>CM062297.1:74653374-75179611 GCA_031216915.1 Pictodentalium vernedei
GATAGTTCTATAATTCTTTTTTAGAATCTAATGTTATTGCGTCCGTGGAAATATATAGCCTACCCGTGGAGTGTGACCAGTCATCTGCGGCTGTACTGTATTATGCACTGTTCAGATGAAGAATATAGTCTTACTTAATCTAATACATTCATATTATTACAACAGTCAGTTCTATTGCTATATGGCCGTTAACCATTTACCTAACCTGAAAAGCAGACGACACTTGCAAAAATAATTCTTGAATAACTAATTTTTTTCATTTTTTCTCTCAAAAACATAGGTTAGGACCCCTCGTTGGAACGAGCTCGACGAGCTCGTTCCAACGAGGGGTCATAACCTATGTTTTTGAGACAAAAAATGAAAAAAATAATGAAAATTAACTGGCGATTTTTGAGAATCGCGCTGGCCGGTTTTGGCCGTTACGTTAGGTAAAGGGTTAACTAAGAAGAGTATGTCCGAAAGCCCGTTCAAATCGTCCAAACTGGGAAAAGAGTCGGTGGGTTGTTTTTGTCACATTTTTAGTTTTTCTGGTCTGTTCTGACTACTATTGACCCAGCCATTCGATCTGGTCTTGCTATCTCTGGTGTAGACTTCTGCCCTAGACTAGTTTCCCCTCGTGGGTGCCCGGGGAATGAAGCGGTGTTTGTTTACTGTTGTAAACGAGCTTTGCTTTACTGATAAAATAGGACCCAGTCATCAATGCTTGGGGTGGAAGTCCTCTAAAATAGACATCATGGGTATAAACGATTGAATAAACTTGACTTTATCTCCATCTAATCGGTCATGATTAGCCATTGTGTAGAAATGTGTGTCCTTATACACCAATAAATAAATAGACTAATCTTAGTAAGGTCATTCAGATCGCCCCATTCTCCATAGCCCATATCTGTCTGAAGCCTGGAAATAAGCAATCTGTCATTTCCAGAATGAGGAGACCAGAGGGTGAGTTTACTGATGATATCCCATACAGTTGGACAATTTATCCACTGGTACCTCTTTTCTGTTTTGGCTTGAGACCTTGATTCAGATTGAGACTAATAGAGGGTGATGCTACCCTGCTGCTCAGAGTAGCATCACCAAATTCACCCTCTGTGGACTTCATTCTGTAAATGAGAGTCTGCTTATTTCCAGGATTGATCTGTTTATAGAATCCCTTGGCCAAATTGACGCGAGTATGATCATCGCCATGTAACTGTCTCTACATCACATGTGTGCTGATGAGATGGGCCACACTGTGCCTCAGAAACATATAGCACATTTAACGCATGGGCACATTTGGTGAGTTTTGAAGATTGAATACTAGTGGTTAGGGGACTAGTGTTTCCCGCATTTCTTTTCTGACATTATTTTGTGCTGTGGGATGGAAAGCGAAGATATATTTTTTAGGAATCCGACTGCGTAACGATCCTGTTGAAATTCTCTGTTCCATTTTGTGATCCCATTCCTGTACAACATTATAGGTTAAGTATACTCCACTTTTGGACACACTGTGTGTTAAATGTATTTGCTGCGACAAGGGATATACATACAGATTATCATGATTATGTGCATGTCCTGTGATTTGTATCAGATTCGAGGTGGTGTCCAGAATGGGATCTCGACGATCCGGCTTTGCCGGCGAGGTGTGATCCCATTTTTCGACACCACCGGGAATCCGATGCAAATCACAGGACATGCATGTTATCATGATCTTTCTTTATTTAACAATTCTGTCACATAAACAGATTAAATCTTAAATTATTAATACAGGTTTGCGACAAATGTTGAGCGAGATAACGTTTTAAAAAACATATTTTATGGAACTATATTGTTGTGCACTCCAACAAACAATGAGTAACGCGGTCACCGCAATTTTCAAAGTTGTGTTGTCAAATTATCCACTCTCAGTGCCACTTCCTATGATGACCCGCTTGAATTTACGAGTGTGTGGCTCGGCACATCCTCAGGAACCTTCACAGGAACCGGGTAGGTGTAATATTGATTTGTGCAGTTTCTATTTATTGTGTGAGGGGGACATTGGGGTTAATAGTTCTGTTGCTAACTGCAAGGAAGTTTGTTTTGTGCTGTAAACGATCAGCTGAGTCGATCATTGAAACGCACATAGAATGTATTCATGTGCCTGTTATGATAGCCCATCACGTTTGCGGAAACGAGACGTCTTTTTGATAAGGAATGAGAATGAGTCATCTATGTGATACGGAATCGGAACACATTATGTGATACGTACCGTTTCTCGTGGTTTTCAGGCTGAAATCTATATGATTGTTAAATAAAGTGTATTATTAACCCTTCGAGTTAGAGATCACTACTAAATAATTAATATTTCTGTTCACGTTTTTCAGGACAAACAAGAAGTGCATGGTCTTATAAAGGTAGGCACAAGTTTAAATTGTTAATGGTATTTTGATACCGCAGCACCGGTGGAAACTTCAAAGTGAGAGACTATGTCTCTTCCAGGATTTTATTATAAAAATAGTAGTTGAAATACGTCATCTCTAATTTCCGAAGCACATTTGATCGTCTTGGCCGCCACTTCATCTTAACACTTACGCTGCCGAAAGCGACTATTGTCACCTATTTTAAAACCTCTACATGTACGATCTGGTATACGTAGATCAAACCTATCATCTGATTAATTGTTGGAAGGGGCTCAGAGAGCCCCATCCAACAATTAATCAGATGATAGAGTTTCAAGCATGTCATAAAACTTATTACACTTCCTGGCGTACATGGAAGTCCTCCATATATAGCTAAAGTAGGCGGGGCAGTAAAAGGGTTAAGATTGGTTGTTCCTCCCCTTCAAAGCTCGATTGTTTTTTAAAAACAAGGTAACAAGGTTGCCTACTTTGCGTATTTCCTTTGCTCTCATACTCGAGCTGACATTAGTCAATTAGCGATGGCGTACATGGAATATCAGTTACATGGAAGAAACACGACATACGTCAATATTTCCGACAACGTCCTTCTTTGGAAGCGTCATTCACCAATGCTATATGCGGTTTTTCTCGCATTAAAGTTGAGGTTTGCAGTTGTTGTGTCCATCTCCATTATCCTTTGCGATTGGTATTCATGTCGCGAGTAGCATTTTCCCACTTTAAAGTACTTCTCAAATTTATTTTCCAGTTTATTTTTCTCACATATTGATGGCCACAATGTTTCAGTAGTATACGCGTTGTGATTCTCCATTTTATCTACCCTTGGATGTGTACTGTTCATTACTAGCGACCTCTTATGCGCTGAAAAGATTAGTGCCCCGAGAGCTGTCTGTTGTTTGGGTTTATTAAGAGTAAAGGGAAACTTCGCTTTGTTTGATGTCATTGCTGTTTTCTCAACAATTACATGCTTCTTAATTATACCTTCTTCGCCTGTCTAGTAATTTCAGGGGAGATAACTTTATAGAAACTGTATTGCTGATTTGGAGACTCATTGATCTATGGGTTATGGTATCTGTTTTTCAATGCCAGATAGAACACCTTGCGTTGTGTCTGTGGACAGGACACTTAGCCCCACTTCTCGTGTGGGAGCACTTTGGTGCACTGTGCTATGACGTATGGTACGTTGATGATACACCTGCCTTATTCAATGTGATTCGACCGATGTTTGATTTGTGATCGGACAATAAGCTGTACAGTCTAACAAATGCTGGACGCAGATCAGTGTGTTTTTGCCGGTGCCCGGTTTCACCCCTCCCCCCAACCAGTCTGATACGATATGACCTTGGCTATTGCATGGGTTTTTAACCCTTTACCCAACGATCATATCTGGTCAGCTATATTCACGAAGATAACCATTCAATTGGTCTTCATTTTTTTACCACAAAACGTCTAAGTCGTTCCAATGAGGTGTCATATCTCATATTTTGGGGTAAAAATTAAAAACTTTTGGTTATTCAAGAATTTATTTTTTGCAAGAATCGCCTTCTGGTCGTGTCAGATAAAGGGCTAAAGCCCAATATATGGTCACCAAAGGGTAAACAAAGGATCTATTATAATATGTGCAAACCAAGGCACAGCGCTGTTGTCATTAGTGACCCGCTGGATTAAAAACAATGGTATTGACAACGGAGTTTCCGTTTTATATGAGCGTAAACAATTGAGTTCCGTGTGTGCTCGAAATTGCTGTGGATATTAATCAATAAGCTTTAGTAACTTAATAAGTATAACCCCAAAACAGTGACCTTAACATATGTACAAATTGAAGTATTTGGTAACTTTTGTGAGCGAGTGCAGCTTCAAAAAATTGTTGTTTTTCCATTTCGCACTAACGTCGAGTTTCGTTACTCCCGATACAGAGTAGTGTTCCGTCGAGCCGTCTTTAGTTGAATTGTAGAAAATATAAGCTTATTGTAAGATAAATCAGTTGTATTAGTATGGCGTACAGAAGGATGGTTAAAATTGGTTGAGTGCTGGAAGCCCATATTTTGGTTTTATTCTTTAGTGCAGATACCATAACTTGAAGGCTCCATATTGTGTGGATATGCGCCATACGATCTCAGAAGTGAAATTATATAGTCTGTTTGGATTTTCCTTGCCTGTAGGCACTCGCCCATAAATTGTTATAAGGCAAACCTATGTGAACAAATTTTGATGACCAAAATAATAGGGCACTCTATGAGTTAACCCTTTACCCAACGCAGACGATATCGTTCCAACGAGGGGTCACATGATATTGTTTTGTTGAATTTTTTTGAAAAATAATATTTTTCAACTGCTGAATTTGCATATTACGCGGGCGGATGCGGCCGATTCGTTGGGTAAAGGGTTAAATATCACCCTCTTTGCTAATTGCCATGCTAAGTCTGATATTTGAAATGTTAGAAGCTTTTGGGAGATCCATTGATCAGACGAGAATAGATTCTTGCCGCATGACACAGATATAGGCTTGTTGGTTTGAGTCAAGTAAACAAAGTTTACATGCACAAGAAGGTTCGACCTTGTGTTGCTTCTGTCAGAAGATCGATCATGACGTAGACTTACAGTACGTGGAGAGTGTATTATCACTAAATCACCCGCAGAGTGGAGATTCCACCCAAGGAAAAATTGCAAATTTATTCCAAAGCATAACCAGCACCAGCAAAGTTTCAGCCAGTGGACCTCCGGGTTAAACCAGGAGGTCCATTGGCTGAAACAATGCTTGTATTTTTTGTCCATACCTACAAAATTTGAAAGTTATAGTTTGGGTGATAACCCACTCTGCAGGTGATTTAGTTACAATCCACTCTCCACGTACTGTTCTTATCACAAAACTGTAAACAGAACACAAAGGAGCAAAGGGCAAAACCAATAACTTGCGTTCATCCACAAATTCTTTTAGTAAGTCATTTTAGTAACTGTACATTTGCCACAAGATACACTACACCAAGACACGTTTCGAACCACCCCAGATTTCCCAACTTTTTCGTAAGTATATTTGGTCGATTTTTTTATATTTTACGTAATGTAAGACATGAACAGCAAATAGCGCAAATAGTTTCACAAGAAAATGTTAATTTTGAAATTGTGAAACCTTGACCACCACAGCAGTAACTTGACCAAGAGTAGTGTTTTGAAAATCACAGATTGCCTAGCAACATGTATTACATAAGATCTCTGGATTTCATCGTTATAACTTAGGGATCTGCGAATGAAAAATTTCTTTTCGAATCGAATCGTGTCTCTCATATCGACATCGAATCGAATCCCGAATCGAATCTTAAAAAACAAGTTGTTTCATATTGCATCAAACGGAAGTTACGGAACACTGTGACAGATGACTCTTACGCGATGGAGTGAACACCTTAAACACCAATAACTAAATATGAAGCACCGTCGCTGAAACAGCTAGGCCTATTGTCCATAGTTTTAGTTTTTGAAGGCCTAACTTGTTACTATTCACGTTCTCAAGAACGTGAATAGTAACAAGTTAAGCCTTCAAAAACCAAAACTATGGATAATGTTCTGGGCCAAATTCACACCTTATCTAACAATTAAACATTGTCAATTACTCAAATAAATAGGAATTGAGCCTACATGAATGAATTTTCTAATGACAGTTTTATCCTATTTTTGATGGAAATGTAACAAATTCAAGTTAGTACGAGAGATTCGAAAAAATTGAATCCTGAGGCTGATTCGGAATCGATCTCGAAGCATACGTATGGTATCGATATCGGATCGAATCTCGAATATTCGCAAGACCCTATTATAACCGGTTATTATGCGATTTTATACATTTTAAGCACGCCTATTCAATGGCACAAGGTAAAATATTATCTGCTGATGAGAGCCCGTGTCCTGCGTTGATACCAAACTGTTATGTGCTCTGGATGGGTGGCTAGAAATGTTGGTGTAACTTTCTTGTCCAGGGGCCAATACTATAAAACTTTTACATTTGTATTTCCTAGAATTGTTTTTTGTTTCTAGTTATGACTTTAAATGGGTTGAAATGAACCATTAGCATTTTCAAAGATTTCTTTTAAAACGCTAATGACTCATTTTAGTCGGTTATATTAATAGGTAGAAAATACAATTCTATGAAATAGAATTGTAAACGTTTTATAGTATTGGCTCCTGGGATAGGATTAAATTGGTCATGATCAAGTTCGTACTCTCATTCCAAAGATGAGGAAGAGATGTCAAGCGTGTTTAGAAATCAGAGATGGACATACCCGATAATGACAAGTAAATGTGGATCACTCATTTGTCAATAAACGAACTGGCTTTCGGGTCGTAAATGCTTTTCATTACCGTTTCAGTTTTGTGTCATTTAAACCGAAATGTAAGGGAAAGTTGAAAACATTTTTTATGAAAAGTGCAGTATACACTGCAGAAAATACCGTTGAAAGAAGTAAGAAGACTGGAAACTAGACAACGGCACCACTTCCGGAAATTCACGATCCAAACCCAGTGTTTTCCACCTCAATGACAACCTTTTTTCTTCGACCAAGGAACAGAATCTCGGAAATGAAATTAGGCTTAGTTTCATTCCACTAGAAGGCCGTTCCATAGTCATAAAGACAAAGTGATATCCTGAAAAATTAGACTACCGAAAGAATAGACTCCAAGAAAAGTTACCTTTTGTTAGGGATGATTTCCGTTGTGCAATGTATGAATAAAAGGATGAAACAATAACAAACATTTCGTACTCATATGGATAGGTTCCTGAATTATTAACCATTTTACTGCCACGCCCACTTTAGCCATACATGGAGGACCTCTATGTACGCCTGTATGCCAGGATGTTTATTAAATTTACGACACACGTGAAACTCTATCACCTGATTAATTGTTGGAGAGGGTTCTGTGAGCCCTTCCCAACAACTATTCATATGATAGGTTTGATCTGCGCGTACCAGAACATGCAGATAATCATCATAAAATAGACGACAATAGTCGCTTTCGGAAACGTAAGTGTTAAAGTCGGTCGAGTCAAATCAGACAGAGGATTTGGGATCGGATAAACTTTTACCTAACGAACCGGATGCATCAACCAACGTAATTTACTAATTCACCAGTTGGAAAAAAAAATTAAAACAAATTCAACAGAATCATTTCAAGTGACCCCTGATTAGAAATTGGAAGTATTACGCGTTCTATCCATCGTAAGCATTGCCACTCTCCTCTCAAGTATTGTACCCAATGAATTGTTTATTTGAGCAATTTAATCCAAAACGCGGAATATTCAAGAATGAACTCAAAAGTAATTTCGTAAGCGGAAAACACCTTGAACTCTTCTCCAATGATCAGGTTTCCGTTACAGGAGACCTGATGGGAGAAGAAGTGTTCAGTATGAGACAAATGGTAGGTTTTTGAGAATCAACGCGGCTCTGCAAAGGTCGTTCCTATCTATAAATCTGGAGACCCAGAAATGTTTAATAATTATAGGCCGATCAGCGTTCTCCCGGCTTTTTCTAAAGTTCTAGAAAAAATTATGCATAAGCGTCTATCTAATTTTCTGTCAAAACATGATATATTATATAAATTCCAATTCGGATTCAGGAGGAAACGTTCCACCCTGCACCCAATACTTCATCTTATTCACTATGTAGCCTTATGCAGTGACAAAACTTCCAAGGAACGTACGTTGTTAGTTTTTCTTGACTTCTCAAAGGCTTTGGATACTATCGATCATGCAATACTCTTGAAAAGAACTAGAATACTATGGAATACGAGGAACGCCAAACTTGTGGTTTAAAAGTTACCTTACTGGGAGGAAGCAGTATGTCCAGTTCAAAGACTGCGCCTCTGCTTTCGAAAATATAGCATGCGAGTACCCCAAGGATCTATTCTGGGTCCTCTTCTTTTTCTACTATATATCAATGACAGTAGTAAATCGATAACTTTAAATCTCCTGTCTTTTGCAGATGACACTACCGCGTATGTTGCTCACCATAACTAAGAGACTCTGGTAGAAATAACACAAAATGAAATGACGAAAATAGCAGGGTGGTGTTCTGCCAACAAAGTAGTGCTCAATCCTTCTAAATCAAAATACATGTTGTTACACCCATTAAATGACACTTGGAATCTTGGTGGAAACCTGATTACCATAAATGATAAAAATTTATCCCTGGCTGGCAGTTCCCGTGAAACAAAAACAGTAAAATTTCTAGGTGTGGACATCGATGAAAATTTAACGTTTAACAACCACATTTCCAATGTAAGCTCGAAAATAGCTTGATCAATTTGGGCTATAAATAAAGTCAAACGGATCTTGCCATTCAACACACTAAATACACTGTACTTCACGTTGGTACAAAGTCATCTAATGTATGCATTACAGGTATGGGGACACCCACCGGCAGCAAACAAATTGCATATCTTACAAAAGCGAGCTATACGAGTAATTAATAACAAACAGTATAACGCCCACACTGAGCCACTTTTTAAAAAAAATAAAATTCTTCAGTTCAAAGACCTTTATAAACTAAACGTCCTTTTGTTTATGCATGACTGGGTTAATAAAAAGCTTCCACAATCATTAGATGGTCCTTATACACTGAACACAAACGGACGTGAAATAATGACAAAGTAAACTGTTATGATACAAAGACTTAAACCACGAACTCAATTTTCGGCAAATCTACCATTTCATACATTTCCCAAAATTTGGAATGAAGTTGATCCCTACACCCAACACTAACCTAGAAATTTATTTAAAAAGAAATTGATGACCACTTTTATAGACTCATACGAAAATAGAATCACATGTACGAACGAATAGACTGTGTCAAGATTGCAGAGGAGCAAGTGGAGTACGGCGCGGTGAAGGCCCTCTTTCAAACCAACAGGAGTAATAGAGCTGATTTCCATATCGTCTATATCCATATCTTTTATACCCAAGATAAAAGTGTGGTCACTGATACATGCACTTCAATATTGGTCTGGGCGTTATCTGGCTCTGGGTGTTTGTATCCTTATTACCACTTTGTAGAAATTTCAGCGCACTGTGAGTGCTCTGTCTCGAACTATGTAATCTTTCACTTGGCAACAATAGGTTCTTTAATGACTTATTCGAAGGGATGATTGTCCGTCTTTAGCCTTGCTGTCTCTTCCCCACTTCCCCCTCCTGTGTCTTCTTTTTTTTACTTCTCTCTCTCTCTCTCTCTCTCTCTCTCTCTCTCTCTCTCTCCCCCTCTCTCTCTCTCTCTCTCTCTCTCTCTCCCTTGAAGGTGGTGAAATTAAGAGAGCCTAATGGCTACCTCACCCTCCTGCAGAAAGCAAATACCAGTATGATAATTTACATGTTTATTTATAACAAATTGTTGAAATACTATAAAATGTTTTATGAAATGTAACTACTATAATGTTTTCTGCAAATAAAGCATTCATTCATTCTGATCATCAGAACATTTTCCAATCAAATTAAATTTCGAAGCTCGCTGGACCCTACATATTAATTGTTGGCTCTTCAGAACATTAGTACTCCTGTTATTATTATATATGGTTGTACTGTGAGCAGTAAAGAAACCGAACGCGATGTGTGTTTGAATCAGTTGTTTTTTTACATAACGAGTTGTATTGGAATGGAGTAGTCTCTCGCGAAATATAACTACGCCATTCCAACTCGTTACGTAAAACACCCACTGATTCAAACACACATCGTGTTCTCTCTATTTATCTTAACCGGTTAACCCACTGATTAAAAGTCTACCCTTGTAGACAAAAGAAAAAAAAAACCTCTAGAATAACTAAAAAGTTTCATTTTGAGTTTGAAACATAGCTTTAGAGCTCGGATTGGATGAGGAGACCGATAAGCTCGACCCAAAGAGAGGTTATATGTTATTTTGTGGAGGCAAAAATGATAAACATAATAAAATTTGAGTGCCGAACTTGATGAGTTAAGGATTCAAGATGTATCTCAAAAATACAATCAAAACGTCTCTTCATATCAGCGGACAAACTGCTGGATAAAAATAATAACACGGGCAAATGCAAGCTACTCCATATGAGAGTGAAAAAATAAAATTTAACAGCTACGCATCGGAGATACAGGCGTCGAGCTGTGGTGCCAATCGGAGAGTGTTGCGTGTCCATAACCCGGTTAACAATCATATGCAGGTTCTGTGTTTATTACACATCTACGTTCATTAAAATTTATTTAAATAAACAAATTTTAATCCCGATGTTTAAACCCAAAGGTGAACAGTCCGTTTGTTTTGTTTGAAGCGGTACTGATCAAATGGAGCGATAAAAATGAAAATAAACTTCAGGGAACCAGTCTAAATTACATGCGCTATCTTTTCTATTGGGTGTGTTTGATGAAATTCGCTTCGCTGTTTCTCAAAGGCTGGTGTCCAATCACGCCTAACCATTTGGTGGCTATTATTTACGTTCTTGTATCCTATTTTCGTATTTTATTTCTACAGAATGTTTTACCCGTTGACTGGGTTGAAGATGTACACTACTCCGCAACAACAAAGAAACTCTTAGTCCGATTGAAAGATTCATTACATAGGTAAGAATTTCGTATATATGTTTCACATAGGATATAACCATGGTAGCTTGGTGTACCAAGTGTTCACCACGAGTGGTAAAGTGGTGTTAACCGCGAGCCTTCGGCGATCGGTTAACGCCTCTTCACCACGAGTGGTGAACATTAACATTTGGGATACCAAGCTGCTTTGGGTATATTTTATTTCTACTATGATCGTCAGCTTATTAAGAGTCGCAATTACGCCTTACTGAGCAGCAGACGTACATACGTGCGAATCTGTTTTTGTTTTAATGAGCACCGTTGGGAGGTACTTCCGCTGTCAATTTTATCGCAGAAACGAAATGGAAAAAGAAACGCACAAATCACGGGACTATTTTCATTTTAATAACATGATAATATACTATTTCGAGTTATGGATGCTTTATTAACATGAGCCAACGTATGTTTGTTAATTTTTGGTATCTTCTGAGGTAAACTCATTTAAAACGTAATAAATAATTGCCGATTTCATTTCACTTTTCGCGAGGCGACGAGCGATAAATTTAGACAAGTTTGCATTCAGGTCCAGGTCACCAAAGGGCAAATATGATGTAGTTCCAATGAAGGTGAAAATTTTAACTACTGAAATCCCATTGCTGGCGTGTTCACCACGGTTGGTGTGTAAAGTTAAAATTTATGTCATCGCCTTTTTGTGTATAGAAGAATAGGTGATCATGGTATAAATAACTACAGTACGTGGAGAGTGGATTATCACTAAATCACTCGCAGAGTGGAGATTCCACCCAAGCAATAATTGCAAATTTGTTGCAAAGCATAGCCAGCACAAGCAAAGTTTCAGCCAATGGACCTCCGGGTTAAACCCGGAGGTCCATTGGCTGAAACATTGCTTGTGTTTTTTGTCGATATGTACAAAATTTGAAAGTTATAGCTTAGGTGATAACTCCACTCCGCGGGTGATTTAGTTACAATCCACTCTCCACGTACTGTATAACCGCGGAGAGCTTATGGTATTTACTGAGGTTAGTATAAACTGCACGAATGGTCAATTCATTATTATCGTTTGCCAAAAATCTAAGGGGCGGACATCACCACACCTCAATACATTAGACAAAAAATAAGACGCGTAGAAATAGTTTGGTCTAACACCCTAAGATCTTTTCAACAGTGTAATATATCGTATCATACATCTCATAAAGGCGGATAGGCGATTTCAATCTGATCGCGACTATAGGAGGAGTTACTGCGTTGATTGACTTGACGCCATCTTGGGAGCATCACTGACTTATCTCGTCATAAAAATCGACCATCGGTAAACTTATCTCCACTGGCATTATTAGACCGACAAGAACACCTATGACATCCGTAGAAAATAAAGCGAAGTTTCCTTTTGTTACGTTTTATAAACGAGAACAAAAGACAGCTCTCGGAGCTGTCTGTTGATTGTTCTTTATAAAAAGTTACCAGAAGGAAATTTGGCTTTTTATGGCAAGCTAACCAGTTTAGCAACTTCCGCTCTTTGTTTAGCGAATGTGTTTTTAAAGTAATTTACTTTTTTTTCTGTCAAGGAAACCAATTTGCAAATCTTACCTCCTTGACCATTATATTAATGGAAAGGAATGTGTCTGTATTATATGTCACGATTTGCACACTGTTGATATAATGAACAGAACAACGACACAGAACATTAGAAGATGGCGAAAGCTCAGTTTTCTTATTTTTAAACGGGTTTAAACAGAGAATAAGAGTTGAGCCTTCAAACTGATCGGGACATAGATATTATCATGACAGTATGTTGATCCGTGTCGTAGTATCACGTCTCGTTGAGGTGGCCAGATTTTCGGATCACACGAGCTGCCTGCGGCAGCTCGTGTGATCCGAAAATCTGGCCACCTCAACGAGACGTGATGCGACGACACGGATCAACACACTGTTATGATGATATGTTTATCATATGACATTGTTTCGATGTCAAATTCACCCAAATTTGCCATTTTAATTAATATGCGGTGAAAAGCCGGTTACAAAATAGCAGACGAAACAACAACGACTTCCCTAGTTACGAAAGCTATTCACGGAAACGCTCGGATATTTCCGTGGGAGTGTGATATGGATTTTTGATTTCCGTAAGAGTGTGATATGGACTTTTGATCCGGAAAAATCTCACCCGGTGTGATACAACAGTTTGGAAAACATCGTCAAACAGTAGTGATATTTAGGGTAAAAATGTCATAATCATATGATAAAAACATTTATCACACACCTATTAATGTAAAACACGGGATTTCCACTGTTCTACCTGTACGATAAAAACTAAAGTTATATCGCACCATGTGATGATACAAAACACGTTCGATTTTCGTTTCCAACGTAAACAGAGAAGGAACCCGTCTAAATAAATCACGTCAACGTTGGCCGATTTCACCGGAGTCAACATCGCGTGAAAATTCGCTTGAAAGTTTCTCATTTAGATTTGTATACCCGGGATATTTAAACAATCAGATTCAAGTTACAAATCTACAAAATATAAAATAACATTCAGACTGCTTGTTCCTTGACAAATACTTTCCACAACTGGTCATATAATGATGGAGTGTGCTAAACTTGTTAGCTACTTAAAACGTTTTTGTTGTGTTATTCCCTGCAGTTTAGTCAATATTTGAAATTCGATCATCGTGACCGTGACACTGATCGTGTCAACTGGTTTCGACCAACTCAGTGCCGTAAAAATTAAAAAGCAAATTAGGGTTGGTACCCCACCACCTAACATTGTCTCGTAACAATGAAGGAAACGCAGCAATTGTCCAGTTAAAAGTGTTTTTAGTTCAATATTCGTATAGACTTGTTGGTAGATAGTAGGTGTGTGATAAATAGAGAACCGCATGTACGTTTGAATGGGTTAAGACTTATCGCATGAGATTGCTTTGGCCCAGGATATCACTAGAGCCGAAGGCTCTAGTGATATCCTGGGCGAAAGCAATCAAGTGCAATAAATCTTAACCATTCACACGTATGTGCGGTTCTGAAAATGTATAAAGCCAGCTTCCCTATTTCTATACAAGTCTACAGGAAACTGTCCGAAGTTTGTGAAATGATGCGCGCGCATTGATGATACAACTTCGCTAACATTTCTAAATTTCAGTTTGGAGGACTAACTTTCCTGTCAATCTTTTCCAATGACGAACGTTTGGGGAAGGGGCAGGCTGAGTTATGGCGTTTCATCATTCACGGTTTTTATAGAGATTAGTGTTTAAATGTATACAGTGCGATGACAGCGAGAAACCAGTCACAAGATAAACAATAAGCACGAGTAATAGATAAATAACAAGTAATCATCACAAACTTAACAACTGTAAATATACAGAGTAGATATGTCATAGCCTACCGTGTCTTGACACTCCCACATGAAGAGCAGAACACACTTCTTGCTTCATGCGTTGTATCATGGTTTGTCATAACGATTCTTGAAAAATGTGTTGAATCTTGGTTTGTTATAACGATTCTCGTATAATATGTTGTATCGCAATTTGTTATAACGTTTCAAGTATCCCGTTGTGTCACGCTTTGTTAAAACGATCCTCGTATTATGTGTTGTATCAAGGTTTGTTATAAAGATTGAGACATCATGTGTCAATGTTTTCGTATCGTGTGTTGTATAACGGTTTGTTTCAGCGATTTTCGTATCATGTGTTGCATCATGCCTTGTTTTAAGGAGTCTCGTATCATGTGCTGCAGCACTGTATATTATAATGACAATTCTCATATCATGTGTTGTATAACTGTTTGTTACAACGATTCTTGTATCATGTGTTGTATCACGGTTTGTTATACTGATTCGCGTATCATGTGCTGTATCACGGTTTGTTACAACGGTTCTCATATAATGTGTTGTCTACCGATTTGTTATCACGTGTTATGTTCGTGTTGTATTCGGTGCTGTATCGCTGTATGTTATAACGGTTCTCATATCATTTGTTGTATAACGGTTTGTTACAACGATTCTCGTATCATGTATTGTATCACGGTTTGTTACAATGATTCTCGAATTATGCGTTGTACCTCGATTTGTTTTAAGTTTTTTCGAATCATGTGTTATATCTGGGTTTGTTATGACGATTGTCGCGTTATGTGTTGCATCACTAGTTGTTATATCGATTACCACGTCGTGTTTTTGTATCACAGTTTGCCATAACGTTTTCATGTATCATGTGTTGTATCACGGTTTGTTTTAACGTTTTTGTATCGACTTGTATTGCGGTTTGTTTTAACCCTTTACCTAACATGAAAAGCAGACGACACTTGCAAAAAAAATTCTTGAATAACTATTTTTTTTCATTTTTTTGTCTCAAAAACATAGGTTATGACCCCTCATTGGAACGAGCTCAACGAGCTCGTTCCAATGAGGGGTCATAACCTATGTTTTTGAGACAAAAAATGAGAAAATAATGAAAATTCATTGGCGATTTTTAAGAATAGCGCTGGCCGGTTTTGGCCGTTACGTTGGGTAAAGGGTTAAACATTCTCATACCATGTATTGCATCACGGTTTATTATACTGATTTTTGACGATTTTTTTACATTATGTGTTGCATCTCGATTTGTCCGTATCATGGTGGTATCACGTTTTCTTATCACGATTCTAATATAATATCAGTTGCCCTTGTGTTTTCCAGAGTGTATGGAATTTGCATCGGTTTGGGAACTCATACACCCAGAGGCGAAGCTGGACAACACGGGTGGGATTTTGCTTGCCTTCTCCTGTATTGTTCATTACTACAGACGCTGGACGAAGTTCCGAAATATAAGACTCATAGGGCGAAATCGTCTCATCTGTCCACTTATTTTTAAAGTTTTTTTAGCCCAGATCAAGGCACGCACCGAAGCGCTGTTTAAGTCTATTTTTCGAGTCCAAGAGGTGGTTGCATATCCCAAGTTATCTTAGATTTCAACTGGTTTAAATGTTTCTTGTAATGCTCAATTAAAGCATTTAACGTTTGGTTGGCTCACCCCACACTAATCTGTCGAAAAACGGAAAAATATGTGGGGTGGGAAGAGCAGGCTTTAGAAAGCTACCTAACTCATCTACTTTCTTCTCCAACTGTTTCGGGAAATCCCGATTTGCCAAATGAACTGGTGCTCTAAGAGCCCAATGTGATGCAAAAACTGAATCACCTGAAAAAGGGTTTTTTCTTTTAATATGCCGCTGAAAAATTGTTTTCATTTACTGAACCCTGATGGGTTTCAAACATGACAAAAAATACATAAAATTGATTTAAACTAAGTGATGTGATTAGGAACTGGTTAATCTGACTGGCAATAATTGATGTTATTCATTGATGGGCTCTAATTTAGTTCTTACAAGGATGTTACGCAAACTTTTGTTTTTCTTTTAGGCGATGACAGGTCGAAGATTCAAAGGTTCATTTAATTTAGCAATAGTTAAATTAAATTCATCTTTTAACATTTTTGCTATTTCGGTATTCATTATGTTGTATG
This sequence comes from Pictodentalium vernedei, assembly GCA_031216915.1. Lineage (NCBI taxonomy): Eukaryota > Metazoa > Mollusca > Scaphopoda > Dentaliida > Dentaliidae > Pictodentalium > Pictodentalium vernedei. The sequence goes on from CM062297.1 coordinate 74,669,781, forward strand.
TTAAAGTGAAAGGAATGATGGACCCCCTTTCGCATTCTCCCTCTGATATGTTCATACCAAATGGCAAGAGGATTTGAAGCGTATTGATCCAAAAAGCTTCACGTCTTTCTTCTAAATTCATCCGTTTCTTCTAATGTGTCTCCAATTGGTGGTTGTTCAATAGGGTGGATTTCTAAATCGTCCAAAGAATGGGCAGGAAGGTTAAAATGTTCTGCCACTGGGGCATCAGCATTATGTTTTATATCCTGTTTGTGTCTAGTAGCACGTTCTCTGGAAGGATTTTGACTTTGGCCAACATACTGCTTCCGACAGAGTTTACAAGTGATAGGGTAAATAATATTTGGTGAATCACAATGGAGGGAGTTACGGATCCGATAATGTTTTTAAGTTTGTTCGGAGGAAAATTCCTCTTTCTGATCAGGCATAAAAGTATGCAATCTACAACAAGGCTTTTTGCAATTAAATACCGCGCCACTACCATTCTGCAACGGTCTGTTGTGTTCAGTTTTAAGTGGTTCGAAATCAGTAGTTTCTGCAGGACTTTCGAGCTTTTTCAGAGTTTGGGATTTCAGGATACGCAAAAAGCGCAGTGAGTGCCTCCTCGATCTGAGGGAGCCAAATAGAGTAGAACAAGCCTCATTGAAATTTACCTTATCACTTGAATTGCGGTGGAAACGAATGAGCTGTGATTTGACGAGACCTTTGAAAGTATGTTGACGATGAAATGATTTTGTGTGAAACAATTGATGTGAATCAGTTGGTTTAAAATATACTTTATAATCTAAATCACCGGACTGAAATTGCTTGCCTTTATACACGGCCACATCGAGAAAATCAACAGAATTTTCACTGATAGTAGCTTTTAATTTAATGTTTGGATCATAATTGTTCAAAATTTCTAAAAATTCATCAAAATATTCTTTTGAATGTTCCCAAATAATAAAAATATCATCTAAATATCAGATATACGAGAGGATGTTTTGCACATTTGCTTAAGGCATTTTCCTCCCATTCCGCTACTTAAATGCTTGTAAAATTCGGACTTAATCTTCTGCCCATAGGACAGCCCATTATTTGTGTATGTGTGTCTGTGTGTGCGTCTGTGTGTGTGTGTCCCATCCCTCTCAATTGGAATACGGTTGTTTTCTGATCGTTACAAGGCACATGTGGTTTTAGAGACGGCATTGTCTCGTTATAAAATGTAACCAGGCGTAACAGATAATGGTCAATGTGCCTTAGCTGGTGTGTACTAATTACTTCATTGGAACGCATGTAGACTTTATATGCGACTGGAGTATCGTTAATCATTGCCATCGGTTTAACCCTTTACCCAACGAATCGGCCATATCCGCCCGTGTAATATGGAAATTCAGCAGCTAAAAAAATATTAATTTTCAAACAATTTCAACAAAACCATATCATGTGACCCCTCTTTGGGACGAGCTCGTCGAGCTCGTTCCAATGAGGGATCACATGATGTGGTTTTGTTGACATTTTTTGAAAACTTTTAAAAAATGCTATTCAAAATAATAAATTTTGATACCGTCTGCGTTGAGTAAAGGGTTAAAAGATAAATTGGCATAAGCCGACTAAGACCTCAAGTATCTTGTCTTGTATAAACTTCACAATATGTTCTCCATTCTTCGTTGAAAAGATGAGAATATATAAGCCTTACCGCAAGCTATTTACAAAAAAAAGTATGTAGTGACATCTCTTAACTCCTCGACATTACCATCCAAGAGGCGGTCGGCATTGGTTCGTTTCGGTAATTTAGTCAACGTCGGACTCCTTCTGGTAATGCGCCATACATCCATGCAATCGAAACTAGCGCTTTTGAAAGCCCCTTTTTGCTATAGCACCACGTACTACTCATACCGATCGGGTACATTCCAAGATAGTGGTCTGGACGGCCCGTTTCCGTAAATTCGGTGCTGAATCGGTCGTTTTGGGGTGATTCGATATACTACCTTGAATCGAACACACCCCCATTACACATCCCCGTACTGTTGGAACCATTTGGGCTCTCTATAAAGAGATTGCCATCAACGGTGGTGGGCCTTGGGGATCTATTTGTGTACTTATAGTCGTCGAACCGTTTCCGGTAATTAGATAATTTCCGATGAAATCGAGCATACCCACAAAACACATCCGCTCTATATTAGGGACCACCCAATCCCATGGCCACCAATGAAACAAAGGTGGTGGCCTCCAGAAAATAAAATAGGCGACAAAAACATGACTGTGTATCCCTAAAACGCACGATGAGCATGCGTGGTGACACCACCTATCACCATGGTAATGTCTTCACAAGATGGCCACGCACTTCCCTAACATGACAACTCACGTGACACTCATAATGCATCTCGGTAAGACGTCTCTTCCAGGTCCTTCAAACCGTGGATGTTCGTGCGCGCGATATACTACGAGCACACACTCTCCGGATTTAACATAATTTATCTGCATTCGAGGATACTAATGTGGTCGATTAACATTTTTGTAACATAATTGTATTCCCACATCAGGTCGTTGTTTTCAGGCCAGCATTCAAATGGCGTCGCGGCAATATATGTAAATGTAATATTTCTCAAAATTGTTTCCCGGTTGCCAAAAGTCACGTCGAGTTCGTTTCACTGAATGACTTTGAAAGATCATTCCTGAACACTTAATAATGTTGGCAATTATTTTCGGCACAACATATTTTACTTGCTGCGCTCTAAAATCGGTTGGTTTAACCCTTTACCTAGCGAATCGCCCGCATCCGCCCGAGTAATATGCAAATTGAGCAGTTGAAAAATTTAAATTTTTCAAAATATTTAAAAAAAACCATATCACGTGACCCCTCATTGGAACGAGCTCATTGAGCTCGTTCCAATGAGGGGTCACATGATATGGTTTTGTTGAATTTTTTTGAAAAACCAGTTCATTTTAGAGTGTGGGTATTAGCTAACCATTATACAAAATAAAATAAAACCATACAATTTGAACCCAACGAACAATAGGAATGTAAGACCATACGAGTGGAGTTTCGATTTGCTTTTCATTATTGGTCGAGTTGTGTTAACAACCGAGAGCCATGGTTTGGGGACGGTCGGTGCCCGGGCGGGAAGGCGGGCGGGCGTATCGAGCATTGTTAGCGCAATAACTTGAACAAACGTTTTCCGATTTGACTAATCAAGGCCATACAGGTTATTTGCAATAATATCTCAAGCGAGTTCGAAAACTGGCCCGGTGTGACAGGAATGATAGTCCGTAGGAACGTTAGTCCCTCCGGACTACTATTCCTAGAAATGTTAGACCTTGGACTATAATTCCGCGGAATAATAGTTCAGAGGGACTAACGTTCCTACGGACTATCTTTCCTGTCACACCGGCCTGATTTTCCCTTTCAAAATTATTGTCCTTAATTGATCATTTTTAAAGATTTTTTTAGCTCGCACTAACTTGAACAAACGTTCTACGATTTGACTAATATATGCAAAAATATTTCAAGCGGGTTCAAAAATTGGCCCAGCATGATCTTTCGTTATAGAGTTATGGGCCTTAAAATATTTTTAACAAATACCGAACTTATTAGCATTATGATTTGAACCACTAAACAGCGATTGTTCACATGGGGGCACGATGACACCGTGCACTAAGGCGTACTGCACGCCGATGGTGCGCATGTCTTCAACCAACCTAACCAGTCTGTACAGCAGTGCGGAGTTACGATGTTGGGGAGCTTGCTGTTGCTCGTCGTTGGTCGATGGTTCTCACTGGGTACTCCGGCTTACTCCACCCTCTAAATTGTCACCGACACGTTATGACCTTGGCTGTTAAAGTGTCGTTAAACCTTTATAAATAAATAAATATAAATAATATATTTTGAACAAAGGTTCCTTGACAACCTGCATATAATTGATAACCGGGTCATGGGCATGCAACACTCTCCGATTGGCACCACAATTCGACGCCTGCAATTCCGATGCGCACCTCTTCTTAAATTTTATTCTTTCACTGTCATATGAAATAGCTTGCATTTGTCCGTGTTATTATTTTTATCCAGCAGTTTGTCCGCTGATATGAAGAGACGTTTTGATTGTATTTTTTGATACATCTTGAATCCCTAACTCACCAAACTCGGCACTTAAATGTTATTATGTTTATCATTTTTGCTTCCAGAAAATAACATATAACCTCTCTTTGAAACGAGCTTATCGGCTTCATACAATCCGAGCTCTTAAGCTATGTTTCAAACTCAAAATGAAACTTTTTAGTTATTCTAGAGGTTTTGTTTTCTTCTTTTGTCTACAAGGGTCGTCTTCTAATCAGTGGGTTAATCGGTTAAGATAAATAGACAAAACACGATGTGTGTTTGAATCGGTGGGCGTTAGTAGTATGTAACGTGGTTTTCACCCCTAGATTGCAGGACCCCGGTGCAGGACCCTGGAAGTGATGTCATGTCACGTGACCTAGTGGCGCTATGTTGTGGTGTCATGGTAACCCGCGAGAGCGGCCATGTTGTGATGTCATCCCCATAGTGATACGTGTTGTGAGTGCGCATGCGCAGCTCTTGTTGTTAGGGTGATACGTGTTTCCGTCGTCCATTTTGTATACTGGAGGCCGCCATCTTTGTTTCTATGGTAGCACGTGATTGCTATGTTACCAATGACTTCTAACAAGACAGGGGTATGTTCGGGGGGTATGTTCGATTGAATAGGAGTATTTTCCCGATTCGTAGAATTACCACAAACAACCCGACAAGGTGTATTATTTCGAATTCTTTCAGAATTCTCTGCTTCTATCTATATACGTATTAGTTTACGTCTACCTAGGCATGTTCCTTTGCCATGGAGTATACTCCAATAGCGTTGAAGAGCCTATCAACTGGAACATCTTTATCTATTTTTACTATATTTAGCTTTTCTGGTCTATTCTTGTTAGTTCTGACCCTATTCCGTGTACTCTTCTTGTTTCATTTATCTAGATCATTTATATAACTAACCAGTCAGATTGCTTGGTTTCCCATACTCTGTATGCTGAGTTATCTCCCCTTATTACAGTGAAGTTCTATCCGATTCTCATCACCTCTATATCCAATGGCAATATCCCATGGAATCCCTTTTTTGTCGTATGAGGCCATGAGGGCTATGTAAAAACCCTCAATGAGTCCTCACATATTATGCCTCATAGCCTCATTGAATTTTGAGGTTATGAGAACCATTAAAAATCCCTCAATGAGGTATAATTTACTACGACTCTTAGCCTCATTTCAGTATTTGTGGATACCTATGGCCCAGTATTGTATTATTCGAGGATACCTTTCGAGGATACCTTTTTGAGAATCCCTTTTTAATCGTATGAGGCCATGAGGGCTATGTAAAAGCCCTCAATGAGTCCTCATTTATTATGCCCCATAGCCTGATTGAATTTTGAGGTTATGAGGACCATTAAAAATCCCTCAATGAGGTATAATTTACTACGACTCTTAGCCTCATTTCAACATTTGAGGATACCTATGACCTGGTATAGTATTTTATGAGGATACCTATCGAGGATTCCTTTTTGAGAATCCCTTTTTTGTCTTATGAGGCCATGAGGGCTATGTAAAGGCCCTCAATGAGTCCTCATTTATTATGCCTCATAGCCTCATTGAATTTTGAGGTTATGAGGACCATTAAAATCCCTCAATGAGGTATAATTTACTTCGACTCTTAGCCTCATTTCAGTATTTGAGGATAGCTATGACCTGGTATTGTATTATTCGAGGATACCTATCAAGGATACCTTTTGGAGAATCCCTTTTTTGTCGTATGAGGCCATGGGGGCTATGTAAAAGCCCTCAATGAGTCCTCCTTTATTATGCCTCGTAGCCTCATTGGATTTTGAGGTTATGAGGACCATTAAAAATCCCTCAATGAGGTATAATTTACTACGACTCTTAGCCTCATTTCAGTATTTGAGGATACCTATGGCCTGGTATTGTATTATTCGAGGATACCTATCGAGGATACCTTTTGGAGAATCCCTTTTTTGTCGTATGAGGCCATGAAAACCATGAGTAATCCCACAATGGGGTCTAATGTAGTCTTACCAACCGCTTCCATCTTGTCGCCAAAGCTCCAATGCCACTACTGGTCTATGGTCTATCTGTCCTATCATTAGCTTCTACAGCAGTCTTATTCCATTGCGGCCTTGTACCAGTACTATTGACTTGTATCACTACATCATAGCTTTACGCTTTCAAAACGTTCAATGAGATTTACCCTGTATACATATAAGCCATTCCGTAATTGAGATTCGTAGCCGAGTCCGTAAAATTTGGATTCCTGTTTCTCTTCGGTTGATTTTCATTCACGCCTAACCATTTGGTGGCTATTGGAGATAGTAAAAATAAAAGTACAAATTTCGGCAGATTTGCAAACCAGCTGGAAGAAACATTTTAAAAGAAATTTGAAGAATGTCAGGATGTCCGAAGATCTACCAAAATATAGTTGACCAATTTAGATATATGGAGATCCGCAGACGTGACGGCAAAGGGACTGGGTTAATGTTGTGGTTGGAAATAATTGTTTTTTTAATATCATCTCATCTTTGGTTACCTAGTTTTTTTATGAACTGACTTTATTTTGCTTTGGACGTTTTCATTGTCGTTTACTTATTCATCATTTTGTCCAATCTATCTTTGACTTTCAGCAGAAACAGATGATTCTATTCGTCCTTAACAAGAACAACCCCAAGGCGAGAAGAGTCGTAAATTATTCTGGAGCTATTAAAATAAAACTCGAATTCAAAACATTTTGAGGAGTTGATGGGGAACGAGGGCAAAAAACTGAGCGAGTTATTTCCCTTACACTGATGTTTGTATGAGAATTCCTGCAGGAAAAGCTTTAAACTTTTTGCAGACAATACTGCAACAGCCCTGTAGAAAATTATTGAAATTCGTTCTGTTCATTCTTGTTACGGCAAATATATTTTTTTGTTCTCTTTTCCCCCGGGGAGTCGGAGTCAGTTAAATTCTGGAAACTTAGACCGGGTTGTGTGAGCGGTATCGGGCCGTAAAAATGGTGTTTTGTTTGGGTATTGCAATTTCTCCCAGGAGGCCCAGAGGGGCGTAGACGATAAAATAACAACTAAATAAACGTTATTGACCAACAAAACGAAGTGTTACATATATATGTACTGAAAGTAACCAATGTGTGACTTTTATCTTGACTAGATCGGATGACACCAGCCAGGTCTTATATCTCATCTAAATTTTGGAGAATCCATTTGGATTCAGGAAGCGATGAGGCCCCTGTGACTGACCCCCTGTTGTGTACTGATAACATAGGTTTACCCAACACAGCTCTTAATGTTTAAAACATACATTAAATGTGATTATTTTTTTTTTAAAAATAAACAATATTTACCAACAAAACTTTACAAATATGGCTGTCATTGGAACCGGCTCGTTGAGCCGGTTCCAACGACATCCGTATTTGTACAATTTTATTGACAAAGTGTCACGATATTTCAGGTTATGTTAGCCTTGTATTTGGTTAATGTGCTGCCGCTGTTTTGTTCACACGAATCCAAATTCCAAACAGAGGGTGCAGCGAGAATCTACATGGATTCTCGCTGAATATTTGCGTGAATCGATTCTCGGATTCTTGTCGAAATATAGGTACTGACACTAGCCCATGCCACTGTCAGCCGAGCAATATGGGACATCAGGGGATATCAAAAGAAAGCAACTTTCACTGCAGTCATTTTTATAATAGAAAACAAAGCATAAACTCTTAAACATAGAATTAAAAAATAAAGCATCCGAGGGCAAGGATGGACAGGGACATACAAAGGCTACTCAACACTTTAGTCATTAAAAAATACTTTCTCAGTGTGCAAAATTTCAAAAATGTCTCTAACCGAATGACCTTTCACGTGGTTTGGAGAAGACAAACCGGACGCTCGGCTATGTAAAAATTATTGGGAAATGTTTTTATTGTCATTAATAAGTATTCATATCTTGCATGGAATTGAAATATATGTAGCCTCTCAAGGCAAAGGTTTAAAAATCTATGTAGACACGAGAAAGGCTGCTTAACTGGTAGAGTGCTAGAAGCCCATATCTGGGCTTTATTCTGATCTGCAGGTACCCAAACTTGAAGACTTCATATTCTGTGGATGTTCTTCTTATTATCTTGGAAGTAACATTACTTCATCTCCATAAATTGTAACACGACGATAATGTGTGAACAAATCTTGAAGCCGAGAAAAAATTTAGCACTCTACCAGTAAAGTTACTCAGACTTTACTATTCAAGATTCAACTTTTGGCCAACCGGTCCTCCGTTCGCGTAGATTTAAATTTGCGCAACCACCACGCAAACGAAACGAGCGTTCCCGTGAACCTTTGAAACGCTGCTTTCTAGTGTCGTCTGCTATTTTGGTAAGGTGCAGAGCTAGAATATATGGCCTATGATCGCGGTGTACATATTTTTGAAGTCAGACTCGTATGTGTCTCGAAATATCGTTTTAACCCTTTACCCAACGCAGACGATATCGAAATTTATTATTTTAAATACCATTTTTTCAATTTTTAAAAAAATTCAACAAAACCATATCATGTGACCCCTCGTTGGAACGAGGGGTCACACGATATGGTTTTGTTGAAATTTTTTGAAAAATAATATTATTTCAACTGCTGAATTTGCATATTACGCGGGCGGATGCGGGCGATTCGTTGGGTAAAGGGTTAAATGGATACAACTGGGGTCGGTCGGAAACCTGAAGTATTTCATTTTATTTCATCAGCCTAACATGATTTGTGTCTGTTTGCAGAGAGAAATGGTTATATGCAAGTGGGGCGGAAACATTTGAGAACAAGGGGGCAAGAGTATCAGAAAGGGTACACGACACTCAGTATGATTTAAAACAGGGAGTTTACAACGTATCGTAAATTGTAATGGTATCCTCAATAGTGTTGCCTGTCGTTTTTGGCGATTCGATGTTCTGCCTTGAATTGAACACACTCCAATTACAGATCCCTGTACTGTTGGAAACATTTGGGTTCTGTAGCAACAGATACCATCCAGGATGGTGGGCTTGTGGGATTCATTTGTGTATTTTTAGATAATTTCCGATGAAGACGAAGATGCCCTCAAAACATACCCCACTATATTAGAGTCATTCCCGTCTCGTAGCAACCACCTGTCACCATAGATACCAGGTCGGCGGCCTCCAATAAATAAAATGAACGACGGAAACATGACTGTGTCACTCTAAAAAAACGTATCAGCGTGCCAATGGCTTCACAAGATGGTCGCGCACTGCTCTACCATGACAACCAACGTGACAGCCGACAGGTCCTTCAAAGCGGGAATGTTCTGGAACGCGAAAAACTACTAGCTCACACGCTTCGGATTTGACAGAATTTCTCTGCATTTGGAAATACTACTGTGGTCGATTAACATGTATATGTCCCGAGAACCTCTCCGGGGCATTATGTTTTCACCATGTCCGTCCGTGCGTCGTCTGTCCGTTAACTTTTTGTTTCCGTCAAATACTAAAGAACAACTTATTTGATCAAATCAGAATTTTAGGGGTAACTTGTGAATGACTAGACAATGCTTCCTTTCGATTTTGATCCAGCTAGCCAATTCAATATGGCCGCCATGGCTGCTATATTGAGTTTGATTTCCGTCCAATAACTAGTGAATGCTGACTTGAATCTTTTAATTATGCATTGTTAGTATCTTGTGGAAGCTTTCTTTCGATTTCGGACCAGTCAGTTGATCCAAGATGGCCGCCAGTGGCCAATTCATTATGGCTTCCATGGCGCCATCTTTAATTTGGTTTCCGTCCACTACTGATGAATATTGACTCGAATCCTTTTCAGCTGCAGGTGATGCATTATTGGTGTCTAGAGGAAGCTTCCTTTCGATTTTCGTCCAGCTAGCCAAAATCTTTGGTTTGGTTTCCGTCCAATAACTACTGAATGCTGCCTCGATTCATTTTTATTTTTTAATTATGCATTGTTGGTGTCCACGGGAAGCGTCCTTTGGATTTCGACCAGTCAGCTGAACCAAGATGGCCGTCAGTGGCCAATTTGTTATGGCTCCCATGGCGGTCATCTTGAATTTGGTTTCCGTCCAATAACTGATGAATGTTGACTCAACTCAACTTATTTTTGGGGGGATGCATTATTGTTGTCTAGAGGAAGCTTCCTTTTGATTTGGTTATGCCTCCTCCGAGAGACTTACCTTCGCATTTATGACACCGTCGGGGGCACATACCACGCTTTGCGTTGCTCTTGTTGAAACATAATTATATTCCCACCTCAGGTCATCGTTTTCATGCCAACATTCAAAAGACGTTGCTGTAATATATGCAAATGCCAATATTTCTCTAAATTGTTTATTTGTCAGTTTGTCCCATTGAATAGCAATAATAAACTTTGGCTTGGAATGAAGATAATTGGATAGTGTCATCCGACAAACATGAGGGGGGGGGGGGGGGGGACATCAAAATGAGAAACTTCACTGCAGCAATTTAAAATTACAGTAAAAGCAAATGAGAAAACAAAATCTAAACTCTTAAACACGGATTTTAAAAAAATAAAATATCCGAGGGCAAGGAGGGTTGGGGTACAAAAAGGGCTCTCAACTCTATGTATGAGTTAAGACCAGGGACCAATACTATAAAACGTTTACAATTGTATTTTCTAGAATTGTATTTTCTACTTATTAATATAACTGACTAAAATGAATCATTAGCATTTTAAAAGATATGGCAATTTGCCATCTGGCAAATTGCCATATCTTTGAAAATGCTGATTTTTCATTTCAACCCATTTAAAGTCATAACTAGAAAATGCAATTCTAGAAAATACAATTGTATAAGTTTTACAATACTGGGCGTAGGTGTTTACAACGTAACATTATTTATACTTCGACAATCACTAGTTTTGACAGTGTATTTTATCATCTGTTGAGAGGACCTACAGAATTGCAGATTCACTCAATGGACGATACAAATCTTTAGAAATTCTCTCCGCCGATTGTATCGTTTCTTAAACATTCAACCATTTGGAAAGTGGCCAGAAAATACTGACTACTGTCAGTGATACAGTGTTATCGGGGGGGGGGGGGGGGGCAAGGTCGCGTTGCGGTAACAGGTTCTCGTCAGATCACCGAAGTTAAGCAAGTCGAGCACGGAAGGTCTTTGGATGGGTGACCGTCTGAGCGATCGATTTGGATTCCCGCGTTGTGTCCTTGGGCAAGTCACTTAACCCCGATTGTCCACATGGAGGCACGATGGCGCCGTGTACTAGGGCATACTGCACGTCGATGGTGCGCATATCTTCAATCACTCTAACCCTGCCTGTGCTGCAGTGCGGAGTTACGATGTTGGGGAGCTGGCAGCTGCTCGTCGTCGCTCGGTGGTTCTCTCCAGGTTCTCCAGCTTCCTCCACCCGTAAAACTGTCACCGACACGATATGACCTTGATTATTAAAGTGTCGTTAAACCTTAATAATAAAATAAATAAATAAAGATACAGTGTTGTCTAATTTACACAGAACAGGAAATGGATAAGGATTGGTGCTTATCGTTACAAAACGTATTTATGGATGAAACCCACTTATTGTACAGTGTTATGATCAACTTTGGGTTGTGTACAGTACAGTCACCCGTGGATTGGTCGTTATGTCCACGCATTCGTTTACCAGGTAATAAAAATCAACAGCAGCAAAATTTTAATTAATGAAGCACCGGGTACAACCCGGTGCTTCATTAACTCTCTTGACGCGTAATAACCTGAGAAACAGAATTCTTAGCGCCTAATATTCATAAGGAATTTTACAAAAAGTATAGGTTGTCAGACTAAAGCGTTATTATTTTAAAAGATGATCTAACGATCTCATTGACAGTTTTTCAAATGATTTCCTGCATATATTTAAATGGCACCTTTATACTTTCAAGAGACGATATCGTTGTTCATGGATAGGACATAAATGGTGCATGAAACATAGGAATACGTATGTTTGTTCAACCCTTTACCCAACGAATCGGCCGCACCCCCACGAACCCGCGTAATATGCAACTTCAGCAGTTGAAAACATTATTTTTCAAAATATTTCAACAAAACCATATCGTGTGACCCTTCGTTGGAACGAGCTCGTCGATCTCGTTCCAACGAGGGGTCACATGATATGGTTTTGTTGAAATATTTTGAAAAATTTAAAAAAAATGATATTTAAAATAATAATTTTTGATATCGTCTACGTTGGGTAAATGGTTAAAAGCACTCGGAAATGGACACACACGGTTGGCTAAAATGACTACTGCAGTACCTTTCCGCGGTCTGCTGTCTGTCGACTTTAGTCGCCTGTCGCGCCAAAAGAGTTAATCAAATTTTGGATGATTATTTCTATAATTAGTGTTTGGAATCTAATATTATTACGTCTGTGGAAATATTGTCCACACGTGGAAAATGACCAGTCCAGGGTGGCTGTACTGTAGTCCAAAATTCTGGCGAAAGGAGATGGTGGGTGTAAGAAGGGGTGGGGCCTCGCGTCTGCAATTTTTCTTCAGACGCACTTCCCCCCTCCATCCCCCACGCCCTGCCCTTCCGACAAAAAATTCTGGTGCGCGGGAACAATTGGAAAGAACAAAGAGGCGACTTCTTCACTCAGCAGGACTTGCGAACGTCAAAATCTGTATTATCTCCCTCTAGTGTCATCTTCCATCAAAGACAAACAAATAAATTTAATTTTAATGTTTTTCTTCCAAATTAAAATTTATTTCAAAACATATTATCAAATGCTGTTCTGAAACAGAAATTTTAAAAATACAAAACTTTCACCTGTATGTCATGAAAATATGCTTTTGAGTTGTTTGGGGTCTTCTTTCGGGGAATCACAAAGTAACATGGGTAATATTTCTCGTGATATTTCTCTAAACTTCGATGTCTTCGCGATATACATGTACGCGTAAATTGACACATTTTGTTACCAGGCCATATCCGAACTCATTACACAGTACTCAGCAAACAAGAGCGGGGAGATAATTTTGATCGAATCGTGACTGGGTCGTGATCCGGAACCAAAACCTATTAATATAACTGACAAAAATGAAACATTAGCATTGTAAAAGATATGGCAATTTGCCAACAGGCAAATTGCCACATCTTTGAAAACGCTAATGGTTAATTTGAACATATTTCTAGTCAGAACTGGAAAATACAATTCTATAAAATACAACTGTAAAAGTTTTATAGTATTGGCTCCTGGTCGAATTTCTCTGTCCGCTTTTCTCCTCACAACTATATAGAATCTTCCCCGTGGGAAAATATACTGAGTCTAAAAAGAAAGTATAATAAACTTTGAGGAGCAGGTTTTTTTTAGTATTATCGACTTTTATCCCAAACAAATTATTGTAAATTCATATTTCGAGTCTAGCTGTATGAATTTGCATAATTGTATGTTCTTACTGTCGTCAGCGTCACGTCAGGACGTAGCAATTCAGACATTGCGTGAAATGAAAAGTTCACACATGCAGTCAGTAGCGTGTATGTCCACCGTTTGCCTTTTGGATGGCAACACATCGACAGCGCATAGACCTGATAAGTCTCTGGATGTCACCCTGCGGTATTGCGTTCAACTCCAGCCTTAAAACATTACCTAAATCGCCTAACGGCTGAAAATCGTGAAGTCGTACCCGACGGTCCAATTGATCCCAAAGATGCTCGATTGGCGACAAATCTGGCGACAGTGGGGGCCAGGGAAGAAGTTCGATGCTCTGCTCCTCACGTGACATCGGGCATTGTCTTGCTGGAATAACTGCAATCCGACGTTAGCGTTGAAAAACGGGACAGCAACAGCGTTAAGAATTTCGTCCCTATATCGCTGTCCATTCAGATTACCATCGATGAAGATCAACTGCGTTCGATGGTACAAGGCAATTATTGCTAAAACCATTACACTACCCCCACCGAAACGGTCGCTTTCCCTCACGCAAGCATCAGAAAACCGTTCTCTTCGTCGGTGATACACTCTTGCCCTACCATCAGCGCGCCGTACACAAAATCGTGATTCACTAAAAAGAACTGTGCTCCAGCGCTGCTGAGTCCAGAGAACACGCTGAGGTACCCATTCCATTCTGACGGCACGATTACGTTGGGTAAGGATTGGTCCGTGGTATGGACGCCTACTTCGGATGCCGTGTTCAGCGAGTATGTTGCGGACAGTTTGTGCACTGATTCTATTGTTAGTTCTACTAGGAGTAATCGTCGCCGGAAGGAAGCGATCCCGCAAGTGAGACGTCCTGATGTGTCGATCTTGTGCAGGGGTCGTAACTCTTGGTCGACCTGAAGGCGGTCGGCCGGCAGTAGATCCAGTGTTCTATGCCTTCCAATGGGACGATAAATAGTGGCCATAGTGACTCCGAACTCAGCAGCGAGCTCATTTGGAAGTATCCCAGCCTCATGCATACCAATGGCACGCAACCTCTGATTTTTTGGTTAACCTTGGCATTTTTTAAAATGTCGGAAGACAAAAACTAGCGTATTTTCTCAATAACCCAGGCTCTCTAGCACAACATAACACAAAGAAAACCGTCGGTCGCCCATTCAATTTGACATTCTCGGGTAGCACGTGCTATTTTGAAATCGGTAGCAAAAATGTATACGGTTGGGTGGACGACAACAATCTATCATTAAACTCTTTGCACGACTTCTTGTCCACAAACATACAACATTAGAACTATTATATTGCATCCTTTATGCTATTTTTCACATTTGTTTCTATTATACTTTCTTTTTTGACTCAGTATAGATGCGACAACATTGAATCTTTTTCTTGATGCAGTCTAGATTTCGCAATATTTGATGAAAACTCGACCAACTTGTGTGAGTCGCGACAAGATCGCAATCTGAATAATGAGTCCAATTCTGCGAGTACAGTACACTACTACTTATAAAGATATTATGAGACAGGAGGCCACCATTGTCTTCCGCCGAAACAAAGTTTAGTGGGGGATATAAAATTAAGTTCCGCCCGTTTGTGTGTCTTCCCCTGTGTTTGTTCTTCTGTTTGTCCGTCCGCACATTTTGTACCAATAATGGGCTATATGCGGCATCGCGGTGTCGTTGTGAAACGCATTTGGCTCCGCAACAGGCGTTTGTGCAACAGAACTGTCCGAAAACGCTCAAAGTATTGGGTATGAGGTCCAGCAGGGTCATCCAGCGTCCAGCTCTGTCCGATCAGCATCAAAGACGACGTTTGGAGTGGTGTATGGCACGACAACATTGGAATCTCAGGACGTGGAGGAGAGTCCATTGCTCGGACGAAAGTCTGTTCCTGATTCACGTCACAGATGGCCGCATGAGAGATTGGAGGCATAGAGATACTGCTTTCGTGCCCATGAACATCAGACCTACTGTTCCTTATGGTGGACGATCAGTAATGATTTGGGGATGCCTCTCTCGTGATTGTAAACTTGAGTGTTCGTGGAAATCTCCATGTCATCAGTAAATCCGGGACATTCTTAATATGATGGTCGTGCCTCATTTTGACAACCACTCGTTAGCTACTCGCCCTGTATTCATGGACGACAATGCAGAGCCACCACATCGTTCCCATGCTGAGAGAGCATTCCTTCAGAACAGCGGTATTGCAACACTACCTTGGCCTGCCATGAGCCCCGATTTGAATCTCTAAGGACACATTTTGGACTTTCTTGGTTGTCTCGTGCAAGCAAGGGATCGGCCTTAAAGAATTTGACTGATTTGGAAACTGCATTGCACGAGGAGTGTCAGCAGTTGCCTCTGAGCCGTACCAGATGGCTCGCTGGTAGCATTAGAAAGAGGGTTCAGGCTGTCAACCGGGCACGTGGTGGATACACTCGCTACTGACGTAAAACACTACTATTATGTTCAGCTGATCTCAAGTTACCTTTCTGTCCATAATTACCGGCACTGTTTCACCATCATCCGTTCCAGCACCATACTTGTAGAGAGAACATTTTTACATCAAAAACATTAGTGACAGATAGTTTTATTACTTTCCAAAGTGTGATTTACTGGGATTTCCCGGTTTAATTATAAACGATAACTTAACAAATGAATTATGCAATCAACAATTGGGTCATGTATCCGTGCGCGCAAACGAAGACGCTTTGCCGTGGATGTAATGGGGACTTCATTGTTTTGTGTTTTTTTTAACCCTTTACCTAACATGAAAAGCAGACGACACTTGCAAAATGCAAAAAAGAATTCTTGAATAGGCCACTCAAAGTAGATTTTCTGTTTCTCAGGCCATTATTTGAGAAATTGCATGCGGGCGAGCGGTTTTTTATTTTATTTTTTATTTCAGTAATTTCTTCTTTGCCATCAAAAGTTCATGTTCTTGGTTCAAGTTCTAGGCCTCATAATCTACAGAATAGCATGGGTGATGGTGTATTTCATCCCTTGAGTGCAAGAAGGCTTTGCAATGCTAAAGCATTGCAAAGCCTTCTTGCACTCAAGGGACAAATTCAGAAATATTTTTAACTTGGGTAAAATATCAGAACATAAACCATTTAATTTTTATTTTTTTAAAGTTTAAATTGGTTATAAAAAGAGAGCATGCGGCAGCCAAAAGGACCATGCGGGAGGGCCTGAGAAACAGATTTTTTATTATTTTAGGCCACAACTAATATTTTTATTTTTTGTTTCAAAAACATAGGTTATGACACCTCATTTGAAAGAGCTCGACGAGCTTATTCCAATGAGGGTCATAACCTATGTTTTAGAGACAAAATTTGGCGGTTTTTGAGAATAGCGCCAACCGGTTTTGGACTTTACGTTAGGTAAAGGGTTAAATAATATAATTATCGTTAATAATGAAAAGTAATAAACAGAGTAATCATGTTTGTACAACGTCCCTCACCTCTCATGAATTATTTCACGTACATGTAACCAGGCCAGTCAAGCGATTACTCTCTATGTAATTAGCGCCATTAAAATACTGCATATTTTCAGTGCTTTATAAACATGTGTTTCTGCATTTCGTCTGATGCAAGGCACTTAACCCCGATTGTCCACATGGGGGCACGCTGACGCCGTGTTCTAAGGCGTATTGCACGTCGATGGTGCGCATGTCTTCATCCAATCTAACCCTGCCTGTACTGCAGTGCGGAGTTACGATGTTGGGGAGCTGACAGTTGCTCGTCGATGCTCGGTGGTTCTCTCCGGGTATCCCGGCTTCCTCCACGCGTAAAACTATCACGGTCATGATTAGCTATTGTGCATAAGTATGTGACCTTAAACACCAATAAATAAATAAATAAATATTTCATCTGAACTGTCGTCCACATTTTTCACAGAAGTGCCATTCATGACCAGAACTCGGCATACCTGAATCTTTCGTGGAAAGATTCATCCAGGGAAAACACTTTTACTATCTGAAATGTAAGAAAAAATATTTTTAACAACAATGCTAAAGAC
The DNA here is from genome assembly GCA_031216915.1 of Pictodentalium vernedei. Lineage (NCBI taxonomy): Eukaryota > Metazoa > Mollusca > Scaphopoda > Dentaliida > Dentaliidae > Pictodentalium > Pictodentalium vernedei. The sequence goes on from CM062297.1 coordinate 74,687,225, forward strand.
GAACCTTTGACGATTTTCGTGATGTCCAACCCGTAACACCCAAGGAATCCAAACCGTTAAAAAATAATTTTCTACCACAATCCAAACCGTCAACCAGACCGAATACATGTACATGTGTAATTAAAAAGATGTTATATTTTCATTCGCGCCTGATAAGATGAAGTGCGACGTAACGGTAATATACACAACTAGATTACTTTTTCTTCTCTTTAATCGGGGTAAGGGGGGGGGGGGGGTGGCGTAGCGGTAACCGGTTCTCGTCAGCTCATCGAAGTTAAGCAACGTCGAGCCCGGTTAGTCCGCGGATGGATGACCGTCTGAGCGATCGATTCGGACTTCCGCGTTGTGTCCTTGAGCAAGACACTTCAACCCCATTGCCCATGTGGGGGCACGATGACGCCGGTAACTAAGGCGTACCTCACGTCGACGGTACGCATGTCTTCAACCAATCTAACCCTGCCTGTGCTGTAGTGCGGAGTTACGATGTTGGGGAGCTGGCAGCTGCTCGTCGTTGCTCGGTGGTTCTCTCCGGGTACTCCGGCTTCCTCCACCCGCAAAACTGTCACGGTCATGATTAGCCATTGTGCATAAGTATATTACCTTAAACACGAATAATACTTCTCTTTAAACCAAACGCTCGGTTAAAACAACTGTTACTGAAAAAAAGAAGATTTTTATGTGCATGGGGCAATCAGTAATTTGGTCCCATATGAACAATGGCTCATTGAAAGTGATAATATTGTAGAGATTTTACTCTTCAATTTATATTCGATCTTCACTTAAGGGGGACTTGTGTGAGCACCACTGGAAAATATTGAAAAACTGTGCATAGTATTGGAGGCAATTATCAAAAACTACCTGTCGTTTCACTACTCGGCGCTTCAAAGCCCCCATATTGGATACATCGAAACATACATCTACCGCCGTAGTTACCACACAGTGTTCATTGGTTCAAATTATCATGCCCTGGAGGTCATTATCAGACAAACACCGAATAAAGGGGAATAACTCCTAAAATAACCACTAATATTGAACACAAAATGTGCATCAGGGATATTCTTTTCGACAGGTCAGACTCCTCGGTGTGGTGGAGATTAAAGAGCACAGAGAATTCGACCAGATCGCGACTCAGCCATACTCCCCACTCGATAAATTATTGACCGAAACTCTGTGCTCATGATTTAACCCTTTACCCGTTTTTTTTAGTTAAAAAAAACCCTACCTAACCGATTTGAAAAAAACGTCAACTGGTTATCCGAAATATCGATAGTGATCGTTATTCCATGGTTAAGGCGTAGTAAATCTGCCGCTTCTCCTTTGGGATAGATTACACCTCGAAGCAGCGCTGTATATATTGAGAAATAATCTACTTTGGCTTCAAGACTTCGTTAATAATCGGCAATTTCCGTGAGTACTGAGTAACCGCAGAAACTATTCCGTAGTATATATACAAACGAACGTTGTCGAGTACTCGACAACGTTCGTTTGTATAGACACTACGGAATAGTTTCTGAGAATACTGATTTCCCATTCGTATAGTTTTGATCTCAGATTCGGTGAAATAATGGCTACGGATAACGAGGTATTAACCGGTTATAGCTCTCGGTTAGTCGGTTGTGAAAATGAGCCCACCGTTTCAGCTCTATATCCGACAGAACAACCCGGGCGCGCAGTGTCTCAGTAGATAGAGATGCAGACTGCAAGCCGACAGGTCCTCGGTTTGAATCCCACCTGCAGCAGCCGCGTTGTGTCCTTGGGCAAGACACTTAATACCAACTGTCCATGTGGGGGCACGGTGTCGTTGTGTACTAAGGCGTACTGCAAATCGATGGTGCATTTGTCTTCAACCAATGCTAACCCTGCTAGTGTGTGCAGTTAGTACGATGGGGAGGTTGACAGTTGCTCGCCGTTGCTCAGTGGCTCTCTCTATGTACTCCGGCTTCCACCACCCGTAAAACTGTCCGACACGAGGTGACCCGGTTGTTGAAAGTGTCCTTAAACCCTAATAAATAAATAAATAACGTAACCACCCAAATCGTCCAGCGCAATTAATCAAAATCAGCATTCAGTTTTCTTTATTTTTTTCATTGTCTGTCTCAAGAACATAGCTTATGACCCCTCGTTGGAACGAGCTCACTGAGCTCGTTCCAAAGAGGGGTCAAACGAGCACGTTCCGATGAGGGGTCATAAGCTATGTTTTTGACGCAAAAAAAAAATAGTTATTCGAGAATTTTGTTTACAAGTGTCGTCTGCTTTTTGTGATTGGTAAAAAGTTAAAAAAAAACATAAATCATCACTTTGCATAGACTGTAGCAGTGGCAGGCCAGGAGATTTCCTGAAGTGCCGGTCCCCATCCTAAAAAATAAATCCTTTAGATAGCCTCAAAAATACGAGTTACTTTTCAAATATAAATTTGAAGGAGCTATTGGTCACTGCTGGGCCATACGGGTGAAGCTAGCGACCCCGTTATTTAGTTGACGAGGCCGCCAGCTCCTTTCTGGTTCGGTGAGCAAGGTAATGGGGCTGCTTTCAGGATAAAATTCGGCCGCTTGCAATTTGAAATTTGGCCGACTGGCCCAGTTTGAGGGGGGTCGGCCCAACTATTAGTGTTGGCCAGCCCAGCGTTAAAGATGGGTTGGCACAAGGTTGGAATTAGGTCGGTCGGTTCGAAACTTGCCTGGGCCGATCTTTGGGCAGTCTGCCTCCGGATTGTAAACAGAAACTCTCTCTCTCTCTCTCTCTCTCTCTCTCTCTCTCTCTCTCTCTCTCTCTCTCTCTCATAGCTTTAATGAAAGGTGTGCCAAGCTATGCTTCAGTTTATTGCCTCGAGCAGACACGATATTTAAATGTACACTCGTAATAGTTTTATCTTACACCCATTGATTAGTGAGATGATCATATAAAAGACCAATCGATTATTATTAATTCCAGGAACTCGTCAATCTGTGTCGAATTATATCAGTGGGGTTCTTTTCCTGAAGACATTCGTTTTGTGAACGTTAAATATTGAATTGAAGTAGGTTTGTTAGTCATGCAACAGTTTCTAAAGATCAATAGATTTATTCAAGGCGAAACATCATAATAACATTTTCAATTCGTAGCTGTTGATATCTCAAAAGATTTTCTGTCAAGCTTCACTTTTGTACTTATTGTCGCGAATCGAATTATACAGGCGCCGTTTAAAAGAAAGGGCATGGTCGTAATGTGTGTATTGGAAAAAATCTTATTGACATTGAATGAAAGCAAAGACATTTTCGCTGGAGAGTAAAGTGCTTTTATAATGCAAATGTTGTTTCGTTGAATAACATCGATAAATAGTTTGACCTCTTCAATATATATCTAAGTGGAGAGACCCATGCATGGTAATCCTGTGTGCTTGGTTGTGTACGCCTCCCCCCCCCCCCCCCCCCCCCCCCCCCCATTAGGGATATAGACAGAACGCGATGTGTGTTTGAATCGGTGGGGGTTTTACATAACTCGTTGGAATGGCGTAGTCATATTTCCTGAGAGCCGTAATGGAGCACGGTGGGTCATTGGCTACAGTACCTGGAGAGTGGATTATAATTAAATCACCCGCGGAGTGGAGTTATCACCCAAACTATAACTTTCAAATTTTGTATATATCGACTAAAAACACAAGCAATGTTTCAGCCAATGGACCCCCGGATTCAACCCGGAGGTCCATTGGCTGAAACTTTGCTTGTGCTTGTTATGCTTTGCAACAAATTTGCAATTATTGCTTGGGTGGAATATCCACTCTGCGGGTGATTTAGTGATAATACACTCTCCATGTACAGTATACAGTTAAAACTAGAAGTCCTGTGACTGTATTGTGCACTATTTTGAAGTAATAGCGCGATGAGTAAGTACACTTTTTGTCCCTTTCAAATTCAAAGTGTTCTATTGGTATAACTCATTTCCTGTAGACAGCGTGCCCAACAATTCTAAACTGGTAGATAGAGAGATCATTAACATCATTCCTAACCTCTACTGGGATACATGTATATATAATGATGTAAATCTATACTATATTTCTGTCTGTCTGTCTGTCTGTCTGTCTGTCTGTCTGTCTGTCTCTGTCTGTCTGTCTGTCTGTCTGTCTGTCTGTCTGTCTGTCTGTCTGTCTGTCTGTCTGTCTGTCTGTCTGTCTGTCTGTCTGTCTGTCCGCTATAGAAATGAATATGGGGCCACCCCGAGTGTCCAAAATGGGTCTACTAGGAGTACTTTTGTATGGCAGAGGTCATCGTCGGGTTTAAAAAAGTGTGTGGGTGGGGATGGGGGTGTAGGGGGCACTAAAAGTTATGACCGAATTTTTTTTTACCGATATATGTCTTCAAACGGGTCTACTAGGGTACATTTTTATCAGGAATCTAATGGTGAGGTTTAAAAAAGTATTGGGTGGGGGTGTAGAGGGGCACCAAAAGTTATGACCAAAATTTTTCTCGCCGATATAGGTCTTAAAAGGGGTCTACTAGGGATAATTCTTTCCCAGGAATCTAATGGTGAGGTTTAAAAAAGTGCCGGGGTGGGGTGGGGGTGAGGGTGTAGAGGGGCACCAACAGTTATGACCAAAGTTTTTCTCACCGATATAGGTCTTCAAAGGGGTCTACTAGGGATAATTTTAATACTCTCCTCAGCCCGAGCAACGCCGGGTAACCCTGCTAGTATATATTAAAACACGACTACATATAGTGCTTCTTGTGTTTTGTCCTCAGAAATTGTAAATAATTACCAATTGAAAAATCTATCACACGGCGATTTCCTAGTAATCCTACCTCCACATTCTACAGTCTCAATATTTCTTTCTCTTTGATCGGTTCATTTCGTGATTTCACTACCGATCTCGCATTATATTTTGCATTGCACAGTGCAAATGCTCTTGTGTATTTTCAGACCACTTCATTCTTCTGCAGTAAGGAGCGCATTAACAAAGGAGCATTTTCTGCGCTAATTATGACAGGACATCTAGTTTCGACTGTAGCATTGGACTTTAAACGATAAAGGTCGACGGGTCATCTGCGCTGTGAAAGACACTCAATCCCGATTGCTCACGTGGAGGGTACGGTGGCGCTGTGTACTAAGGTGTACTGCACGTCGCTGGTGCTCCTGTCTTCAAACACTGCTAACTCTGATTGTATCGGGTTGATAAGTTGAAGAGTCTGACAGTTGTTCGCCGCTGCTCGGTAGTTCTCCCAGTGTACTCCTGCTTCTCCGCCTATAAAATTGCCCGACATGATAGGACCCTGGCCGTCGAAAGTGTCATTAAACCCAATAAACAAACGAACAAACTTGGTAGCGTAAATTACATTGATGATGTTGAACATTTTTATCACACACGTGCTATCACGTACACTTCATTATTACGATGAAATAAATATCGTGTATCACTAGTGGAATAACGAAAAATGTTCTGTGTTCTAAATGCATGACGATGATAGTTGTTGGACCAGATCCGAATTTTGATCGAATTGAGTGCCGTATTGCCTGTAATATTAACGTGTTTTACAAACACAATGACCAGTAACGGCTAACGCTATTCACAAAAATCTTCATCATTTTTTCTTCATTTTCTGCAATGGAAACATAGCTTGTGACATTCAATTGAACGAGCGCGTTCAAATGGGTCGTCATACAGTACAGTCGCCGTGGATTGGTTGTAATCCACACTTGGGCAGTGATGTCCACGCATGCGTTTACCAGGTATTAAAATCATCATCTGCAAAATTTTAATTAATGAAGCACCGGGTTGTACCCGGTGCTTCATTAATTAAATTTTTGATTAGTATTTGGAATCTAATTTTTTTGCGTGCGTGGAAATATTGCACATCCGTCGAAAGTGAACAGTCCATGGCGGCTGTACTGTGAGCTATGGTTGTTGACAAATTTTAGTTATTCGAAAATTGTTTCTTGCCAGTGTCGCCCGATATTCGTGTTGGGTAAAGGATTAAGGCGTGCTACTGACATTAAAATCGAACGGAAATTTATATTCCTTCCATATTTATTTTCGATAATGCATATTTTCACTCAAATTTTGTTGATCAAAGTTAACCTGTTGTAATATGGTGGTGCAAACACGATCTAAAAATAGCAGGAAAAATCGAAATTTCCATTTGTGATATAACTAATTCTTATCATCTAGTTTATTTATTTTAATTTTGATGCACTGTTTCGCATTCGTAATAACAGCTTTATAATAATATTTGCAATTTTTATAGATGTAAGTCTGTTTCCGACAATTGTTTCATTTTCACCCACCATACTGATCCATTTGCGCATCAAAACATGTCCATTTGGCCCCTTATTTTCATGAAAAAATATTTGGTGCCACTTTCATTAATAATTCGATAATAGGTTATCTATTGGAAATGAGGAGTGCTTGATTCCGCCCAGCCAGAAATTCAAGCTTTGTTTATCTCCCTTGATATGCAATGCAACTTGAAATTTTCCATCGCGCGGACAGGGCGGACCCATCCTGGAATGTGTGTGCCCCCTAGTTGTGGTATAAGCCAACTGCTCTCTATTAACTCATATCACGCCAGAATTAACCGTTCCAACCTTACTTGCCCCGACTGTTTCGGCTAGTCCGGACTCTTGTATAGCTTTCTTTTCTAGAAATCTCATGATCAGGTTGTCCTGCCATTTACAGTTTCCATACTACGCATCACCTTCTTACTGCATGTTATGCTGAATGGTGTCATTTGCAAGCAAGTGCTGCCATGTTGGATGACTTAACATGTATTTGTGTCGCCATCTTGTTTTCTGTTGCCATTTTGTTTCCGGTCGCCGTTTTGTTCCGGTGGCCATCTTGACAGTCGTTATTAAGACGGGCGACAGTGTTGGATGTTGTCAGCAATGCGTGGAGTAATTTTGTTCTGGTGGCCATCTTATATATTGTTAGCAGGGTCATCTTGTGTGATATCATGAATGTCGGAGCGGCCATCTTGTTAACACAATGCATATTGGTATTGGTAATATCGACAGGGTAATCTTGTTTCGTTGTATGGTTACCACGAAGATTGTCACTGTTCACTACTTTTTATACACGATTTCTTGGCCATCAGATTCCCATTTTTGGGGTGCGATAAGTGTGTGCGCAATTATACGACGATTATCCGGCTGTTTTTATTTCAACTGTATGGCAGGGTTTAATCCAAGAATGGGCAGTAAAACTATTTTTCCCAAATTCTTTCGAAACAGACAAATGCTAAATGAGTACAATCAACACGAACATTACCAACATTTAACTTCAGTTTAGTGGAAGAACGATATAGTTACATTTCCATGCACTTCTCATGTGTGGGAAAAAAAATTAGTATTGTGGAGTGTGAAACGTTTATGTTTTGTAAAATTAAATAAAATTAATAAAGATACATCTAAAGGACGACCGAATTCTGAAACTTCAATGTATTTTTCTCTAAAATTATAGAGGAATGCCATCAGTTTATTCTCGATTATTTCCTCTGTCATTTGAAAGAAATTTAATTTTCTTAAATGGTGCAGTACAGTCGCCGTGGATTGATGGAAATGGGCAATGGGCAGTGATGTCCACGCATACGTTTACCAGGTAATAAAAATCATCAGCAGCAAAATTTTAATTAATGAAGCACTGGGTTGTACCTCGTGCTTCATTAATTAATTTTATGATGATTATTCCTATAATTAGTGTTTGAAATCTAATATTATTGAAATATTGCCCATTGGTAGAGGTAAGATATTGAATAATGTTCCTATCGTATGAATGTTTTTGCTTTGTCCCGCCTGTTTGTCAAATAAAAAATTATGTTCCTATAAGAGTAAAATCATCGCCCTCTGATTGGATGAGAGCTGGCGTAGTTTCTTTTATGTCTACGGCTCCAGTAGCAAATGTTACCCTCTGACGTCTCAACGCGAAATATTTGAAATGACGTCGCCCATTTCGTAATTGCTTCATCAACGTAGTGACTAGCAAGCCGCTTCATTTTCTCTGGATTTTTCACACGTGTAGCAGACGGTGTTCGGGATAAAGTGTTGCTTAAATTATAAACGTATTTACGATTTGAACTAAGATGGAATGAGTTTATCTGGTTTATTGACTATTTATACAGTGCCGTCATGGGTACACGATAGGTTTATTTACTGAACCTGTGGTCGTTAAAAGTTGCCTTGCAGAAGACAACTTTTAACGATCACAGGTTTAGTAAATAAACCTCTCGTGTTTCACAATGTAGGTTAGGGGCTATGGGTAGTGTCTTATTGGAACATATACGTTTTTGTGATGAGTTGACGGTAACATGGTCTGAGGTTTGCGGCTTGGAGCGTATGTTCAACCGAGACGCTTCGCGTCTCGGTTGAACATAAGCACCGAGCCGCAAATCTCATACCATCTTACCGTCAATTCATCACAACAATTTATAACGTGTATGTTCAAATGTGCAATTGATGCACGCGATGTGTTTTTGTCAAATAAAAAATGGGGCGTGTCCAAGAGTTCAATTAAACTTTCGCTGCTGCAGGTGGGATGTTAGATGGTTACCAGGTGAGTTATTCACACTAGCTTCTCTCTTTATCCTATGTTGATATAATAAAACGGCCGTGTGCACAAAAACTGATATGGTCGTGTAAGAATGATAAGGTTCTATCTTCTACTGGATGATAGAATGTTTTGGTTCTCTAAAACGCCCTAAATTGAATTATAAAAATTGAAATGAATTAAGTGTTGCTTCATCGGAGTATGGGTGTGGGGTTGGTGGGTTAAGTTTTCTATGAAGTGCTACGCACTTCATACAACATAAAACGCCCTTCCAACATTCATACTCTGATAGAGCAACATGTATTTCATTTCAATTCTTACATGTCACGTGAAGTGCTGAAACTGTGTCTTCGTCGATGTTTGACTAGGGTCATGCGAAGTTTCGATATTCCACTTGATTTCGGATCTTAAGTTGGTATTCGAGTCGAAACACAATCGGCTGCCCCATTCGTTTTCCTTCGAATCTTTTCACTGGAATTTCGCTTGTTATTAGTCATCTTAGTCGTCTCAGAAAACGTATATCTGCGATAGAAATTGTACATAAATGATAATAAAGAGTGTAATTTCCGCTGTATTAACATGATAAGCATATGTACCCCCTGCCACAATCCATGCAAATTCCAGTTTCACTAGTCACTATCATTGCTGAAAGCAAACTTAAAGGTCCCAAGCAATAATGACGATGAGCTCACGGTTGCTACCGGCTAGTCCCGTGCAGTCCTCAGTACAAAATTCTCGATCCCTTTTCTGTTTTTGAACAAAAATTCTTACTGGGTAAATATCTAACTACATCATCAATCGGCGTCATTTGACGAAGGCATGCCTTGCTGGTGTAGTTGGAATATTTTATCGGTCGGGACCTCAAGACGTCTGCATTCGATTCGAGGTTCGATTCGATTTCGAATACTACACTCGATTCGATTCGAAATTCGATTCAAATCGAACATATGTGATTCGCAGGGCCCTATGTTTTACGATCTGTGTACTTGAGTTGGACGTATAGTCAGAATGCGCATCAACTCAAAAATGTAGACTTTTCTTCTGAATGGCCAAAATTTCTAAAATGCTATCTTTCATTCTTCGATGGCCAAAACTCTCCAAAGACTAAAATGAAAGCAAGCTTGCGTTGTGTCCTTGGTCAAAACACTTAATCCCAAATGCACACATGGGGGGGGGGGGGGGGGGGGGGGGGGCGCTCAGTACATACAGATTACTAAAACAGTCAATTTATCAGTGTGGTTATATTCCGTCGAGTTGACCATCTCATCTCATCAACTCGACGGAATACAACACAGATCAATTGACTGTTGTAGTAATTTGTTTATTATATGACAATTAGTAGTTTAAACTTATCACTATTATTAAACCTAGCAACGGCTAGCAATGTCAGACTCCGCAACATACTAACTTCACACAGTCAGGGTTAGCATTGGCTGAAGACAGGTGTATCATCGGCGTGCAGTACGCCTCAGTACACAGCACCACCGTGCCCCCGCGCGATTTCTTTTTGGAACAGTCTATTGGCGTTAAAACAAAACTATTGAAGTCGTGTGGATAAAACACCACAAACAATCGGATTGCTAGTATTTGTTATGGACATTCTCGTAGGTGTGCGGTGGCTCAGTGGTAGACTGTTGGTCTTCTATACTGGAGGTCCCGAGTTCGATCCCCATCCGGGACGAACCGTGTTGTATCCTTGGGCAAGGCACCTTATTCCAGTGGTGGCACGGTGACGCCGTGTACTAAGGCGAACTGCACGTCGATGGTGCACATGTCTTCAACCGCTGTAACCCCGGTTGAGTGGAGCTTAAACAGAGTTAGAATGTTGGGGAGATGACAGTTGCTCGTCGATGCTCGGTGATTCTCTCCGAGTACTCCGGCTTCCTCCGCCAGTACAACTGTCATGGTCACGATTAGCCATTGTGCATATGTATGTGACCTTAAACACCAATAAATAAATAATAAATAATTGGACATTCTCTGTTTACGCCTTTCCATTATTTACCAGCTTTGTTTTTTGACCGTTTATTTGCCAACCGTGTCATAATCTTCTTCCCGTTATCATGCAGTTATATCGTAAGAAAATCACCCCTTGGGTGCAACAAGGCGCCGTCTGCAATGCTAAAGCATTGCAGGTGGCACCTCGTTACACTCAAGGGAAGAGATGCAAGTCTACGACGTTATACACGCGCGGAATATTTCGTGATATTGTATCAATTTTGGAACAAGTTGAAAGGTTGGTAAGAGTCTTTTTACATTCTCTAATTTAGTACTTAAGGCAAGGGAATTAATATTGTAAGCCGTTATTTTATTTACCGGACATCTCTGTTTTTAAGGCATGATCTGGAGGGATTGCAACCTGATTTTAACGCAATGATGCAGGTAGAAACGTCTGGTCGAATTAGAGGAATTATCGTCACACTGAAAGCAGAAGACAGTTGTGTTGATAAAATAGGAGAGCACTACGACTTTTTGTCTAGGTATTTTGCACCATGGAATGGAATACCAGAAGATCCAGTCACAGGTAAACATAGCTACGAGATTATTACTGTAGAAGTTTTAACACTGGTTTAGAATTTTCAAGTGTAAAATGGACACCGATTGCGGAAGGTACTCTCGAATATGTGTGGGGTGGCGGGGTGACTCGTCCGATGGCTTGCTGAGTGGGTAGATGCCTTGCCGTCGGGGGGAGGCAAGTTAGTGTGTAGGGATGCCTGTGTATATGTGGAGATATGCGTGAGTAATGTTGTATGTATGGGGGTGAAAGGGTATTGTTTTAGTTTTTCAGTCACCATTCATCTCAACCAGCCTAAACAATAGACGTCTGCTGGTAGGCAATTGTCGACTTATCTATCATCCATTGTTGTCTCCTCGTGCAATTTCAACACCGTTTGATGTCTGGCATATATAGACAGAACGCGATATGTGTTTGAATCGGTGGGTGTTTTACATAACGAGTTTGAATGGCGTAGTCATATTTCGCGAGAGCCGTTATGTAAAGTACCCACCGATTCAAACACACCTCGCGTTCTGTGTTTATTACACAACCCATGCATTAAAATTCATTTAAATAAACAAATTTTAATTCCGATGTTTAAACTCAAAGGTGAAGAATCTGTTTGTTTTGACTGAAGCTGTACTGATCAAATGGTTCGATAAAAAATCAAAATAACCTTTTCGGAACCCGTGTTTGTTGAAATTCGTATCGCTGTTTCTCTTCCGCTGGTTCCCATTCATGCCTAACCATTTGGTGACTATTACTGATAGTGAAAATATAAGTACAAATTTGTGCAGATTTGCAAAACAGCTGGGAGAAACATTTTTAAAAGCCGTTCGAAGCTTGTCATGATGTACGAAGATTTACCGAAATAAAGTTGACCAGTTTAGATAAAACGGATCCACAAAACGTTCGGCCACGGGACTGGGTTAATGTTCTGGTTGGAAATGATTGGGTTTTTTTAAAATATTTTCTCATGTTTGGGTAACTAATTTTTTGTGAACCGATTTTATTTTACTTTGGACGTTTTCATTTTCACACGATGCGACAGACTGTCGATAATTGTATAACGAAATTTGGAAACTTTTCGAAGCGTAACTAATGACTCGAGAAAAAAGAAACTGGTATGAACGGTGTTGAGAAAAAGGTTCCGGCTTGAACATCACCCATTGAGTACAGAATCATTTATGTCATAGCGGCTATTCCGTTAAATACAAGGGTTAAAAGTTGGATGGCTGTGTAATAAAAGACTTGATGTTGCACAGAGACAATAATGAAATAATTCAAAATCCAATATGCAGATTAACCCTTTACCTAACGTAACGTCCAAAACCGGCTAGCGCTATTCTCAAAAATCGCCTATTAATTTTCATTATTTTTTTCATTTTTTGTCTCAAAAACATAGGTTATGACCCCTCGTTGGAACGAGCTCGTCGAGCTCGTTCCAACGAGGGGTCATAACCTATGTTTTTGAGACAAAAAATGAAAAAAATTAGTTATTCAAGAATTATTTTTGCAAGTGTCGTCTGCTTTTCAGGTTAAGTAAAGGGTTAAACATATATAACCATGGAATATAATTCTGATGTAAAAACTATAATCAATGATTATTTGCTCACCTTGCACAATAGCCACAATATATTCATTGTTTCTTGTTTGCTTTACAACGCAGCTTATACCACGATAAATATTCATTTATAGACATTTTTTATAGACATTTTATGAGGTTGATACGTGTAGTTTTATCGAAGTCCGAGCTTGCATTGACCGAAATCAAATGTCTACAACAGCTGAAGGCACTATGTCATTCGCAAAACTTTAAAAAAAAATATGCATGGGAAATGGTACAAAAATGTTGTTTGAAACACTAATTTAAACCAATGGGCTGTCTGGGTCCTCCACAAATGAATGGAAATGACGTGACGGAGTTTTCGTCTCGTCATTTCACCTATTTTTAGAAGGACCAGTCAGCGCACTGTTTTCCTCAACTATTTTTGACTCCCCCGCGAAAAAAATTGAAATTCGAGACAAAAAAACCGCAATTTTCTTGACTCTGAGTCCGTTTGTGTCCATAATTTATAAGTTGTGAAAGGCATCAATAATTAGACCACATCACCTTGAGGGGCATGACTGAAATTAAGGGGATGTGCCCCCCTCAACAGCCCCCCCCCCCGCCCATGGCTACGCTACTGGGTATAACAAACTAGTACTCAATTAGGCCTAGCCTAGATTAACCGAGAAGTCGACCAATCGGCAGAAACACCCATAATCGACTACAATTTCAAAATCGACGATTATGGATTTTCGTCACTCGTTTACTGATGAATTATTGATATTACGGGACTAAATATTTTCCCACAGGCGACCATTGTAACTTTCAGGCGAAAAAAATATGATAGCATCACTTTAATTTTGGCATTCAAATATCTTTGTCAAGTGTAGCCCTTCAGACAACTTTTTTGACCCGAAAACGGGGTGGGGGTGGGGTGGGGTGGGGGTTGGGGGGGGGGGGGTCATGCAATTAATAAAAGAAAATCTGACAGGAAGGCAAGTACCGGTCACGTGCACAAATTTTCGGGAAATTCCCAACAAAAGCACACCAAAGGTCAATTGTATTTTTTAGGTCCAAAAGTCATCAAATTACCCTCTTTATTTATCTGGAATATCCAACAATCATACAAGTTCGTCTCCTGAGTTCCAATGTGTTATATGTTCCAATAGGCACATAGAACATATTGGAACCCAAAAGACGAGTTGTCAATAGAATGTTTCAAACGTTTATTGAAACAAAATACTTTCCCAAGGCTGCCTATTTTTAGAGATTGCATCATTTCCCACAACATTTCAAGGCGGGTAACTCTAATTCAAAAATTTAGTTCAGTGATACCTATTAGTTGTTTCTCACCTCCGTATCGTGCTCGTAAGAAGTGTCAGAAGCTTTAGAATATCAAAATACATTGTACTTGATTTGGGAAAGAAGTATAAAGATACAACACATGGCACCAGTTCTAAAAGTATGGGTGTACAAATAATTGTTTTCAGTTTGTCAAGGACTGAAATTGCTTTCTTAAATCTCATGCAGCTATTCTTAGACTCTTGACCACCTCAGGTCCAAACCTGAGCCCAGGCTCAGGTTTGGGCCTGAGGTGGGCAGGGGTCTGAACTTTCCTCAGAGAGCAGTAGGCGTGCAGCATGCCTGCATGCCTAACGAATGTCCGACCTGAGGACGAAATGACCCAAAATAATTGTTTTATATATAATAGTTGTTTCTGGGGGTCACAGAGTAGGGTTAAAGTCGTCTTTAATCGATTATTCATCTTCAAAAGCCAATCATGAAATGTTATAATCGTGTAAACTCAAAACTCAATACAGTATGGAAGTATAGTTGGAGTTTTCTGCAAGCCAGACAATTTTCGTCATTGGAAGAGATTTACAGGAAAGTTAGCTCCCCTTAATTTCATGTCAGAAGATTTTACGCCAAGAGTAAAGGAATTTCATATAAATATTTAAATTTAGAAATGTTAGCGAATTTGTATGATCGATGTGCGCATCACTTCACAAACTTCGGAGGATTTCCTGTAGAGCAGTATAAAAATACAAAAGTTGGCTTTTTCACAGTTTTCTCCCAAGCAGTCGGAACGTTTTTTCTGTTCATTAAATAAACAGTGTGCACATCGTGACAACAAAACAGACACTGTCATTTCCATTAATATAAAAGCGAGGTGGTGAGATTTGCTATTTTTTCCTTCGATAAACAATTACCAAAAGCGGACACTTTTTGTTTGTGGTGTGATACTGACCGCTATTCTTAATGACGAATTATCTGCGAACTAGTTTCTTCTAATTAGCTTGCCATAAAATCCCAGTTTCCTTTTGGTACTTTTTTTAAACGAAAGCAACATACAGTAATCAAAGGAAACCTGCCTGTATTTTCAACTGATGCTGCCGGTAGCTTCTCAGCTACTACATGCTCCTTAATCAGTGGCGGCGCTACGGGGGGGGGGGGGGGGCATAGGGGGGCGGGGACATTGCCCCCCCCCCCCCAAAAAACGAAGGATTTGCCCCCCCCCCCCAGTTGCCCCCCCCCAACCATCTCGCATGCATTTCCACCCACCCTCACACACAAACATATTCAGTCACTCTCTCACACACACACACACACCCCTCTCTTTTTTTATTCCCATACACACTTAGCCCAAAGCGTCAGACTAGCTGATGAACACATCCAGGCAGTAGAGATTTAAAGACTCGGATGCAGATACTTATAAGTTATAATTAAGTTATGAGCCAACAAAGGCATGTCTATCCATATCCCTTGTCTAAAAAAATTCATGGATTTCGCATTATGACAGACGGGCATTATCTCCCTTGCACTGTTCAATTATTTCTCTCTCTCTCTCTCTCTCTCTCTCTCTCTCTCTCTCTCTCTCTCTCTCTCTCTCTCTCTCTCTCTCTCACACGCACAGACCCACCAGACGCGGATCCAGGATTTTTTGAAAGGAGGACCGCTAATTACCATTACATTTAGTCGAAACTTGGACCCAAAGTCCGTAATATAATTTTTTGGTTTGGTACGTCCACAGGACGTACCAAACCAAAAAAGTATATTACGGACTTTGGGTCCAAGTTTGGACTACCTCATAACAAAGTAATGATATGAATCATATGATCCTTTACGAATTTGCCCCCCTTCATGGGAGTCTGCCCTCCTAGTTGCCCCCCCCCCCCCCCCCCACAAAAAAATTTCTGGCGCCGCCACTGTTCTTAATTGGACCTTACTTGCGCTTCTAATAATTTCAAGGAAGATAACTTCATCGAAAGTCCATTTCCATGACGACAGGGATGTCCTTGGGATCAATCGAAAGTAAATTATTCCTGTTACTGTACAGAAAGGGACCAATGTTACGTCCGACAGCGCAGACCTTTGTGGTATTTATGTAATACAATGCTTCCACAAGCTTTAACACACGTTATAATTTGGAACGAGAAGGGCAAAGCCGGTTGTATGGACGGGGGCTTCAGAAGTTATGACCTCGGTGTGCTGATAGTTCATACGTTCCGATGAGTCTTAAATTTAACAATGTTAGTAATTCAATGTGCATATGTTATCTTCTTGCCGTACATGTATTAGGGTTTCGCGACGAGTGAAAATATTGCACCGTTAAATCAAAGAAAGTTAAGAATCTGTTTCTCATGCCCTACGGCATGGTCATTTTGGCTGCCGCATGCTCTCTTTTATCACCATTGCAAATTCTAAAAAAATAAAATTAAATAGTTTTTGTCTCATATTTTACCTAAGTTAATAAAATTGATAACTTTGTCCCTTGAGTTCAACAAAGCTTTGCAATGCTTCAGCACTGTAAAGCCTTTTTGCACTCAAGGGACGAAATACAGCACTACCCATGCTATTCTTTAGATTATGATGCCTAAAATATAAAGCAAACCAAGAATATGAACTTTTGATGGCAAAGAAATAATTATAGCCCCAGCTATTCAACTCTATTCTGTTAGGCAGGGCAGCATTCTGGCAAATAATTTCTTGGCAGGGCAGTAGTTGCGTGGGTCGCCGACCGTGGTAACCGGACAGATGTCCTACTCTCTGTCCTGCGAACAGAAGATGTGATTTTGAGGGGGGGGGGGGGGTGTAACCCCTGCGTATGGAACACGTGTTCCCTACGGATTTATAAATATGAAACTGGAGGAAACGTAAATAGACGTGTAGTAAACATACATATATGCATATTTGCTCGCATATGTAAAAGTGTATTTGCAATGTGGAATTTAAGCATCTAAAGTAAACCTGTAGGAAATTTGAAATAAAAAATATAATTTTACCCCTGACTATGAAGAGGTCGGACATGTTCCGATGTCAGAAAATGTTTCTTTACTATTCAACTGGTTGAGTGCTAGAAGCCACTATCAGGGCTTTCAAAAAATGAAGGTACCAGAGCAAAAGCCTATGCTTTTCTTGCCCATGTTTCATATTCAGTCAAACGCAAATTACATTTTGTCTGTATAATTTTGTTATATTATTGCCTGTGGACACTCTCCAATATTTTATAATAAAACAAATTTTGTATAACAAATTCAAACCGAAATAAATAATCTAGCCCTCAACCAGTTTAGTATTGGACTTTAACATCGGAATGTGTCATAATATTTAACACCTTTCCAGTCGCTTCTTCAGTCCAGGCAACTCCCATTTCTTTACCGGCGACATTGCATGTTATTCCTAATGTGGTGTAACGGAACTCAGTTTGCTGATGGTGTAATCATTTGGACAAATGCTGATGTGAGTAAATTTTCTCTGCGTTCATATCACCAAAAATATGCATCGAATTATAAAATACTCTCCCCAAATACTTTTAATATATGTTGTAGTAATTTTGGACCGATTAGCCTATTTACCAAGTGCAAGTTGACTTATGCAGTATATTTACCCATGCAAGTATAAATGCGTTTATACGAAAAGATTTTCTCATGCGTGCAGATTAGTATATATAGAATAAACAAATAGTGTTTTCAAGTAAAAAAAAAGTATTCTACGAGTAGGATTAAGAATGAAACCAACGAGCCTCTGGCGAGTCGGTTTCATTCTTTATCCTACGAGTAAAACAACGTTTTTACTTCAAAACACTCTACGTTTATTTTGTTTATCCCATAAATCATTTACAGTACAGGTGCGGCGAAATTGTGCTGTTACTCGCTACAAAACACTGCGAGAAGTGAGGAGCATATTGGTCCAATTCGATCGACAAGCAAAACTGCCAAAAATAAACAAGGCGCAGTGATACATTTCCGTCTAAAAATAATTCTCCTACAAACTTGAGCTAAAGTTGCAAAAATACTTTATTAAATGAACAATGTTTATTTATGTTTATTTATTTATGAACAATTCTTATTTTCGTTGTTTATTGTTGTTGTTTTTTTCGTTGCCGATTCAACTTGAGTTTTATAAACAAAGCAGACGACACGTGCATTTGTTTATTTGCACTTTTCCTAATTTGGAAAATGAAACATCACTCATTATGCCCCCGCCTTTCATAATCGAAATTGTATGCTTTTCAACCTTTGGTTTCGATTGATTTACTTTGTGTTTTCTTTGTTAATTGTTGTTGGTTTTGTTGTTAGACAGGGTTGAAATGTGTCTATATATATTCTACAACTAAACAGTTCAGCGATGGTCAGTCAACGTTTGATAAACGTCTGTTCATTATGTTTCCCACAAACGTAAAACAGTCCATGACAACACGAATGCGGTAGAGATCAGAGGTTAAGAAGTCCGTCTCTACTATGGGAATAAATTCTTTCAGTGTTGAACCTACGGGGAAAATGTATTACCCGACTAGCAGCTGCTACTAGGTGAACAAAGCGAAAATTTATCCAAGACATTTATTGTTCAAATAAACGTCCATTTTGGGGATAGATATGCAAAAAATGCTCATGTGTGCAAATCCTGTCGTATAACCTGGGATTAAATAAAAATGAAAATCTTCCATAGAATACAAGGGCCTTTCCATCAGACTAGATTATTCTATGCGAGATTTAAATGTGTTACATTCTTTCAGTCTTGATAATTTTAGTAAAGTGTTGCACACATTGGCTGAATCTACCAACACAAAATATTCCTTCTTCGTCCTGAATACATCTTTGTGGATTAACACGCAAGCATATGCATATTCCCCGTTCCTAAGTAACGGGCTTGGCCTTTAAATTTCCCCACCCAAAATAGCGACGGTAAAGATTAGTGAGTCCAATTATGCGGCGTTTGAAACTTTCTCCAAAATTTTGTAGTGTTGTGGCTATATATATATTTTAAACAAGTTTCTCTGATGCATGCAGTACAGCTTAGGGCCTGCCAGTCGGATCAACTAGGGCTCTTGGAATCACACATTTTCGATTTGAATATAATTCTTGGCGTCTTGAAGACAACCGACAGAGGGGAGGGGCGCTGTAGACCTGAATGTCCCGACTGGGACGGTTCAAGTCCCGACTGATTAATTTCCAGCTACATTATGAAGGCATGCCTTCTTGGGAGGCATATCTTGATGATGTAATTGGAATGTTACCCAGGAAAGAGTGTGAGAAGTACACCCCAGGAACGGGTGTGAACACTGAGTACTAAGCATAGCACAGAGCTAGCCACTAGCAACTGCTCATCATCAACATTGTTTGGAAACATTAACTGTGTTTTCAAAGGTTGTAGATACTAGTGAGACTGGACTTAGCATGATAAGTGGCATGGGTCAGATGCTATTTATTTTAATACAGATGAAATTACGAGGGGATGTCAAAAGGTTTTAAGCCTTACATAAATAAAGCTGGAATATCGGTACAGAACATATTTATTTTTCAACATAGTTCCCTTGTAATTCAATACACTTGTTCCACCTGGTCTGCCTGTCGTTGATGCCGCGTCTGTAGAAGTCCATATCTTGGTCCTGTAGCCAAGCCTCCACAGCAGCAATAAGTTCCTCATTATCTTGAAATTGTTGACCACGTAAGTGTTTCTTCAAATTTGGAAAGAGATGTTAGCCACGTTGACCACATAAGTGTTTCTTTCATTTTGGAAAGAGATGGTAGTCACTTTGTGACTACCATCTCTTTCCAAATTTGAAGAAACACTTACGTGGTCAAATATTTCAAGAAGATAAGGAACTTACTGCTGCTGTGCAGGCTTGGCAACAGGACCAAGACATGGACTTCTAGAGACGCGGCATCGACGACTGACAGACCAGGTGGAACACTTGTATTGAATTACAAGTGGACTATGATGAAAAACAAATATGTTCTGTACCGATATTCCAGCTTTATTTATTTTAGGCTCAAAACTTTTTGACATCCCCTCGTACACTCTGCCTTTATTTTCAGCATTATTTACGTCCAAATTCCATCTGAACTTGTGTGACGACGGCAATGACTAATACCAAGTTATATTCCCGTATAAAATTTGAAAGGACACATCAGAAAAGGGCATCTGGTTTCGAATCGAATATCAACTTAACCCTTTACCCAACGAATCGGCCGCATCCGCCCGCGTAATATGCAAATTCAGCAGTTGAAAAAATATTATTTTTCAAAAAATCTCAACAAAACCATATCATGTGACCCCTCGTTGGAACGAGCTCGGCAAGCTCGTTCCAAAGAGAGGTCACATGCTATGGTTTTGTTGACATTTGTTGGAAAATTTCAAAAAATGATTTTTAAAATAATAAATTTTGATATCGTCAGCGTTGGGTAAAGGGTTAAGACTTGAAATCGATTCGAATCTCGAAGCTTCGCAGGGCGCTAGAATCAACACGGCAACAGATAAATAAGTTTAAAAAAACCACAGAGTTCGCCAGAGAAAAGCAATCTGTGTCGACAGTGTCGAACACGATAATGCTGACACAGATTATATTGGTGAACTCCGTGAGCAGGTACCTGACGCTTAAAAGCTTAATGCTTGAGATCTAATATACCCACGTTATGGCATATCATGCATAATATGCATTTAAATAGGAGTTTGGCTTCACACTAAAAAACTAAGAAGCCTTCTCAAGCAAACGTTTACCCAAGCAAGAACCAATAATAATGCTGCAGACCTATAACTGACGTATAACACTCGGGTTTTCTCCCTTGAATCAAAGTTTTCAGCCTCTTGTTATTCAAAGTGCTGAAAACTATGATTCAAGGGAGAAAACACTAACGATTTAAATCGTACATCAGTGGAAAGTATATTTGTCAAGAACTTCATGAATTTATGTCCGGCTATTGCAAACATAATCATTGTTGTTATTTTTTTCAACTCTGAACTTTAATCATTTTTTCCAAAAAAAAATATATTTGTAGTAAATTTCGCGCTTCGCACGACTCGGATTTTAGCGCATGCGTACCAAGGGGTGAGATTCGCAGAAACGTTTTGTTTAATCTTATTTGTTTTACAAGGATTGGCGAACAATTTATGCAACTTATATTAACGCCTCTCCTTGGCCAATGGCGCATATGTGTGAGATGACCTTCGTAGCGGCAACTTCGTGGCCTCGCTCTTCTCGAATACTGCGAAGGGATCTTTAGCCTGCACGGAGTGTGTCTCTCTCCGCACAGAGGACAGCCTTTTTACGTCCCCACCTGATAGGACGGTACGCTGGGACAGCATCAAACCTACCACAAGTCACCCGCCTGAGGGCCAAGTACCAAACGACCCTGTTCTTACACTACTGTACAGTCGCCGTGGTCGTAATCCTCACGTGGGAGGTGATGACAACGCATGCGTTTACCAGGTAACAAAAATCATCATCACCAAAATTTTAATTAATGAAGCACCGGGTTGTACCCGGTGCTTCATTAATTAAATTTTGATGATTATTCCTATAATTTGTGTTTAGACCAATATTATTGGGTCTATGGAAATACTGCCCACCAGGGGAAAGTGACCAGTCCACGGTGGCTGTACTGTAGGCTTGGCACTAAAAACAATTTTAGGCACTCTTTCATAACTGCTAAACACAAGTTTCCAACTCCAGCCGTTGGTTGAACAAGAGTCGCCAATTAATATAATCCACGTTTACTGATGATGCCATGTCAGATACGATTAATGCGAAAACGACACACGTCCTCAAGATCATTGGTCACGCAAGCGTCACACACAAAGTTACGATGAGAATATGAGGATGCCACAAACAGCCATCTTTAAGGTTAACTTCATAATTTATTGAAAGGGATGCTAACAATATTTGAACCTATGCTGTACGAGTGAAATCTATTGATCTCTGAATAACGAGAAACATTTACAGATGTGCTGGCGTGAAGTGTTTATATACATTCAAACTAGCACTTAATCAATAAATACATAGATTACTTTGTAACTGACTGCCTGTAATGACATTCTTGTTGCCTCTGCTTGGAATATTCGCAATAATATTGAGCAAACTGCCACACAGTGTGGGGTGTGGCGATCATATTTGATTGCACAAATTATTTCTCAATAGAATGCACTTTCAAACTGCTAGAGTTGACCTACATAACGTATCTGAACAATGAAGTCGAGGGACGGTAATGACATGGATAAGAGATCCGATGAGACCAACTTGTCTGTTCCTAAAAGATTATATCGAATTACTTCGCTCTGGTCTTTATTAACATGCATCAGGGGAATTTCCCCCTAATGGAAGATTTTTAACACCTCGAAATCCGAGTGTTGCTATCAAACAAAAGAAAATATCACCCTGTATTAATGCTCCTTCTGGGATGTAATGAGGATGATCGGGGCGGTAATAATTGGGGAGGGGGGGGGGGCTATGTCACATAGATGATGGAAGGCAAACGCTGATGGGAGTACGACTCTCGTTGATGGGAGTCCGAGGTGACCTCTCATAGGAAATGTTTCAAGCCCATGAGACTGAAGCTGTGGCCCCAGTTCTCATGTTTATACATTCATAGAAATAGCTGCTTTTCTGCACAATTGCTAGACTTTAATTTACGCGTACCTTCTCCACACCGTAATATGATTTTTAGTGTTGTACTCCCTGGGGACGTACCACGCTAAAATTCATATAACGGCCTTTGGATCCATTTGGTGTGGTACATCATGTGGGAGACCACACCGAAAAACATATTACGGCCATTGGGTCTTGTTCGGAGTAATGTTTACCGTGTGTTGATCTGGGTTTTAAAAAAAAAACTGTTACCCCATTACCCCCTCCCTGGCTACACCCGTGGTCTTTTTGTAAGGGATGCAAACAGCCGCGGGTTCCATAGTAAGATCTATTCAGAGGGACTTGCTACGGGTCTTTGTAATAACACAGACAACGACAGTTTCGAAATGAATTTACCAAGAGACGAGGAGAGCTACCCATGTCTCGTTTATCAGGGTTTGGATGGAGGCTCTTCCCTGAAGCAAAGATTATAAAATTGAAGGTCCTAGCATAAAGGCTCCTGAACATTTCTTTGTGTGAATATTAACGAAACACGTTTCCAATAAATTATTGTATTGTTAAATACATGACATTTATTCTTAACCCTTTCAACACTGGTGGTATCTTCCATGACAGTTAAATGGCAGACATTGGAAAAGTCCATATCCATTATTTGGGGGTTGAGCAATTAATATATTCAACGTGCAGCCTTCAGGCTGAACGTTGAAAATATTAATTGTTCTCCCACACGCGTCCACTTAGCAGCCATCCTACTTAATAAAATTATGACGTGTCGTGTTCCTGCACCGGAAAAACTCCCTCTAGTGTTGAAAGAGTTTATTCAACTTGAAAATCACAACAGATACTACAGTAAGGCTAATAAAACATTAACAACCCAAATATTTCTGTTGTTTACAGTTGGGGAGTGTTTTTACAAAATCTATTTATCGTTGGAAAAGAGATTTCTTATAAAGTGTCGACAATTTTCAATCAGGAAGTACTATACATTTTGTACAATTTGGACGCCGGGTATTTCTTGTTTGTGAATTAGTGTGTTTGTGTTTGAGGTTAAAATTCGCACTGGCACAGACATTTCCAACTGAAACGTTCTTTTCTTTTAATATGCCGCCGACAAATTGATTTCATTTACCGAACCTTGATAGATTTCAAACATGACAAAAAGTACATAAAATTGATTTAAACTAAGCGATGAGCTTAGGAACTGGTTAAACTAACTGGCAATAATTGATGTCATTCATTGATGGGCTCTAATTTAGTCCTTACAGGGCTGTTACGCAGGCTTTTGTTTTTCTTATAGGCGATGACAGGTCGAAGATTCAAAGGTTCATTTAATTTAGCATTGGTTAAGTTGAATTCATCTTTTAACATTTTTGCTATTCATTCCGTTAAAGTGGAAGGAATGATGGACCCCCCTTTCGCATTCTCCCTCTGATATGTTCATACCAAATGGCCAGAGGGGTTGAAGCGTATTGATCCAAAAAGCTACACGTTTTTTTCTAAATTCATCCGTTTCTTCTAATGTGTCTTTAATTGGTGGTTGTTCAATAGGATGGATTTCGAAATCGTCGAAAGAATGGGAAGGAAGGCTAAAATGTTGTGCTTTTGGGGCATCAGCAGTATGTTTTATATCATGTTTGTGTTTAGTGGCACGTTCTCGGAAAGGATTTTGACTTTGACCAACATACTGCTTCCGACAGCGTTTACAAGTGATAAGGTAAATAATATTTGGTGAATCACAGTGGGGGGAGTTACGAATCTGATAATGATTTTACGTTTGTTCTGAAGAAAATTCCTCTTTCTGATCAGGCATAAAAGTGTGCAATCTACAACGAGGCTTTTTGCAATTCAATGCCACGCCACTACAATTCTGCAACGATCTGTTGTGTTCAGTTTTCAGTGGTTCGAAATCAGTAACTTCTACTGAATTTTGGAGCTTTTTCGGAGTTTGAGAAGTACCCCCTCGATCTGAGGGCGCCAAATAGAAAAGAACAAGCACCACTGAAATTTTCCTTATCACTTGAATTACGATGGAAACGAATGAACTGTGATTTGATGATACAACTAAATGAATGTTGAGGATGAAATGATTTTGTGTGTAATAATTGATTTTAATCAGCTGGTTTAAAATATACTTTATAATCTAAATGGCTGGATGCCTGAAATTACTTGCCTTTATACAGGGTCACCTCGAGAAAATCAACAGAATTTTCATTATAGTAGCTTTTAATTTAATTTTGAATTATGATTGTTTAAAATATCTAACAATTCTTCAAAATCTTCGTTTGTTTGTTCCCAAATAAACAAATTGTCATCTCAATATCTGAGATATACGAGAGGATGCTTTGCGCATTTGCTTAAAGCATTTTCCTCCCATTCTGCTGCATGAATACTTGTCAAATTAGGACTGAATCGTTTGCTTATAAGACAACCCATTATTTGTAAAAAATATTCTCCATTGAATTGAAAGTCATTACCTAAATTCAGCTTTAAAAGATCCAAAACTTGTTCATCCGGCCGTTTTGCGTCCGGATGTTTTTCAAATGTATTTTTAACTGATTTAACACCTTTACCAATATCAATGTTCGTATACATACTGTCGATATTCAAAGTAGCCAAGATTGCATTTTTCGATATTTTTAATTCAGAAATTTTTGACAGGAAATCCTGTGTATTTTTTAGATAGCACGGATGTCTATTTGCGATAGGCTTCAGATGATAATCATTTAGTTCCCAGGTCGCATATGATTCCGAATTACAATCTGAGACAATTGGCCTCCCGGGTGGAGTTAAATCATCCGTCCATAAAGAAAGGTCCTTGTGGATCTTTGGTAGGATGTAGAATTGTCTTGTTTTAGTACTGAGCTTAGCTGTTACATATTTCAGTTGTTTGTTTGTTTTTTTTTTTTTTTTTGGTTTACACCGGTCTGGGAACTCATACTCCCTTCGGCTTCGCCTCAGGGTGTACGAGGTCCCAAACCGGTGTAAATTCTCATATACCCTGGAAAACACAAGGATAACTAATGTTATACCGTCACCGTGTATATGTTGCAAATATTGGTTGCGTAAATGGGAACTTGTTTTTGTTCTGACTCAAGAAGAGCAAACCTTGTTTTTTTTGTTTTTGTTATGCAAACCAGGATAGCTATCAAAAAGACTTTTTTTTTTGTTTTTCTTGAAATAAAAATTAATATTTTCAATTTTTCATTTTGAAAAATCGGTCCCACGTCGCTATTATGACTCATTAGACACTAGTATATATACCATGCTTCATTTTAAAGTATGTTCCATACAAAAACTCGAATATTTATGAATTATGTTGTGAATGGATATTGTAGTCGAATTTAGGAGAAAATTATTGGTCAATTTGTTCCGTTCAATGTCGGACACCATCCCCCATCCTCAAGTCAGTTTTTGGTGACATTCTCCAATATTGTTAATATTAAGGGGGTAACCTTTGTTAATAATGCTTCTAAATGGCTTGCATGGTCAGTTGGTGATATTATGTTACTGTTTGGGGCACAAAAGATGCCATAACAGTAAAAAAGGGGGACAAAAATGCATTAAGTATTTACGCACATTTTGACTACCCACCCTCCCCACCAAAGTTCACGTAATTTCTTTTCGCTCCCGGCAGGGGGGGGGGGGGGGGGGGTAAATCTCAAATTTCGAGTTGAAGCCAATCTCGAATAGAATCAGATAGGCGATTTCGAATGGAATCGAATCGGTAATCGAATCGCAAATCAAATCGCCTGTTGTAGTTTTTGCACCCTCTTTCAACTGTAGAATATTGCAGGCATTACCTCCCGTACAATTATTGAATTCAACGGTCACTCATCTATTTTCGCAAGTCGATCAGAGAACGGTATACTACAAAAAGGCAATCAGAGTAGTTTCGGAAGCGGGACCCTCTTGAACTCTTCTCCTGTACAGTACAACCTTCACCCTCCACCCCCACCCCTCCTGGACAGGAGACCTGATGGTAAAAGAAGAGTTCAAGCGGAAACGTCTGGACGAGTTTGAGAACTTTTCGAGGGATTTGGAAATATCAAAATCGAATCGAGTCGAATCGAATCATTGGGACGGTTTGGAATTGAATCGAACTTCGAAGCTTCTCATGGGATTTGTTACCCATGTCGGGCCTCCGTGGCAGAATACTATTGAAGAAGTAGAAGCCCACCGCCACTACTATTATAAATGGAGTTCAATTTTATTGAAACTATGGTTCAAAACTCATTAAATGGTGTCACTGTAAGTGTTTTTTTATTACTTCCAATATTACTGGGAATAAACATGAAGGGGTGCACAGACTATTTACTCTTTATTATATTATGTGATTGAAGCTTGCCTCATTTGGTTTGTTTCCAATACGTCCTTTATTCGGCGACTGATTCGCGCTCCCGCGTTGTGTCCTTGGGCAAGGCACTTAACGCCGATTGCCAACATGGGGGCACGATGACGCTGTGTACTAAGGCGTACTGCACGTCAAAGGTGTGCAGGTCTTCAACCAATCTAACTTTGCCCGTGTCGTGGTGCAGAGTTCAGAGTTACGAAATTGGAGAGCTGATAGCTGCTCGTCGTTGCTCGGTGGTTCTCTCCGGGTACTCCGGCTTCCTCCACCCGTAAAACTGTCACCGACATGATATGACCCTGGCTGTTAATTTGTCGTTAAACCCTAATAAAACAAATAAAACATATACGTCCTTTAAAATCGTTAGAAACGCATATTTTGTGTCCCAATTTTAAGACATTTTCTCATCGGCCCAATGCGGAAATTTGTTATATAAGTATCCACAATTTTCCGCCTTTATCCTTATTGAGCATTAAACCTTTTTACTGTCACGCCCACTTTATCCATATATGGAGGAATTCTATGTACACCTGTATGCGAGGAAGTTTAGTAAAATGTATGACATACGTAAAACTCTATCATCTAATTAATTGTTGGAAAGGGCTCTCTGAGCCCTTTCCAACAATTAATCAGATGGTAGTTTTGATTTGCGCATGCCAGAAGGAACAGACAATCATCACAAAAGAGGTAACAATAGTCGCTTTCGGCAGTGTAAGTGTTAAAGGAAGTAAGAATGTACTGATTATTCGACTGAGGAAAATAGTAATCGATTGTGCCATGAACGATCGATAGTGACTAATCGAATATACGCGACAGCTCAAGGAGTAATACTTTGGGTTCTTGGAATCTGAAGTCTGGTGACATATGGAGACTGATAAATGGATCTAAAAGATTTCGCAGGCTGTCGATTTATAGGTGTGTTGAATTAACTACGTGATTTGAGTGTTAGGACAACCAAGCATAAAGTTAATGAATATATCGCTGCAACGTTTTTAACACATGGGAATTTTTTCGTCAACTCCAAGATCATTGTTCATCCCTGATTTATCTCGTCACCAAAATCGTCTTTTGATAAAGTTACCTCCCCTGAAATTATCAGATGGGCTAGGAAGGTCCAATTAGGAAGCACGTAATTGTTGAGAAAACCCCTATGACATCAGTAGAACATAAAGCGAAGTTTTCTTTTGGTACTTTTAATAAACGAAAACAACAGACATCTTTCGCTTATTAAAAGTTACAAAAGGAAATTTGAATCTTTATAGTAAACTAATCAGAATCAACTGAGTAACCGTCCACTTTGGCTTTTTGTTTAATACTTTTACTGCCACGCCCACTTTAGCCATATATGGAGGACCTCTATGTACGCCTTTCTGCGGGGAAGTTTAATAAAAATTATGACATACTTGAAATTCTGTCATCTGATTAATTGTTGGAAAGGGCTGTCTGAGCCCTTTCCAACAATTAATCAGATGGTAGGTTTGATCTGCGCATGGCAGACCGTACAGATATCCATAATAAAATAGGTGACAATAGTCGCTTTCGGCAGCGAAATTGTTAATGATTTTTACCGTAATTTGCAAGTTTTTATTCTTTCCAGGAAAAACAATAAGCAAATCCTACCAACTAGATTTTTAAATTAATGGAAAGGATGGTGTATGTATTATAAGCTACGATACGCACATTGCTGATATAATAAACACAAAAAGTTACAGAACATTCAAACTGCCTGGGGAAAAATTGGAAAAAGCCAGCTTCTGTATTTTTATACCACTCTTCGGGAAAATGCCTTATGTTTTATGAAATAATTTGCTCATCGATGATGCAGCTTCGCTAGCTTTCAAAATTTCAGTTTTTATGTGAGATTTCCATACTGTTAGAGTTAATTTTACTGACAACTTTAGAAAATTAATGGGAGCTAACTTCCCTGTAAATCTCTTCCAATGACGAAGGATTGATTGCGTGCGAGCACAGATTATCATTCAGCATGACACAAAATATTCATCGTAAAATAAATAAGAATTTAGACCTCTCCCTGTGTTCTTTATATCCTTATTCCCGTCATTCGACAATGGAGTCAGAGCGGTGGGTCTTCATGCCTTCTTCCACTTGTCCAAGAACATTCAAATTGTTTTTTTAAAAAAGCTATTGAATTTCGACAACGCTCAATTCGACTCAAACATTTGCGATAACGCATTTTATCTACTATTTACCCCAAAATGCTATCGCAAACAGCAACATCAGTAGCTAGCAATAAAACGTCGATGATAAAAGATCATGTATCGTTTTTTGGAGTTACAACGCAAGTCACAA
Source organism: Pictodentalium vernedei (assembly GCA_031216915.1). Taxonomy (NCBI): domain Eukaryota; kingdom Metazoa; phylum Mollusca; class Scaphopoda; order Dentaliida; family Dentaliidae; genus Pictodentalium; species Pictodentalium vernedei. The sequence continues at coordinate 74,716,303 of CM062297.1, forward strand.
AACATCGCGAGAAACGAAAGCATGGCGACAGGAGGGTGTGGGGGTGTCACCCCCTATCCTTGCCAAATGTTCCTATAGTTGGAAATTCGGAGGACAAGTCATGAGTAGTTGGAAATTCCATCTATCTGGATTTTAGAGCTTCTTTGGTGATGCTGATGTCTCCTTTACTTCCCAAAATTCCAACTCCGTTTCAAATCGGCAAAAATTTCAACTGTTACTATTTACAACTACAGTGTACGCAATATCGAGCTTCATAAGTATGCATGATGTCAATCAGTACGTGATTTCTATAGTACGTTCACTTATCGTAATAAAAAAAAATCCTCGAAATTCACATCAAGAAAATCACATCGTGTAAAATCGTTATCCTGAGTTAATTCTATCATTCACAGTTACAAAATGATGAAACATCGAAAACTGATCATTCCTGCATAAGATCTCATTTAATGTTAGGAGAGTGAATTGCTCAACCTTCTAAGCTTGAGCACTGGTTTAACTCATATTCAATTCCCATAATACCAAATAATAATAACAACCTGATAATTCTATCAATAAAAGTGTTGGCATTCCAGTTACTAGAATCAAGTTTATGCCTCCTTTCATGGCTTCATTTTCAAAAGATTTCTCGGTAGTGACTTTCCAACTAGGAGTAGGGACCGGGAGGGGATATTCCCCCTCCCTGTTCCTCCCCCTAGTTGGAAATTCACTAAACACCACCCAGTTGGAAACCTCTAGCCACGTCCCTGGGTATTCCATTCAAAAACTGATAGTGTTGGAACGAATGTCGCGTCTAGTTTGCCTCAACACACATTCCATGTTGCCGGGAAATTGCACGACCCTATAGATAAAGAATCCACTGTGCAAAATACGAAAGCGCAAAATAAAGAAATGACGACGAATCGCAATATAATTGAAAGTGACAGTGCATAAGTTTAAAAAGTAAGTGAATCTCATTGTGGTTTGTAGGCTTCTCAGGCCCGTCGGAACGAAATTTATATTGGGGGGGCTGATATTGCTAATTTGGGTGAACTGGCTGATACTAAATGGGTATGGGGTATCCAGATGCCGAAGGCATCTGGCGCGAGTGCTGAAGGCACGACCTTTTTTTAGGAGGGGGGGGGGGGGAGAGGAGGGGGGGGTGACTCCCCCAGAAAATTTTTTGAAAAGGGCAATCAAAGGAAGCATTCTGGTAGCTTTTGAAGCAAAAACCTCTTGATTTTTTTAAACGGCAAAAGTTGTTTTTTTAACAAAATGTTTCAAAAATCACAATGGAACCCCATTACATTTGGGGACGGTTCTCACACCGGGCTCACTTGCAGGGCGTGTCCGTATTCCGTTATGCTAAAAAACAGTCAGGCCTTATGATGGATGCATTAGTTTTATCATTACGCCAACGGTTGTCGTGGTCTTCTGAGCTGCCAAAGGAATTGCTCAAAACGTTTGCACATCAACATATGCAGGTGCATGTTATACATTCAGTGATACGTTCATAATTCTAATCCAAAGGCGTAGTAAGCTAATTTTATTGGGGGGGGGGGGGGGTAAGACCTATAGTCCCATGACGCGACGCGTCATCCGAGCGGCGAGTGGGGTGAACACGAGAGGAGATATCCTCCGTCTCGTTGGTGGAGGGTCCGGGGGCCTCCCCCGGGAAACTTTTCGAATTTAAGATGTAAAAACATGCATTCTGGTTGATTCTGAGCAAATAAATCGTATATTCCTATGACGCGAAGCGTCATCCGAACCGCGAAAAGGCGAGTGGGGGTGAGCACGAGAGGGGGTACCTCCCCGTCTCATTGGTGGGTGTCCGGGGGCTTCCCCCGGGAAATTTTTTTAATTTAAGATGTACAAATATGTATTCTGAGTGATTCTGAGCAAATACATCGTCAATATAAGGAAATACGTCAGCTCTCTGATCAATTCAGCGTGATTTCCGAGCAGAATGACAGGAACAGTGAACATGCAATGAATTACCCAGTGGTTGGTTGGGGTTTAACATCGCTTTCCACAATTAGGCGAAAACACGACTGTCAGTTTTATTGGTGGAAGAAAGCCCACATGGAACCCACTCAATCCAGTAATCATTAACAGTAATGTCGGAATATGGTAACCAGTGGGCATCCCGTGTGGAGAAACCACCAACCCAGCCCAGTAAAGCCTACTTTTGACAAATTTGTGGGGGTGGGGGAAATATCTCCCTTACCCCCCCCCCCCCCCCCCCTCAACCGGTTCCTACGCCACTGTTCTAATCTGAGTTCAATAATGTAATGTCCAGTTTTATTCAGATTACATCGGTTGCTCCCATCATGGATAAACTAACGACGAAATATGAGCAAATTATTGGGGGGCTGCAGCCCCCCCAGCCCCCCCCCCCCCCCCCGGTTCCGACGGGCCTGCTTCTAAAATTATGAAGGAAGTGACGTCATGTATTTAACAGGATTCTTGCGCACTACAAATGTATAATTTGCAAACCATCCACCTATCCCTTGGGTGAATTTGATCAGAAATATATTTGCCCGAGGGAAAAGGAAACTTTTGATTATTTTTATCACCGTATAGAGTTTCATTTATGTTGAGGGGTTTTCCTCACGAGCCCTTGGGTTGAAAGAATTGATAATGGAATCGCATTATTTTGATCAGTTGAATGTGGCGTTTTGTGTGTTTACGACTATTTTTCAGAAGTCGTGGTTGTGGGTTTTGTTGATTGGGAGGTAGATAAAAGTACCGTGTGCCCATCGTGTTTGTATACACTCTTTTACCGCGACTCGACACGTTTTTGGGGAAGCGCCACGAGTAGCTATACTTCCCTGACAACGAGTCGTGTCGCGATAAAAGATTTTGTACAAGCACAATGTGCTCAGAACACATATTAGTTGCTTGTTGTTCATGCATAATGCCAAAGGACTTTATTTTCTAGTTGTCGATTATCAGAGTCGGTGTCGGCGCTGGCGTGGTGACCATCCCACCAGCGTGTCAGTTTACACAATGTAGAATTATTGAGGAATATGGGCGACATTGGAGCATTAATGGACAACCGGCCCCAAACAGGTCCCTGTAATCCACTCATCCCCCTAAAGTCGCATCGATCGCTTATCAAGTCACAATTGTTTACATGATTATTGGGGATACGGTCCTAGAACCCCCGCTCACATTTCAATACCCCGACCCTTTTTCAAGTGGCTACGCGTCCCCCGTCGAGCCATTATTTCGTAGATTACCAAGTTGTGTCATGGTTGGAGGATCGCTTATGTTCGTACAGATTAGGGTTAATGCAGGTGCATTATCGACCTAGTTGAAGGTGGATTGAAACTGACGGTATTGTAACAGCTTCACTGATTCTCACAGTAACGATGACAGGTCATTGATCAATCATCATTACACGGTTCTCTATAATCGTATTAGTTTCGGGAAGTCTGAACAACAGTTCGATACCTTACCAGGTCCAAATGCATTGACGCTTTCACCACTGGCACGAAATGTGCTTCGTTCGTTCTTCGCCCGTCTATTGCTTTGTGGTGATCAGTTTAAAATATTAATTAACAGAAGTCTATGGATTATAATTATTCACTTCTGTGAAGTGAAGCAGTGTTTGTTTACTGGTAAACAAACTCTGTTTTACTGGTAAAATAGGATCTGCTAACAATGTCTGAGGTGGAAGTCCTCAAAGGTGGGCAATATTGGTACAAACGATTGCCTGAACGTGACTTTATATGCATATCGTGGTCACGATTAGCCATTGTGCAGAAATATGTGATCTTAACTATTTTACTGCCACGTCCACTTTAGCCATATTTGGAGGACCTCTATGTACGACTGTATGCGATGAAGTGTAATAAGATTTTTTACGTACTTGAAACTCTATCATCTGATTAATTGTTGGAAAAGTCTCTTTGAGTCCTTTCCAACAATTAATCAGATGGTAGGTTGCAGATAATTATCATAAAATAGGTGGCAATAGTCGCTTTCGGCAGCGTAAGTGTTAAACACCAATAAATAAATAAATAAATAAATAAATAAATAAATAAATAAACATTTACTGATTATCAATGTATACTTACGTTGATGTGAATCGACCTAGATTTATTTGCTCGGGGTCGCGCTAATTCATTGGTTCGCACGTCAGACACCCGAAAGAGGGGAGAGCAGTGATATAGTGTTGTAGGGCACGACGACGGCACACTTGCCTTTAAGCGCAGCTGACGCTGCTTGTGCTTGATTAGTTCGTTGGAGGGTCCGAGAGTTATTCGCCGTTGCTCGGTGGTTCACCGCTACTCTGGCATCCTGCGACCGATACGATATACTCTGACTGTTGAAAACGCCTTTAACCCTCAATAATCAAACAAATGCACAAGACGCCCGGCGGTCGTGTATTCGAATTCAAACAAAATCCCGTGCGCTGCGTATTTCGGGAATACAGATAATCCTAGTTTCTCAAATGTGGGAAGCGTGTTGCAGAGTCAAATAGCCTTCATCTAATGGGAATGTCCAATGGGATATACGGGACCAATGTAGCTCGGTGTATTGTACGTTGATGGTTGATATTCGACCATCTAGCAGCCCACTTGCTCGTTTAAGGACAAGGTTGGACAAAGGCCTTCGCCTTGTTGTCGGTACACGTGTCTTCAACCAATGGAAGCTAGCTTGAAGATCAACTTGGGTTCAGCTAGTGAGTTGAAAGTTTGTCAGTTTCATGCTGCTACGCAGTGGATTTTATACGGGCACTGCGCTTTTTACCACCAGACACCATAGGAATCTGGCAGCCGAAAATCTCTCTAATTCTTATTAAAGTAGCAGCAGACATTGTCTGAATAAATGGCCGTTTGGGTTCAAAACGTTAAGAAGGTGAAAGATATAAAGGAAGAAAAAGACTCATTTATACAGATCTCTCCACGAAATGTGAGTTATGACTGAACATTCACCTCATTCTCACTTCAAACAAAGTATGTTAGTAACCAATACCTCACCTGGACCGCCGTGGCTCAGTATGTACAGATGTAGGATGCAAGCCGAGAGGACCTTGGTTCGAATCACAGTGTAACCGCGTTATGTCCTTTGGTAAGACACTTAATCCCGATTGCCCACGTGGGGCACGGTGGTATTGTGTACCAAGGCGTACTGCACGTCACTGGTGCTCTTGTCTTCACTCAATGCTAACCCAGCTTGTGTGGAGTAAGTACGTTGGGGAGCGGACAGTTGCTCGCCATTGCTCGGTGGTTCTCTTCCTCTACCCGTGAAACCGTCCGACAGGAGGTGACCCTGTTGTCGAACGTGCCGTTAACCCTTTACCCAACGCAGACGATTTCAAAATTTACTATTTTAAATATCATTTTTTAAAAAAATTTCAAAAAATTTTCAACAAAACCATATCATGTGACCCTTCTTTGGAACGAGCTCGACGAGCTCGTTCCAAAGAGTGGTCACATGATATGGTTTTGTTGACATTTTTTGAAAAATAATATTTTTTCAGCTGCTGAATTTGCTTATTACGCGGGCGGATGCGGGCGATTCGTTGGGTAAAGGGTTAAAACCCGATTACTAAATAAATAACTAATACCTCATCTGGAGACTTGAGCGAACAATTCAATAATCATATTTTTAATGCATGGACGAGAATGTAAGACATAATACGGGAAATGTACCACTGATCTCCGTACAGTACAGTCGTCGTGGAAAGGTAAAGTTCCACGCGTGGGCAATATTTCCACGCATGCGATAACAGTGAATATCTGACAGAAAACAATTGAATTGCCATCAAAATTTCAATGAATGAGGCATTGGGTAAGACCCGGTGCTTCTTTCATCAAATATTTGCTGAAACCTAGTGATTATTGATTGAGAAAAACTTCCGTGGCCAGCACGTGCCCGCGCGTGGATTTTTACCATTCCGCGGCGGCTGTACTGTGCAACTGTATTGCCGAAACACAAATGGTATCACTCTACTAAATATTTGAATTAGAGTTACCCGCCTTGCAAAATTGCACTCGGAAATGATGCTATCTTCGAAACTAAGCAGCCTTGAGAACAAATATTGATTTATAAAACGTTTGAAACATTGTAACTGAAATATTGTATCATTGTTGATTATTGTAGAAAAAAGAGAGGTGAATTGATAAATTTTGGGGCCTAAAAATACAATTGATTATATTTGTGTTTTTGTTGGAAATTCCCCGAAAAAAGTAGGCCCGCGACTGGTAGTTTCCTTCCTGTCAATTTTTCTCTTTTATTTGTTGCATGACCACCCCCCCCCCCCCCCTCCCAGTTTGAGGGCTGAAAAAGTCTGAATGGCTATACTTGATAAAGATATTCGAATGCCTAAAATAAAATAATTCTATCATATTTTAATATACAAACGTTATAATAGATGCCTATGGGAATATATTTACTTCTGTAATACCATATATAGAAGTGTCAAAAGTTATTATTGACAAAACACATGTGCCAAGATTGAAAAGTTGATACCTTATAACTACTTTTCTGGTCTAAACAATATTTCTTTCAGTGTAGAAACAAGAGAAGTACAGTCAGTAAAATAATGTACACATATGTCATAACGAATATACATGGAAATGGATCCAGCAGCAAGCATAACGCTTATGTGGGCTGTTTCCACGAAGAACATTACACTGTAAATAATTATGAATACATTGCGAAATATATCTATATATGTTTTAAAGTTATCTGTACTGTCGTTCGTGGGCTGGACAAGCATCATGTAAGGTTGTACTGATGTATGGTGGTGAGAGTGAATTTTGAAATGGTGCCAGAGTGAAAGTTGGAAGGGTGATATTGGAAGAGAAAAGATGTTATCCAGTCTGAATAGGCGAGCGACATGGGCGAAGTTCGATCCGTTGTGAGTCGCAGGACACAGCTTTTTTCACTTTTCTCCCATCTCGTTACACTCTTGGTATCTGTACACTACGACTGAATCTACTTGTTCCCTCAATGTATATATGTACGCATTCAATTAAGAATCGAATGCAATTTTTATAATCTTTATGGGAGTATGAACGTGTGGGAATGGGTACAAATTATGTATGAATCCCGAAGGGATTCATACAATTTGTACCCATTCCCACACGTTCATACTCCAATAAAGATTATAAAAATTGCATTGAATTCTTATAATTACATTCCGTAACTGTTTAAACTACTTTTTACCAAACAACAAAGCAGAAAGACGAAATAAAACATGTACAAACGAACGAGGCGAAAAACCACCCTCATACAAAAGACAAAGCGCACAACTCTTGAGTTGAGGGCCGGTTGTCGGCATTGACCAAAATTTGTCAAATTGCCGTCTTTCGCAACGAAACTTGGAATGTTCAAAACAATTTATTTAACATATCAGTAAACTATAATCACTGATCACTGCGAGAGGCGCTAAAAGTTATAAACCCTCCCAAACACCGCCCGAATTACATTCTGTCAACTGCGCTCTACCGTAAATGCGGGTCAAAGTTCGACCAAATGTATTCATTGGAAAATGAATTACACTTGGTCATGACGTTTTCATCCAGCTGACCAATGGGAATTGAGTATTTGGACCCAAAATGTATAATTACATTAACAATGTAATTATATATTATTCAATTTACTTCAGCATGACAGTGAACACTTCCTTACAAGAAAACGTTATTGTCTATTCTGTGGGGTAGAATATGGAGAGTTGAGCATCTTATTTGTGAATATATTGGAAATATATACAAAGAAAAAATAATGACTTGTTTCCTTTTCGCCACAGCCACAAAGCGGTGAACTGGTCAGATGATTGTTGAATAAGATCGTTGAGGTTGCTGTAACCCAGACGTAGTCTACAGTGATATATTTGAGATGTACGTGAATATTGGTAATACAAAAAATCCGAATAAACATTTTGTCTTTGTTAATAAATACGTAAATCGATACAAGGAGCTATTTTCGCGTCTGTCAATAGGCAAGCTGTCCCACACCCTAGTATTTGCTGGAAGGAAGGAATTTTGAAGAGAGGTTGTTCGACAAAGTGGGACCGAAAGGTTCATATTGGTGCACAGATTGTACTCGTGGGATGCAGTCGTTGCACCGGGTTCCAGCGTAGACAAGTAATCGGGCGTAAGGTTATGATGCATTTTGAAAAACAGTATTAGTTTATGTTTATTCCTCCGAGTTTGCAGAGTTTTCCACCCGGTTTCTGTGTTCAGTAGAGTTTTGCTAGCACTTCGTGTCGCTCCGGTCACTATTCTGGCAGCTTCAATTTGTTTTTTTCCCATTCAAGCGACTCTGCTGATTCAGAACAGCTATCCCAGACTATGTCAGCATATTCGACCACGGGTCGTATGGAAGCGAAGTATATCTTTTCAAGACTTTTTCTATCCAATCTGAATTTATATTCATTACACGCCTGTTCTATCAGATCCCCATCTGCAGCAACACGAAATCATGCGGAAAATGAACATCTGTTCCGCAGATATGTGCGGAAAGGAAATCGTTCATGGACTATTTTTAAATAAAAGAGAAATTTCGCTAGAATGTCCTACAAATCTTGCACCGCAATTACAGTTTGAATAGCTAGCGATAGTTAAAAAACGTCCCCTGAGTTCCAATGTGTTCTATGTGCCACTAGGCACATAAAACACATTGGAACTCGGGGGACGAATTAGTAGCAGTAAGGGGGAGAGGAACTCGTGGAAAGCCTAACTGCCCTATTCAACCTAGCCATAGAAAATCAAGAGGTCCCAAAGGAGTGGAGAGAAAGCAAAGTGGCATTTATTCACAAAAAGGGGGAAAAAGACTCCTCTTTCTGATCAGGCATAAAAGTGCCCCTCTTTCACCAATTATCGGTACCCGAACGGCATTTTCCTACATAAAATACATATTATATATCACATGTGTTTGTGAGTGTGTGCGTGTGTGTGTGTGTGTGTGTGTGTGTGTGTGTGTGTGTGTGTGTGTGTGTGTGTGTGTGTGTGTGTGTGTGTGTGTGTGTGTGTGTGTGTGTGTGTGTGTGTGTGTGTGTGTGTGTGTGTGTGTGTGTGCGTGCGTGTGTGTGTGTGTGGGTGTGGGTGGGTTTGTCTTACCAACTTGACGAGGTAACTAGACAAAAGAGTTTGCGTGTTTCGCCTTACCGAGGTACAAAAGACAAAAGAAACCCTTTACCTCGGTTGTTTTCCCAGAACCGTACCGGCAAAACGAGGTAGAAACCGTTAGTCCACACAAAGGACAAACAATGGGGTACCTCGGTATGTGGGGTAGACAAGACTGTGTGTGTGTGTGTGTGTGTGTGTGTGTGTGTGTGTGTGTGTGTGTGTGTGTGTGTGTGTGTGTGTGTTTGTGTGCGTGTGTGTGTGTGCGCGCGTGTGTGTGTATGTGTGTGTGCGGGCGTGTATGTGGAGAAAGAGAGAGAGAGAGCGTGTGTATGTCAAAAGATAGACCCTCCAAATAACAATCATTATTTGTATTCGGTTTTCAGAATCTCAGCCATTCACTAATTGGTATGATACTTTGAGGTTGTCTCAAATCATTATTAAGCAATGGAGATATGAACAGTTGGCAAGATATGAACAGTTGGCATATCGAACCAGTTTTGGTTCTGTATAGAACCAAAACTGGTTGGATATGCCAACTATTCATATATAGAACCAAAACTGGTTCGATATGCCAACTGTTCATATATAGAACCAAAACTGGTTCGATATGCCAACTGTTCATATCTCCTTTGCTTCATAATGATTTGAGACAACCTCGTATAAGTTCTGAACTTACGGCTGAAACCCCCTCAATTTATGTTTAATTCTGTTAATATTTAATGTTAATCTTTATAAATTTTTTTGAGTTGAAATAAATACTGTTTCAACAGAACTGGTTCCATCTCAGGGACAAGATTAGAACCAATTTTGGTTCTAAAGAGAACCTATTTTTTTTGCAGTGTATTATCGTTGAAAAGTGGGACTGTTTTTTTTTATGTTTGTGTGATTTGACTGGTACAGACTCGAAGGAACGATCAGCTGATCTTTGTTGTTTTGAAACGTGCGTGTTTGCAGTCGAATTGGGCTGAATATTTGCGAAGTAAAATGTCACCTAGCACATAATAAAAAGAAACTCTAAGCTTTGTATATTAATATCGGGAATTATCTCATTCCCAATGTTCACTAAAATAGCATTAAGATCCTTTATCGTTGTGTCCTTGGGCAAGACACTTCACCCCCATTGCCCACGTGGGGGCACGGTGACGCTGTGTACTAAGGCGTACCGCAGGTCGATGGTGCACCTGTCTTCAACCAATGCTAACCCTGCTTGTGTGGAGTTGGTATGTTGGGGAGCTGACAGTTGCTTGCCGTTGCTCGGTGGTTCTCTCCGGGTACTCCGGCTTCCTCCACCCGTAAAACTGTCACGGTCACGGTTAGCCATTGTGCAGAAATATGTGACCTTAAACACCAATAAATAAATAAATAAATAAGATCCTTTATCGAGTTGTGAAGAAGAGATTGGTAGCAAAATTGCAGCAGCTCCTTGTCCTGTGTTATTGTGAATATTGCTTAACCCTTTACCCAACGCAGACGATATCAAAATTTATTATTTTAAATATCATTTTTAATTTTTTCAAAAAATTTCAACAAAACCATATCATGTGACCCCTCGTTGGAACGAGCTCGACGATGTTAAAATGTTCTAAAAAGTAACATTAATGAAAAATATGAGAACATTCTCATTTGTAGAATTAAAATTATTAAATTTCATCTGTGAGTTGAAGAATTATTATTTTAAATATCATTTTTTTTAATTTTTCAAAAAATTTCAACAAAACCATATCATGTGACCCCTCGTTGGAACGAGCTCGACGAGCTCGTTCCAACGAGGGGTCACATGATATGGTTTTCTTGAAATTGTTTAAAAAATAATATTTTTTCAACTGCTGAATTTGCATGTTACGCGGGCGGATGCGGCGATTCGTTGGGTAAAGGGTTAACGCCAAGAATATTCGCCTGTCGTAAACGCAGCTTTGACAAACACAATTCAAGTCTCATGCTTGTCCTGGGGAGCACGAATAATTCCATTCCAATACGAGTCCATGGGCATGTACTTAATGGGAAAAGTAAATGTCTATAAAGTTTGGCTGACCGATGTGATAAAACCTTTTTTGTTTACGGATAGGAAATGGGGTACTTAAATTGGAAAGGAACGTGATGGCGAAGTGCGAAATTATCTGCTTCTCGACAGCTACGATTGAGATGAATATCAGGAAACGGTGATTTACAGCTTTAACCTGAATCTGTATTCAATAAACTTCACGCGCATGCAATTACCAATGAATTCCAAGTCAGCAGCTATGACAGAAGAGAAATGATGAACAGGTTTCTCCATTTATTCCGACACACGGATTTGATATCGGACATTTATAATCTTTAACACTCTGCCTACCACAGGTTGTCTGCAGCACTACTGATATATTGTTACCTTGTTTCCTAAATTACCCATCCTTTCATTTCTTTCTCTGAATCTTCTATACTATATTTTAGAATGTCGGTATGTATGTATGTATGTATGTATGTATGTGTGTGTGTGTGTGTGTGTGTGTGTGTGTGTGTGTGTGTGTGTGTGTGTGTGTGTGTGTGTGTGTGTGTGTGTGTGTATGTATGTATGTATGTATGTATGTATGTATGTATGTATGTATGTATGTATGTATGTATGTATGTATGTATGTATGTATGTATGTATGTATTTTAAACTGAGAAAACGCACTGGCGCAGATGTTTACAGAGAAACATTTTTTACTTTTTATATGCCACGTAATAATAATGGTATTTTGCGACCAATGAGCCGCGCCGAAGGACTAAATGTCCAATCCACCCGCCCCTCCCTTCCCGCCCATGCAGTACCCAGTTAAAAAGCTAGGCTTTTGACTGGGAACTGCATCGACAGGACAAAATAAAAAAGGAATTCGGCGTCCCCATTGGGTCACAAACATCTGAAAAGTTTTTTATTGTTTTTTTATACATTTTTTTGTTTTGTTTTAAGTGGGCCAGATTGGCCTCCTGGAAATGTTTTTTTATAGAGTTAAAGATAGAGAGAAAGGAAACTGGTTAACCTGACTGGCAAAAGCTGAAGTTTTTTCTATTCCCCGGTGGGTTCAAGTTTGGCCCTAACGAGGAGATTGCGCAGGCTTCTGTTTTTTCTATAGGCAATGATAGGTCTACGATTTAGTGGAACTGACAATTTTGAATTCACCAAATTAAATTCCTCTTTTAGTATTTTAGAAATTTCAACATTATTTCTGTTATAAGTCAGAATGAATGGAATGATGGACTGTTTTTCGAATTGTCCTCTAGACTTATTTATTCCCACAGGCCATAGTGTTTGAAGACAGTCGATCCAGAAAGCTTCTCTTTGTTTTCTGTACTCGTCTGTTTCCGACTCGGTCTCTTTAATAGGCGGTTGCTCAATCGGGTGAATTTCGAAATTTTCTAATGAATGGCCAGGAAGATTGAAATGTTCTGCTACTGGAGTATCATAATTGTGTTTTATATCCAGTTTGTGGCGTGTAGCTCGTTCACGGAATGGATTCTGAGTTTCACCAACATACTGTTTTCGACAGCGATTACAAGTGATGAGATAAACCACGTTAGGTGAATCACAATGGAGGAAGCTGCGAATTTGGTAGTGATTTTTTGTTTGTTCCGACGAAAATTCATCTTTTTTATCCGGAATAAAAGTATGTAATCTGCAGCGAGGCTTGTCACAATGCACAACTGTGCCTTTTTTGACATGTAATACTTTATTGTTTTCAATTTTTGATGGTTCAAAATCATTGATATTTCCAAAATTTTCCAATTTTCGAAGGGTTTCAGATTTTAGACTTCTGAGAAGGCGAGTTGAATATCCCCTCGATCTCAGTGACCTGAAGAGAATAGAACAAGCCTCGTTGAAATTTATCGCATCACTCGAATTGCGGTGAAACCGTATGAGCTGTGATTTTATGATGCCCTTGAAAGTGTGGGGTGGGTGGAATGATTTGGTATGTAAAAGTTGATGTGAATCGGTTGGTTTGAAAAATACTTTATAGTCAAGCCGACCGGTGGATTGAAATTGTTTGCCTTTGTAGACTGTCACATCTAGAAAATCAACAGAATCTTGACTTATGGTAGCTTTAAGTTTGATGTTAGCATCGTGACTGTTCAAAATTTCCAAAAAATGATCAAAGTCTTCTCTGGAGTGTTGCCAAATAATAAATATGTCATCCAAATATCGGAGGTAAACAAGGGGTTGCTTATCACATTTGTTTAAAAACCCCTCCTCCCATTCAGCAACGTAGATACTTGCAAAATTTGGACTAAATCTCTTACCCATCGGACATCCCATGATTTGTAAATAAATATCTCCATTGAATTCAAAATCATTTCCTTTCAAGCTCAACTCCAATAGATCTAAAATCTGTTTGTCTGGGCGTTGAGTGTCAGGATATTTTCCGAACGCAGTTTTTACAGATTCTACTCCTTTGTCTATGTCAATATTTGTGTACATGGAGTCAATATCCAAAGTGGCCAAGAATGCATTTTTCGAAATTCTTAAATTTGTAATTTTGGATAGAAAATCTTGTGTATTTTTTATATAGCTCGGGTGTCTATTCGCTATCGGTTTGAGGTGATAGTCAATTAATTCAGATATTGCGTAAGAGTCAGAATTACAGTCCGAAACAATAGGTCGTCCAGGTGGTGTTAGATTATCCGTCCATACTGATGGATTTTTGTGAATTTTTGGCAAGATATAAAATTGCCTTGTTTGAGCAGTGAGTGAAGGGGACAGATACCTAAGTTGTCTTTTGGAAATATGACCCTCATCAAGGAGAGATTTGAGGATTTTGTCAAATTTCTCCTTGTTGCAAGGCCAAATAATTATGTCTAATTTTTCATAATGTTTTCTATTACTAAGTTGCCTCATAGCTTCCCTGATGTAATTTTCGCGAGATAAAATTACAACTGCGCCACCTTTATCCGCCTGTTTTATGATCAGTTTTTTATTTTTACGAAGGTTCACAAGCGCTCTCCTTTCACCAGCTGTTAAATTGTTTTTATCGGAGAGTAAGGTTAAATCAAAAACTCGTTCAGTAACCTTTTTACCGGCCTGTATAATTTCAGGATCGACCGCGCTATCTGGGGGTATCCACCCTGTAGATGCTGTAAATGGAGGTTTTTGCCCCCTTTTATTTTTGAAGAAGTCTGCAAGTTTTAATTCTCTATGAAAACATAGATAATCAGAAGGCGGAAGTTTTGCCGCTATGCCAGTTTTCGGCCTTGGAGTTGGTATAAATGTTAGACCGCGATCTAATAAAGATTTCTCTGCGGGTGTTAGGTTATCGGTGCCAGACAGGTTAACCACATTTGTTCCTAACCCTAGATCTTCGAGGCGGTTGTTACCTTGGCCTTGAATTAGTTTAAAGATAGAAAGTTCAACCAGTGATCGTAAATTTTGTTGGCAGTTTCTGGTGTCCAATGGATCAAATCATAAACCACATTGAATTCTTTTTCGGGTAATTTTGGAATTACATTTAGGTTTCGCATATTCAAAAGTGCCTTATTGATGCGGTTTAGGGTCTCCTTTTCCGCAAAATGGAGACGTTTTGAAAAATTTAATTCTGCAAAAAATATTTTCGCAGACGGGAATTTTTTCCGGATTTCGATAACCATCAGTGATAGCTGCATGGAAGCATCACCCGGAGTTTCTCCCCTGGAATTAATGCCAACGTTTAGGATAATTTTTTCGGGAGTAGAGTTGCCTCTATAATTTTTCACTATAGTCCGAAAGTGTTTAAAATTGGCACCTGGATAACATTCTATTTGCATGTCTGAATGGGGGGTTCGATCAATACGTGCTAAATTTGAACTTCCAAACAAAAGAATTTTCTTTCGAATATTGGGAAGGTGCCAAGTATGTTTTTGATTGCCGCCCTGATGCCGAAACTTGAAGAATTTGGTCTCAAAATGGCGGCTCGGCGATACTGATTTGCGGTTCAGTACCGGCGATTTCAGTTTTTCCGAGTACGAAGCCACTGGTTGAACTGCGGAGGAAGTAGACGCGACAGGAGAAGAGCTAGGAGAAGAAACAGGACCACCCCCGGTCGCGGTATCCAACTTGGAATTGTCCAAGGCCAAACGTGTGGCGGGAGACAATTGCAAGTTGGGCCGTTTACCTGAAGTGAAAGAAGAGGTAGAAAGAGAAGGCGAAGAAAGAGATCGTGATCGGGCACGTTTTCCTGTACGTTGGGGCAATGGAGTTGCACAAGCAGCGGCCTTGGGACTACTACTCGTACAACTTCTTGCGTCCTTGGGGTTTATAGCCGAAATATAAGACTGGAAAGCCTCGATAGTCTTATCAGACAACTTGGTCTTGAAATTCTTTTTACCCCATTTCAAGGCTTGAATGACAGCCTTGTCAAAGTCCAGGTTCTTTGAAGATTTGGCCGAAATAACCTGTGACTTTAAATTTTGTAAACAACTTTCGTAATGGGAAACGAGCCCGGCCAAGATCTCATGTGCCCAACTCAGATGTGTTCTCCCGAGTTTGGAGAAAACATCCGAATTGGGCAAGGCAGGTTTTAGGAAGGCATTCGTGTCATCCAATCTATTTTGTAATGTTTTGGGAAATGTCCCATCCGCCAAATGGCCTTGCAACAGACCAAGGTGGTGAAAACACTGTATCACCCGAAATAGAGCCTTGACCAATCTGGAGAAATCTCCATGTGATGGATCAAAGGTCCCATTTCTTGGGGGATGAGCAGTGCTCTGTGGATTAGTTCTCCTTTTATTATTTTTTCCAAAAGCCATTGTTGACAGAATGTCCTCCCCTTAAACAATTAATAAATAAAACTAAAATGATATAACAAAAGAAATAAAAAAAATAAAAAATTTTTTGAAGTAATTGAAGCTACCTTTTTGTGTCTTTGGTTGATCTTCAATCCTTCCTAGTTCTAAGAATCCGTCCGGCTTAACTAGTTTCGCGTATGTTTGCTTTGTCAAAAGCCTTAGAGAACACTGAGTTTAGGGTAAAGGAACAAGCCACTTATCTAAAATTATGGGTGGGCGGGTCAGTTTGTCGGTATGGTGGTAACTGACGAATTAGACATTAACCGATTAATCTCAGCTTAGGTGTGGAATTCAACGCTCATTGTTTCCCATGTGTTTTCTCTCAATAAGCTCGAGTCCGCTAAGATAAAACTGTTATCAAGCACAGTGTGAGGTTTTATGTTTTATAGTCCAAAGTGAAAGGAAGTTTGTTTTCAACTTTGATTTGTGATGTAATACACCTGCTGTTACTGCTCCCATATGCTTTCAATATGGGAACTGTGTCGATCGTTACAATTAATAAGAAAAAATTTGAAGACAAAAAAATTTTTTAAAACTAGTTAAATTTCGAAGCTCCGCTCAGAGAAAGTTTTCTCCGCAAGTGAGCATTAAAATTACGAGTATACAATTCGAAAACCCACCCAAATATTATGTTAAAATAGATCAAATAAAGATTTAGTCAGATGTAGGAAGGGTCAAAATAAAAACAAAATGAGAACAATTCTTTTGAGGACGTTTCAGCGCCAGAGCGCCATGCGACACCATATCTGGTCAGTAACTCCCACAGTGCTCGGCAATCCGGTCCCACATTCTAGCTGAAGGTCCTCTACGAGTTCCTCCAGCCAGAGCTATGAAAGCGAACCCCAAAGGCATCAACGAAGGTCACCAACCACAAACAATGTCCCAAACCGCCCGGACCCCAAAACTGTGTAGGGTTGTTGACCTATTGATGTTAAACCCCAAACAAATTATTCCCCGACGGAAGGTAATAAAATAGACGGAGGTAAATTTTCGCAAAAAGCAATTAGGTAGGGATTGCCTGAAAATTGCAACATTGTTTGAAAATACTTTTTTTCATAAAATTAAGAATTTCATTTGGGCATATCAGTGATCTGGCACTCGCTAGTAGGTATTTTAAACTGAGAAAACGCACTGGCGCAGATGTTTACAGAGAAACATTTTTTACTTTTTATATGCCACGTAATAATAATGGTATTTTGCGACCAATGAGCCGCGCCGAAGGACTAAATGTCCAATCCACCCGCCCCTCCCTTCCCGCCCATGCAGTACCCAGTTAAAAAGCTAGGCTTTTGACTGGGAACTGCATCGACAGGACAAAATAAAAAAGGAATTCGGCGTCCCCATTGGGTCACAAACATCTGAAAAGTTTTTTATTGTTTTTTTATACATTTTTTTGTTTTGTTTTAAGTGGGCCAGATTGGCCTCCTGGAAAAGTTTTTTTATAGAGTTAAAGATAGAGAGAAAGGAAACTGGTTAACCTGACTGGCAAAAGCTGAAGTTTTTTCTATTCCCCGGTGGGTTCAAGTTTGGCCCTAACGAGGAGATTGCGCAGGCTTCTGTTTTTTCTATAGGCAATGATAGGTCTACGATTTAGTGGAACTGACAATTTTGAATTCACCAAATTAAATTCCTCTTTTAGTATTTTAGAAATTTCAACATTATTTCTGTTATAAGTCAGAATGAATGGAATGATGGACTGTTTTTCGAATTGTCCTCTAGACTTATTTATTCCCACAGGCCATAGTGTTTGAAGACAGTCGATCCAGAAAGCTTCTCTTTGTTTTCTGTACTCGTCTGTTTCCGACTCGGTCTCTTTAATAGGCGGTTGCTCAATCGGGTGAATTTCGAAATTTTCTAATGAATGGCCAGGAAGATTGAAATGTTCTGCTACTGGAGTATCATAATTGTGTTTTATATCCAGTTTGTGGCGTGTAGCTCGTTCACGGAATGGATTCTGAGTTTCACCAACATACTGTTTTCGACAGCGATTACAAGTGATGAGATAAACCACGTTAGGTGAATCACAATGGAGGAAGCTGCGAATTTGGTAGTGATTTTTTGTTTGTTCCGACGAAAATTCATCTTTTTTATCCGGAATAAAAGTATGTAATCTGCAGCGAGGCTTGTCACAATGCACAACTGTGCCTTTTTTGACATGTAATACTTTATTGTTTTCAATTTTTGATGGTTCAAAATCATTGATATTTCCAAAATTTTCCAATTTTCGAAGGGTTTCAGATTTTAGACTTCTGAGAAGGCGAGTTGAATATCCCCTCGATCTCAGTGACCTGAAGAGAATAGAACAAGCCTCGTTGAAATTTATCGCATCACTCGAATTGCGGTGAAACCGTATGAGCTGTGATTTTATGATGCCCTTGAAAGTGTGGGGTGGGTGGAATGATTTGGTATGTAAAAGTTGATGTGAATCGGTTGGTTTGAAAAATACTTTATAGTCAAGCCGACCGGTGGATTGAAATTGTTTGCCTTTGTAGACTGTCACATCTAGAAAATCAACAGAATCTTGACTTATGGTAGCTTTAAGTTTGATGTTAGCATCGTGACTGTTCAAAATTTCCAAAAAATGATCAAAGTCTTCTCTGGAGTGTTGCCAAATAATAAATATGTCATCCAAATATCGGAGGTAAACAAGGGGTTGCTTATCACATTTGTTTAAAACCCCCTCCTCCCATTCAGCAACGTAGATACTTGCAAAATTTGGACTAAATCTCTTACCCATCGGACATCCCATGATTTGTAAATAAATATCTCCATTGAATTCAAAATCATTTCCTTTCAAGCTCAACTCCAATAGATCTAAAATCTGTTTGTCTGGGCGTTGAGTGTCAGAATATTTTCCGTTTTTACAGATTCTACTCCTTTGTCTATGTCAATATTTGTGTACATGGAGTCAATATCCAAAGTGGCCAAGAATGCATTTTTCGAAATTCTTAAATTTGTAATTTTGGATAGAAAATCTTGTGTATTTTTTATATAGCTCGGGTGTCTATTCGCTATCGGTTTGAGGTGATAGTCAATTAATTCAGATATTGCGTAAGAGTCAGAATTACAGTCCGAAACAATAGGTCGTCCAGGTGGTGTTAGATTATCCGTCCATACTGATGGATTTTTGTGAATTTTTGGCAAGATATAAAATTGCCTTGTTTGAGCAGTGAGTGAAGGGGACAGATACCTAAGTTGTCTTTTGGAAATATGACCCTCATCAAGGAGAGATTTGAGGATTTTGTCAAATTTCTCCTTGTTGCAAGGCCAAATAATTCTGTCTAATTTTTCATAATGTTTTCTATTACTAAGTTGCCTCATAGCTTTCCTGATGTAATTTTCGCGAGATAAAATTACAACTGCGCCACCTTTATCCGCCTGTTTTATGATCAGTTTTTTTATTTTTACGAAGGTTCACAAGCGCTCTCCTTTCACCAGCTGTTAAATTGTTTTTATCGGAGAGTAAGGTTAAATCAAAAACTCGTTCAGTAACCTTTTTACCGGCCTGTATAATTTCAGGATCGACCGCGCTATCTGGGGGTATCCACCCTGTAGATGCTGTAAATGGAGGTTTTTGCCCCCTTTTTATTTTTGAAGAAGTCTGCAAGTTTTAATTCTCTATGAAAACATAGATAATCAGAAGGCGGAAGTTTTGCCGCTATGCCAGTTTTCGGCCTTGGAGTTGGTATAAATGTTAGACCGCGATCTAATAAAGATTTCTCTGCGGGTGTTAGGTTATCGGTGCCAGACAGGTTAACCACATTTGTTCCTAACCCTAGATCTTCGAGGCGGTTGTTACCTTGGCCTTGAATTAGTTTAAAGATAGAAAGTTCAACCAGTGATCGTAAATTTTGTTGGCAGTTTCTGGTGTCCAATGGATCAAATCATAAACCACATTGAATTCTTTTTCGGGTAATTTTGGAATTACATTTAGGTTTCGCATATTCAAAAGTGCCTTATTGATGCGGTTTAGGGTCTCCTTTTCCGCAAAATGGAGACGTTTTGAAAAATTTAATTCTGCAAAAAATATTTTCGCAGACGGGAATTTTTTCCGGATTTCGCTAACCATCAATGATAGCTGCATGGAAGCATCACCCGGAGTTTCTCCCCTGGAATTAATGCCAACGTTTAGGATAATTTTTTCGGGAGTAGAGTTGCCTCTATAATTTTTCACTATAGTCCGAAAGTGTTTAAAATTGGCACCTGGATAACATTCTATTTGCATGGCTGAATGGGGGGTTCGATCAATACGTGCTAAATTTGAACTTCCAAACAAAAGAATTTTCTTTCGAATATTGGGAAGGTGCCAAGTATGTTTTTGATTGCCGCCCTGATGCCGAAACTTGAAGAATTTGGTCTCAAAATGGCGGCTCGGCGATACTGATTTGCGGTTCAGTACCGGCGATTTCAGTTTTTCCGAGTACGAAGCCACTGGTTGAACTGCGGAGGAAGTAGACGCAACAGGAGAAGAGCTAGGAGAAGAAACAGGACCACCCCCGGTCGCGGTATCCAACTTGGAATTGTCCAAGGCCAAACGTGTGGCGGGAGACAATTGCAAGTTGGGCCGTTTACCTGGAGTGAAAGAAGAGGTAGAAAGAGAAGGCGAAGAAAGAGATCGTGATCGGGCACGTTTTCCTGTACGTTGGGGCAATGGAGTTGCACAAGCAGCGGCCTTGGGACTACTACTCGTACAACTTCTTGCGTCCTTGGGGTTTATAGCCGAAATATAAGACTGGAAAGCCTCGATAGTCTTATCAGACAACTTGGTCTTGAAATTCTTTTTACCCCATTTCAAGGCTTGAATGACAGCCTTGTCAAAGTCCAGGTTCTTTGAAGATTTGGCCGAAATAACCTGTGACTTTAAATTTTGTAAACAACTTTCGTAATGGGAAACGAGCCCGGCCAAGATCTCATGTGCCCAACTCAGATGTGTTCTCCCGAGTATGTATGTATGTATGTATGTATGTATGTATGTATGTATGTATGTATGTCTGTATGTCTGTCTGTCTGTCTGTCTGTCTGTCTGTCTGTCTGTCTGTCTGTCTGTCTGTATGTATGTATGTATGTCTGTCCGCTATAGAAATGAATATGGGGAAACCCCGAGTGTCCAAAATGGGTCTTCTAGGAGTACTTTTTATGGCGAAGATCATCGTTAGGTTTAAAAAAGTGTGTGGGGTGGGGGTGGAGGTGTAGGGGGCACCAAAATTTTACCGATATATGTCTTCAAAGGGGCCTATTAGGGTTACGTTTTTATCAGGAATCTAATGGTGAGGTTTAAAAAAGTATCGGGTGGGGGTGGGAGTGTAGAGGGGCACCAAAAGTTATGACCAAAATTTTTCTCACCGACATAGGTCTTCAAAGGAGTCTACTAGGGGTAATTATTTTCCCAGGAATCTAATGGTGAGGATTACAAAAGTGCCGGGGTGGGGTGGATGGGGTGGGGTGGGGTGTAGAGGGGCACCAACAGTTATAACCAATTTTTTTCTCACCGATATAGGTCTTCAAAGTGGTCTACTCGGGGTAATTTTAATACTCTCCTCAGCCCGAGCAACGCCGGGTAACCATGCTAGTACATAATAAATGATGCCCTCTATGGGACGAGTTCGAAGTACTCGTTGCATTGGCTGCACTACAATACGGGCTTGAGAAAGATGCTGTAAAATAAGAAAACAATAAAATGTAACTTTCGTTTTAGGCTCTTGGGATACGGTCGATTAGATTTGTAAACAAAACCTAAATCTGTCGGGTCCATTTTCGCAAATGCGACATCTACCCTTTCCATTGACCGGCACACGCACTCGTGTATGATCGAGAAAATGCACCTTTGTTTTTAGTGTATCAGAACAGAAGAAAATAGGGGATGCTTATTGTTTGGGAGTGTTTTTTTCAGGAGTGCCTAGTAGGTGAAATTTTCAAAGAGCGACTGAAGGTCGCGAGCAGGGACGTGGCTAGAAATTTCCGATTTGGGGTTGTAGGGTAGAGAATGTTCAACTAGGAGGAGGGACCAGGAGGGGGAAAACCCCCTCCCTGTCCCTCCCACTAGTTGGACGTTTACTACCGAAAAATATTTTGAAAATGAAGCCATGAGGGGGCATACAACTGATTCTAGTAACTGAAATGCCAACACATTTATGATAGAAATATCAGGTTATTATTATGTGGTATTCTTCTGGGTACTAAATATGTGCTAAACAAAATTAATGCTCAAGCTGAGAACTTTGAACAATTCACACTGTCCTAACATTAAATCAGATCTTATACATGAATGATCAGTTTTCGATGTTTTATCATTTTGTAACTGTGAATGATAGAATTAACTCAGGATAATGATTTTACATGATGTGATTTTTTGGAAGTGCATTTCGAGGATTTTTTTTATTACAATAAGTAAACGTACTATAGAAATCTCGTATCGATTGACATCATGCATACTTATGAAGCTCGATATTGCGTACATTGTAGTTGTAAATAGTAACAAATTTTTTGCCGATTTGAAACAGAGTTGGAATAAGTAAAGGAGACATCAGCATCACAAAGAAGCTCTAGAATTCAGACAGATGGAATTGCCAACTACTCATGACTTGCCCTCCGAATTTCCAACTATAGGAAATTATGGCCAGGATTGGGAGTGTCGCCCCTCCCTCCCTCACCCCACCTCTGTTGGCATGTCCCTGGTCGCGAGTTGAAAATATATATTTCGCCTGTGAGCCTGAAATGAAATAATTATGCCGACCACTTAAACTAGTATTATTTTCATTGCATGTTTTTTTGTGTCGCCGCCCCACGAAGTGGGGAGCGACATATAGGGATTACTTTTGTCGTCTTGCATCGTCCGCGTCACACTTTCTCTTATCCACCACTCCTCTTTAATCTATGAATGGATTTTGATGAAACTTTCAGTGATTCTTTATCACATAATGGCATTGTGCACCTCCTATTTTATTTTTTGATCCGCTGTATTTTTTCCAGAGTTATGCCCCTTCTCCACTTAGAATTATGTCTGAAACGCCTTGGAGTGTCTCTTATCTGCCACTCCTTTTTAACCTATGAATGGATTTTGATGAAACTTTCAGTGATTCTTTATCACATAATGGCATTGTGCACCTCCTATTTTATTTTTTGATCCGCTGTATTTTTTCCAGAGTTATGCCCCTTTTCCACTTAGAATTCTGTCTGAAATATTAAAATGTAGTGCAGGCGAGACACGTCTTCCATGGAAGACTCACATCTAAGTTTAAAAAAGTGTATATTTATTCATCATCACTATTCTCTCCAGAAAGAACACTAAACAATGAAATTTATTAACATTTAACGATACATCAGGACTATTTACAAGCCACAGATACACGCCTTCATGTTATTCCGGAGACCTATAGGTTCGTTATATCGACGCCTGGGTGCTAGAATGTCCTGTGTCCCATAATATAAGGGACACAGGACATTCTAGCACTCAGGCTTCGATATGATGAAAATTGGCAAAACGTGCAGACTTTCGACTTTCAAGAGAGAAGCCGACCCACATCACGTATTTCATAATGTGTCGATTGTTTCCGGCTGTTTTGCACCAAATGTGGTGTTTCTGAGCCGCAAACGCGGAATCTTTGGCAAATTTACAAGGTCGCAGGCTATGATAGTTTCACAGTTTTTTCCTCCTGGTACCGAAAGACTACTCCGCAGAATACACTAGGTTTGAATTTTTACGAATAAGCAAATGTAATTTGTGACCGATTCCACTGTGGGGGCATGGTGTCGCTGATGGTGTGCACTTGTCTTCAACCAATGGTAATATTGCTTGTGTGGAGTTAGCACGTCTGGGGGGTCTGACAGTTGCTCGCCGTTGCGCGGTAGTTCTCTCTGGGTACTCTGGGTGACTGTGGTTGTCTAAAATGTCATTAAACCCCAATAAATAAATAAATAACCGACTCCATTCATAAAATGTCTGGTTGAAGTTGATTTTCAAATATTTTGAAACATTATCCGCTGTGCAGGTGAGTATATTTCCAGCTAATCCCTGTCGGAACCCGGGGCTTTGTCGCTGTGGGGGAAATAGATTCACGCCGCGTACTCAGCCAAAACTCAAGGACTGTCGCCAGAATCCGTGCGGGAACGTATGTCTCGCCGTAACGAACCCTCCCGTTTCACTTTGTAGGAGTGGTTCTTATCCTGAAGGGGTCAGTGACTTTTCGTTAAAAAACATGAATCAACAGGGATTCACCAAAAACAACACTTTTAATATATATATATATATATAAATAAATACGGTAATTTGTGACTTACATTAAATCCAATGAATCAGAAAAGTGAACGTCAATCACACCCTACCCATACAGTTTTTTGAGTCATTTGCGGGCCCGCATTCTCTGTTGTCGCTGTTTTTTCCTCCTTCTCGATTGTGTTTGTTCTTTGGTCGCCTCTTCACTTCCCTCTTTCACGACCGTCGCACGACCACTAACGTATTGTCACTTCCCCGGACGCCTTTGCTCTAAAATGTGATGGAATGCCACTGTACCATTGCCGTCGCACGCCCACTAACGTATTGTCACTTTACTATATCGCTTTCCCTCTAACAAGTGACGGAATGTCACTCTACCACTACCGTCGCACGGCCACTAACGTATTGTCACTTTACTGAACGCTTTTCACTCAAGCAGTCGCCACCAATGGGGTTAAACTGTCCCCTGCGTTTATCTCAGAATAATGTTCATACAGGCAAGCCTACCCTGCCTACGTATGTCTTGCCTTCTACAACAGGTATGCCGTCTTCCTGAAAACTAATAGGTCCCTGAGCTCGCACTTTCTATTTCTGATTCTACACTCAGATATGGACCGCCGACTTGGCCCGCGACTGCCCCTATTCTAAATATGAGCTCTGTGGCTCCCCTACACTACAATGTGCCTATACTTTCGCCCCAATGCGGCACCTCTTCTAACCTATTGCATGGGACATCCCCGTATCTTCTCCTATGACCCACAGCCTTACACCCTTTAGACTGGAATGAATTTTTCGAGAAAATCCCATGACTTTTTATTTCGTTAGCCAGACCATCAATTCTCAGTTTAATCGCTTCTCTTGAACTTGGCCGCTAAGATCTATCTTAATTTAATACTCGCTTTTTAAGTTCCTTTGAAAGTCTTGCATTTCGGCATATCCTGACATTCGGTGACAGACTAGATGCGTAATATGGGTGTGTATCCAGAACATCTGCGATGTACTGTTTTTTACAACAATTAACTATTAAGTGGCCATAATTACAAAGATAATGACTGCAGGAGAATACTGGTATCTCTTACTTCTTTAATCAGCTATCAGATAGCTCCTAAATGGGTTCCCCATGCCCGCGATAATGTACATAAAACTTCACGCTTAATTAGCAGCGCTTGAATTATTGATGGTCTATTTAAGTCACAAATCGGTTTTCAAGGTCCGTCATATACCTATCTTTACGCTTTATAGTTAGCCTAGTGAGAAAGATTATCGAAAACATATCCGCTTTTAAACAACAAAATCGAAAATTCAAGCCATCACCTTGACAATCCCCACTGTTCCATGGCTAAAAGTTTGGGGTGGGTGTAATATTTATTCAAATGCTTCCCTCGTCAGCTTTGTTCGTGATGACCTGTTGGGGACAATATTAGGGTCCTGTGAATCACCCATTTTCACATCGATTCTAATCTCGAATCGAATCGGGTCTATTATTCGAATTCGAATCGAATCTCGGATCGAATCAGGGGCGTCTTAAAGATGACCGACTGGGGAATAGGTGGGGGATTCTGTAAACCTGATTTGTTCCGACAGTGATGGCTCAAGTCCCGACTGATGAAATATTCCAACAACATCACCAAGGCATGCCTCCGCCGAAGGCATGCCGCGGTGATGTAGCTGGAATATTACCCAGTAAGGTTTTAGTTCAAAAACAGAAACGAGTTCGAAAGTCATCGGCACTAGGCACTACACCGTGCTAGCCTCTAGCGCAATAGCTCATCTTTGCTATTGCTTGGAAACTATTTTTTCAACAGTTGTAAAGTCTAATGAGTCTGCGGTTGGCATGGTTGATGGCATGGGTACAGCTGTTGTTTCTGTCTAGATATCGGAAACTACACTCAGTCTTCATTTTCAATATTATTTATGTACAATTTCCACCAGAACTATACGTATTGTGAGGTGACAAAGATGGCTGAAGCCCAGCTATATTCCAGTGAAAAGGTTCGAATGCATCCGAATCTTGCAGCCGATCCGAATCGAACTGAATAGCACTTTAAGATTCGAAATCAGATCGAATCTCGAAGCTTCGCAGAGCCTTAGACAACATATACATTTTGATTCATCTGAAAACGCATTCAGTTTAGTGACATTTACCATTACTGTTAGACATGTTTTGCTTAATATACTATGTATGAAAACTTACCACACACATAGTTTTAAGATTTCGCAGCATAGTTTCACTAACTGTGCTAATAGCCTGTTGTTTTCAAGGTGAATTAAATACTTATTGATTGCCATATCTATAACTAGAGCACGAAATGATATCTGTATATTTTTATTAATAATGAACATAATATTTTATTATATGATTATGTAATTTGACTGCTAAATATCACAACTGTTTAGCGATCTTTTCCTGGTCCCCAGAAGTGTGGAATCAATTCCTTATCACTATAGTATGACGGACTATTTACGGGTGCGTTCGAATTCGAAGAATTAGCTGTTCCGGTCGTAGAGAGTACTTCACTCCGAGCTCCAATGGGTGGGCTCGAACGGCGGTCCAGGTTTTTTTTTCATCGTATTCATGATATTTTTATCGGATTCATGCGCATCGGGAGATTCACCGGAAGTGTGCACCTGTACATGTAACTAAATACGTTCATTTTTACTTCAATCCAATTTATCCGAAAACGATTGGGGGAATTGTTAATGCTGGCGTTGGCATGCGATGTTGAACTATAAGTCATATAATAAACCTTTTATCGCTACCTTGAGGTGATCTGGGTCGTAGTATCTCGTCGAGTTGAGGAGGTCAGATCGCCAGATCAAACTGGCTGCCTGCGGCAGCTCGTTTGATCCGGCGATCTGACCTCCTCAACTCGACGAGATACTACGACCCAGATCACTTCACTGTAGCGATAATATTATATATATCAACGTAGACGGCGCTTAACTTAACGAAAGGTGGGTACGCAAACATAACAGCGTCGAATTCCTTACAGAATTTGACGGGTAGCATGCGAGTTTGATAGACTTTGAGCTACCAATGACACCCTACCCTACCCCCACCCCCAATCCAGGGGAATTTGTTCACATGATTTCTGAAAGTATATGGAAATGTCCTACGAAATGGCGTTTTCTGCCATCTGGCCATTGGGGCGTTTGTTCGTCACGGCTATTTTATGTCCGTTACCGTTTTCCAGTTTTGCTTCTGTTGCCCATGTTATACAAGAGATAGAAAACATTAGAGATATTAAAAATTCGATGTGTTCGCAAAACGAATTTATTATTGACAAGTAAATCCTTTTTATTGAAAGAGAAATATTCCAATGAGATATGCGAATTTACGATTGTAAGAGAACATTCTATTCGTCTTACGAAAAACAGGCGAATTTATTATTTCCGCAAATGAGTTTTATTACACGCCTGTTCTATGAAATCCCCATCTGCAGCAGCACTAAACCATGCGGAAGATGAAAATCTGTTCAGCACCCGTGTGCGGAACGTAAATCGTTGGCCGGCTATTTTTTAGTTGAAGCGAAATTTCATTGGAATTTTCTACAAATCGTGCTTCGCAATTACAATTTGAATCCCTAGCGATAGCTAGTAGGCACATAGAACACATTGGAATTCAGGGGTCGAAATAGTAATACGGGTTCCCATTACAAATTTGGCTTGCGATAAAATGTGTTCTTTTTGGTGATAGTTGTCAAATGAATTGCTGAGTGTCCTTCTAATTGTTTTCTTATAGACGTGATGGCGTGTAATAAACAAAGACCGACATGCGTGTGTGAATGGGTTGATCGAAATGGCACTTGTGCAATCACGAAAGGCCTCCCGTTTTATCCTTCGGCTTTGTCATTCGTGCCATATCGACCAATCCATTTACACCCGCGTGTCGTTCTGTGTTTGTGTTTCATTTACTGTAATAGTTACATGTGACCCAAGTACGGGTTGTATAAATCGAAATTCTAATCTCGAGCAAATATTTGATTAAAATAAATTGCGATAATCTTCAAAGTGTCTCAAGAACATCTGTCGCATCGGTTATTCAGTTTTTGTTTAAGAATTTTGTTTATTGAGTCCTTATTTATTTTTGTTTTTCATTTTTGTGTGTATGGTGGGGGTGGGGGTCTTCATTGTTTTTTATCTTTTTCTTTTTTTCTTGATGTCCACGCATGCGTTTGCGTTTACCAGGTAATAAAAATCATCAGCAGCAAAATTTTAATTAATGAAGTACCGGGTTGTATCTGGTGCTTCATTAATTAATTTTTTGATGATTATTCCCATAATAAGTGTTTGGAATCTAATAATATCTTACCTCCTACAAGTATCTTGGAATTTCATTGTTTCAAAGAGGTCACATGCAGGCTGCATATATACTGCCTGTCAACATCAATATACGCTGACAACTATGGGTAATCTCCCCTTTGTTCATCGATTATTCAAAATGGCGGCAGCCGATAAACGCTTCAAGTTGAAAGATTGAGTGTTGGAAGCCCACATTTGGTCTGAAGTGCAGGTTAGGCAACTTAAAAGGCTTCATATTCTGTGGATGTGTGTCATGTTACCTTCGAAATGAAACTGCTTGGTATGTGTGACTTTGCCTTGATAAAATTTATGGGAGAGTGCCTGTAGGCCTGTAGGCACTCTCCCATAAATTGTAACAAGGCAAAGACACGTGAACACATTGTGAATTCTCTCATTTAATTTTGATCACTGTTGTTATTAGTTCTGTGCATCGATGCAGCAGTCGGTAAGATATATTCGTTACACAGTTTGTTGGTGGCCTAATATGGTATATATGGGGTCAGTTAATTCCATACTGGACTCTAGCTTCGCTCTCGTCCAATATGAAATTAACTGACCCCATGTATATACCATATTAGGCCACCAACAATTCGTTACACAGTTTGTTGGTGGCCTAATATGGTATATATGGGGTCAGTTAATTTCATATTGGACGAGAGCGAAGATAGAGTCCAATATGGAATTAACTGACACCATATATACCATATTAGGCTCTCGTCCAATATGAAATTAACTGACCCCATATATACCATATTAGGCCACCAACAAACTGTGTAACTAATATTATTGCGTTCGTGGAAATATTGCCCTATTGTAGAAAGTGATCAGTCCACGGCTGTCGTACTGTAGTGCTGGTCGAATATTGTTGCTGAAGGTTAATACAGTTATATAAATAATCTATTTACTGATATTTGAACTTCCACAAAGAACTATTTGTTATACCCACTAGAGTAAAAATGTCTGTGTAATCGGACGCGATATGGAAATCTCGTGAGGGATTTCGTGTCATAACAGCGCGAAAATCATCTATATTTTAAACGTCTCTCGTGACATAACAAAAGAACAGAGCTTGCTTTCTGAATAATTGATCGAAATTTTGCAGTAATGTTCTCACCTATCTCTCCAGATAAGAGCATGTTTCATTGGTTCTGAACAAATTATTTGTCCAATTAGTCAAAAACAGGGGTTGTGTTAATGTCATGCACTCATTTTTTACAAAAGATAGAATATTTATTGATACTTATGAATGTGGAAAAACACAATGATCTTTTTCGTGTATCTTTTTTGGGAGTCACACGTGTGCAGCATATGCTTTCATAAAAACGTTACAAGAACGCAATTCAATTCAATTCAATATTTATTTTGCAATAAATGTACCTTAATAGCGTACAATAAAATGGAAAACATGTGGGAATTACAAATAATGTTACAAATAATGAACAATATGTATTGATTCTGTGGTACAAAACTTACAAGGAGAGGGCATAGCCAGATTGGCTGTCTTCCTGTCATCTCATTAATGTAAATCGGATTTATTTTCTGGAGATATGCGAATCACAAAAAAAAAAAAAATAAGTGTGTCTCATTTTAGTAAATATTTCTATTTAATACTTTCCAAAGTGTGATTTACTGGGATTTCCGGGTTTGGTTATAAACGATAACTTCACAAGTGTATTATGCAATCAACAATTGTGTCATGTATCCGTGCGCGCAAACGAAGACGCTTTGCCGTGGGTGTAATGGGGACTTCATTGTTTTGTTGTTTGTTTTTTATTTTGCTTTTTTTAACCCTTTATCTAACATGAAAAGCAGACGACACTTGCAAAACAAATTCTTGAATAACTATTATTTTCATTTTTTGTCTCAAAAACAAAGGTTATGACCCCTCATTGGAACGAGCTCGTTCCAATGACGGGTCATAACCTACGTTTCAGAGAGAAAAAAAGAAAATTAATTGGTGATTTTTGAGACTAGCGCTGGCCGGTTTTGGTCGTTACGTTAGGTAAAGGGTTAAATAATATAATTATAGTTAACAATGAAAAGTAATAAACATAGAAATCGGTTGACTAGACTGGTTACGTGAAATAATTCACTCGAGGTGAGGGACTATATTGTAAAATACTCGTGCGCATTCGCGCACTCGTGTTTGTACAACGTCCCACACCTCTCATGAATTATTTCACATAACCAGTCCAGTCAAGCGATTACTCTCTATTTGTTATTTGAAAGGGGGAATTGGCCAAATAAATCCATAATGACTTGAGTATCCATCGCTGCCAAATAAATCCTTAATATCCTGAGTATCCCTCATTAAGTTGTATATTTATCAGGGCTTATAGCAACAGTGCTGCACTGGTTGTATGAACCGGCATCAAATGTAGAACATTTACCGTTCCTGTTGGACTTTGAGAGACGGGTGTAGCTCAATACGTTAAATATCATCGACGAACTATTTCTGTCAATTTTCGTTATTGTGGAGATCTACGGGAAAGTTAGCTCCCCTTGATGTCCTTATGCTCCCGGTAAATGCAACACTGAGTGTGGAGGATCCTCTCTTGGTATGCGACATAAATGTCTTCGACAACACCATTGCTGATCATTTTGCGGTTGAATTTCAACTTAATCATCCTCATCCTGTACCACTACGAGAGAAAATATCCTACAGAAAATTTCGTAATGTTGACACCAGAAAATTCAGTGATGAAATACCAGAAATTCCTGACCCTGCGGATGTGCCTGAGAATGTGGACGCGCTATTAGGAAAATTCTCATCCATTCTTCAAACTTTAACTGACAAACATGCCCCAATGCAATCGCGAGTTATTACGTCGCGCCCAAAATCACGCTGGTTCACGGATGAAATCAGACGCGCTAAGTCCCTTCGCCGCAATTACGAAAGACAATGGCGTAGTTCAAAATTAACTGTTCACAAAGAAATGTATAAACTGCAGAAACAGCATGTAAATGCCCTCATTAAGGAAGCAAAGAAAAACTATTTTACCACCACCATTAACGAAAATATTAATAAGCCCAACGTTCTGTCTTTAGTGATCGATAAACTATTGCATCGCAAGAAAGCTTCTGCTCTACCAGCTCACTCATCTGAGACTGACCTCTCATCCTTTTTTGCAGACAAAATTGAGCGTATTCGAACTGTAATTGCTCAGTCCAGGTCGAGCAACCCGGCACCATCTGACCCTATTCCTCAGTTGGTAAACGTACCCACCCTCCAATCCTTCACAACCCTCTCTGTGGAAGACGTTGTCCGCCTTGTCAAGGAATCCCCATCAAAGCAATGCAGTCTGGACATCATTCCGACATGGCTGCTGAAGACGTGTATGCCAAGTTTAGCACCATGGGTCGCCTTGCTTGTCAACACGTCTCTTCAGTCAGGAGTTTTTCCATCTAATATGAAGCATGCCCTAGTCACACCCTTACTGAAAAAACCGGTACTCGACGCTGATACACTGAAGAACTACCGCCCTGTCTCCAACCTCTCGTTTATCTCGAAGGTTGTAGAACGAGCCGTGGCTCATCAACTGAACCGACATCTTTCTCAACACGGCCTCAGTGAGGTCTTTCAGTCTGCGTATAGACCCCGCCGTAGCACTGAAACGGCCCTTCTCAGAGTACATAATGATATTCTGCTGTCAATGGACAGTCACTCCATCTCCTGCCTAGTACTACTGGACCTGAGCGCTGCCTTTGACACTATAGACCACGATCTGCTCCTTGGCAGATTGAAATACAGAATACGAATATCAGGCGCTGCTCTCAAGTGGTTTGCTTCATACCTCACCGAGCGCACCCAAAGTGTCAAAATTAACAACTCATCCTCCTCTGAACATACATTAAAGTTTGGTGTCCCCCAGGGCTCGGTCTTAGGGCTGTTACTCTACGTCATATATGTCCTCCCCTTGGGTGACATAATTCGCAGAAATGGCCTTGAGTATCACTTTTACGCGGACGACACACAACTATACATTCACTTCAAATATACAGATGAAGAGGTGTCCCGCTGTAAGCTAGAGCGGTGCATCGCAGATATCAGTCAGTGGATGCATGATAACTACCTAAAGCTGAATGCTGAAAAAACTGAGGTTATTTACATAGGGTTTCCCCATCAACTTTCCAAAGCTTCGAAGGAACCTCTGTTGATTGAAGGCAATACAATCAATCCCAGCAAGGAAGTTCGTAATCTTGGCTTTTTCTTGGATGAGAACTTGACATGCGAGAGCCACGTGCATTACATCTGTCGCACGTCATTTTACCACCTGAGAAACATCAGCAAGATAAGGCCAACTATTGACATGAAGACTGCTGAACAAATGGAAGCAGCTTTTCTTTATTTTCTACCGATGCCACATGTATTTCCTCAACAATTACTTGCTTCTTACTTAGACCATTCTTCAGCGACTGATTCGCGCTCCCGCGTTGTGTCCTTGGGCAAGGCATTTAACCCCGATTGCCTATATGGGACTCGATGACGCTATGTACTAAGGCGTACTGCACGTGGAAGGTGCGCATGTCTTCAACCAATCTAACCCTGCATGTGCCGCGGTGCAGAGTTCAGAGTTACGATGTTGGAGAGCTGACAGCTGCTCGTCGTTGCTCGGTGGTTCTCTCCGGGTACTCCGGCTTCCTCCACCCGTAAAACTGTCACCGACATGATATGACCCTGGCTGTTAATGTGTCGTTAAACCATAATAAAAAATAAAAAAAAAAAAAAATAAGACCATCCTTGCTCATCTTTTAATTTCAAGGGAGATAACTTTACCGAAAGTTGATTTTCATGACGATATAAGCCAGGGATGGATATCAGAAACTTTGCGGTATTTTATAATATAAAAGGCAGTAGAGCTGAAGTAGCTTTGTCCACACAGACACCAAGACTCTATTACCGACGCGTTGTGTGAAAGGTGGTAGTTGGTCACCAAAATACTTTGATAGGCTGAGATGGTAATTATTGTAGATTCATCCCAGTTTTACACAAAACCCTGATTGGGTACTTTAAAACGTGATGTAACCATAATATAACTGTGAACTTCCATTTATATATGCAGCATCCTGATTTTATTTTAGGCACGGTCGGACGCGCAACACTATTATTTATTTCACCCCAACCAATTCGTCATTTCAAATGACTTTCCCAAAAAGTTAGCTCCCTTTTTTGTTCCATCATGTGCAGTGTGTATGGATAACGGGCCGCTCTAGACAAAACACCACTTGTGAAATCAATGTCGAATCAAGAAAAAGAAGGCACAACGCCAACGGTATCCCCTCCGAGAAGTTGTTTACTGACCAGAAACCCCAAAAATTACAATTTTTCAAATAAAAAAGGCCCATAACTCTAGGAGAAATGATTGGAAAAAACCTCTTACTTGTGAATATCCTTTCCTGCGTGATAGACCATCAGCGTACCAAATATCATTCTAATCTGACATGCACTGTCCGAGATACAGAGGTCTAACTTTATTACTGACGGACGGACGGACAGACGGACGGACGGTTCCCATTGCTATAACCCCTGTAAACTTCGTTTTGGCGGGGGATAACAAACGGAAACGCCACCTGAGCTTCAATGTTCTTGAATTTCGTTTCCTGCAGGTGCGATTCGACAATGCTGTGGGAGAAAAGCTGACGGATAATTTTGACCTCGTCGCGATCCGATCGAAATTCTTTCTCCGCTTTTGTGATCGCAGTACTATATGTACCACGTCACAGGAAAATGCATGTATTTCTTCACAGGATTCCCACAGTGTCGGTAACGTTATGAGTTGTACAAATGCAAAAATGCCATTTTTAATTTTCATTGAATGGGTTTGTTTAGGAGGCCCAGTCAAATTTTCCAATCATGAGAAAAGAATATTCAGAAAAGCCACTTTATATAGGTTTTAAACCAATATATGTAGTTTACGGAATGATACGCACATTGTTGATACAATATTATAACACATCCATTAAACTATAAACCCTTGTATTTAACAGAATCGACGCTATGACATAAATGTTTCTGTATTCAACTGGTGATATATAAGCCGGAACTTTTTTCCCCGCACCGTTTATACTAGTTCCTTTCCCGTCGAGTCATAAGTTTTGCTTCGAAAAGTTTTCAAATTTCGTTATACAATTATCGATCGCCTGTCGAGTTGTGTGAAAATGAAAACGTCCAAAGCAAAATAAAGTCGGTTCCCAAAAAGTTTAGTTTACCAGAAATGAGATAATATTTTTAGAAAACTGTCATTTCCAACCACAACATTAACCCAGTCCCGTGGCCGTCTTGTTTACGGATCCCCATACATCTAAATTGGTCAACTTATTTTCGGAAATCTTCAGACATCCTGACATGCTTCGAACTTCTGTTAAAAAGTTTCTCGCAGATGTTTCGCAGATCTGCCCATATTTGTACTTGTAATTTTGCTATCAGTAACAGCCATCATATGGTTAGGCGTGAATGGACACCGGCCGAAGAGAAACAGCGATACGAATTTCAACAAACACGCCCAAGAGAAAAGATAACGAATGTAATTTAGACTAATTCCCAAAAGGTTGTTTTGCTTTTTTATCGATCCATTTGATCAGTACAGCTTCAAGCAAACCAAACGGACTCTTCACCTTTGGGTTTAAAGATCGGAATTAAAATTTATTTATTTAACTGAATTTTAATGCGAAATATGACTACTCCATTCCAAATCGTTAATGTTATGTAAAACATCCACCGATTCAAACACACATCGCGTTCTGTCTATTTAGGATATTCAGAAATTGAAGATTGTGTTTATATTCCAATTTCCATACAGTAAATGTTTATTTTTTGACAGATTCCGCACATTAAATGGGAGATAACTGCATGGAAAGTCTTTCGAAATGATAAGATAGCTGGCAGTGATTTGAACTTTCACGACACGTGAATAAATTCAGCTGGTCGTTTAGATTGCAGTTGTCCACCTTTAAGCTCTTGGTTTCTAGGCGTCGGATTTTCAGTGTCGGTGTCAGGATTTTCTCGAGAGGCGGAGGGTTGTACTCCCTGTCGTAGAGAAGGAAGCTATGGTATCCCTTGACCCTTGATGAGGCTACAATAAAGGATGCACTTTCACTGGCAATGGGCCACCCCGACAGAGAAGCTATAGCCCCGTTAACCCACCACGCTCTCTTGGCGCCACCGCTGCAGTTATTGCCTTGTGAACACTATTTCTGTTTTGAAAGTTATAACTGACAAAATTTTGTCCATTCACTGTACTTATTACAAAATCATTTGGCGCACCCTAATACCTCATCTCATTTATGTTTGCAATTTCCCACCAATGAAATATGATATTAAATACCATTCTTGTCATGAAGTTCGGAATGCATCAACAAACGTCCATGATAAGAGTTCCTCAATCCCCCACAACACACTGCATTGCACCGGTTACTGAGCACATTTAACATTTTGTTTCTATGTGCATTCAACTTTTTTAGAAATAACTCGAGTAGGCGGAGAGTCATCCCCATCCCAAAAAATTATTATCATTGAAAACGACTTTTGGGGGAAATTGTCTCCCTTGAGATAACCAGGCTTGTGAAGCAAATCCAATCAGAAAGTCGACGGAACTGGATGTGAAAGAAAGACACTTGTGGTTCGTCGATCACCAACCAATTCTGTTTACTACAGAAGCGTGCATTTGAAACAAAATAAATCGAGAACTTATTAACTGGTAAAGTGCTGAGTTTTTTCTGACAACAAATCAAAGCTCATCATATACTGCTCTCTTACATTTAATTGGATAGTGCCTTATTCATATCAGGGACAATAAAGGCTTCCTCAGGCAGAATGTAGCTACAGACAGTTATTGCCTGTCACTTTTAGTAAAGCCCAAAAATAGGGCTTCCAGCACTCTACCAGTTAAGATGCTCCAGTTTTATGGCATGCTAGTAAATTGAAGCTCCGAAGTTCACCGATAATAATCAGAAATTAAGATTATCTATCATACCTACCAACCGTTTTGCTAACCCTAGGTGTCTGGGTTCATTACAAGCTTTGCGAACGTGTTTTGTGGCAATTCGGGAATGTTTATCCTTCTCAAGAAAACAACAGACTTTTAGATTTCCGGAAAGGACAAAGTCTGAATTTTAAGCGATTTTGAGGGCGCTATCGATAAAATGAACAAGAAAGAAGATATAGACCACCAGAAACGGCTGAAAACGCTGTTTTCTAATTTTTTTTTAAAACAGCGTTTCTATTGTGAATGGTAGTTAAATGTTCAAATTGATAGGGGAAAAATTGTAATAAGCCACTCATCACTTTTCTATACTACAGTTAAAAACTAGAAGTCCTGTCATGAAATGCGCACAAATAGCACGTTGATCTGCGCGTTAATCTACGCGTTATGACCATAGTAAGGCTATCAAATTCTGTACATATGGCCTCTGCACAAGCAATGTTTCAGCAATGGACCTCCTGGTAACCCGGAGGTCCATTGGCAGAAACATTGCCTGTGTTTGCTATAAGTAACCAGGAGAGCCTGCCGTGCTATGATGCCATTCGATATGGCAATTGCGCTCAATTCCTACGCGCAATTAAGCCTAGATAAGCGCACAGTTCGTCACAGGACTTCTAGTTGTAACTGTAATCTACACGAAAATGACCGTAGATTACTTTATGATGATGGCATGGAGGATATAAATACGCTAACATAGATTAAATCAGCTTTTTGTATCAAGTATCCATCTCCTTTTCTCTCTCTCTCTCTCTCTCCCTCTCTCTCTCTCTCTCTCTCTCTCTCTCAGATAATTTCACAGACAGTTTCGGCAAATTAAGAGGAGATAATATCCCCAAAAGTCACATCGAACGATGAAGATTGTTGGCCATGTGTAATTCAAGTTATCTGCATGCCATGCAGGCGACTGTCGAAAAAACAACATCCAATTCAGCCCCGTTTTCTTTGCCTTTTTCCACAATCAGGTTTTCGGCCGTTTGCTGCAACTAGCTCGTATTTTTTTTCTCGTTCTGCGGAAAATCGTAAGCTATATTTTGAAAAACAGGTTGGCTGTTTGAAAATAAACTATCTGGTTGTTTTGGAAAAAAAACGGTTGCACTTTTTAACCTTTTACCTAACATGAAAAGCAGACGACACTTGCAAAAAAAATTCTTCAATAACTAATTTCTTTCATTTTTTGTCTCAAAAACATAGGTTATGACCCCTCATTGGAACGAGCTCGTTCCAATGAGGGGTCATAACCTATGTTTTTGAGACAAAAAATGAAAAAATAATGAAAAGTAATTGGCGATTTTTTAGATTAGCGCTGGCCGGTTTTTCCCGTTATGTTGGGTAAAGGGTTAAGAGAGAATTAAAAACAACTTTATTATTAACAAATGGTGGTCCTGTCGTCTGATGTCTTAATTTGTCATTTATAAAGAATTAATTCTTGGGGTAATCCGGATATTGTTTTCCCCAGACGATCCATTATCGAGTCGGGAAAATAAATGCGATGAGTTGCTATGACCATTGATTGGAGACTGGCTTGTAAATAAGGAGTGGGGCTGCATTATTGGCGTACTAGTCGATCTTATATTATCAGCAAGCTTATTTAACCAATCGGTGTTCAGTATTAGTCACTTAAGACTGAGCAGTTGAAGCCACCGCATGTGGATCCATATGGGGTGAATAGACGCCACTTTGAATTCCAAATAAATATCCTCGCCTTGCCTCCAACAAATACACGTCGCCAAGAGTACGACGTCAAGACATCTCGATGCTGAATGCAATCTTGTGTTATTGAAAACCGATCGATAATGTATACCCCAAGCGAAAGTTAGCATCCTTGCATCACCAGGACCGGAGAGAGGAAATTCGGGTCCACGGTTAATTCTGTGGCGGGCCCCCTTTCGAAAGTGTCGGTATACTGGTGCAGATGCCGAAGTGCTTGAAGTGAAGAATTCTTGAAGTCATACCACCTGGTCTGGTGCATATGTATATAGATAAATCTATATTAAAACTTTGCCCTACGCATCGGCCAAAACTGGCCAGCGCTATTCACAAAAATTGCCCTTCGATTTTCATTATTTTTTTTTTTTTTTTGCCTCAAAAACATAGCATATGACCACTTATTGGAACGAGCTCGTTCCAATGAGGGGTCATAAACCATATTTTTTGACGCAAAAAATGAAAAAAATAGATATTCAAAGTTTGATTGCAAGTGTCGTCTGCGTTTCATGTTAAGTAAAGGGTTAACATACTGAGCACCTCCACGGGGCACTCCCATTCCTTCTTTACAATTTTTTTTTTATTAGGGCTTTATCGACACATTAACGGCAAGGGTCATATAATGTCGGTGACAGTTTTACGGGTGGAGGGAGCAGGAGTACCCGGAGAGAATCACCGAGCAACGACGAGCAGCTCAGCTCTCCAACTTCGTATCTCTGAACTCTGCTCCGCGGCACAGGCGGGTTAGATTGGTTGAAGACATGCGCACCTTCGACTTGCAGTACGCCTTAGTACACAGCGTCATCGTACCCCAATGTAGACAATCGGGGTTATGTGCCTTGCTCAGGGACACAACGCTGCAGTGCGAATCACTCGCTGAAATGGTCATCCATCCAACTACTAACCGCGCTCGACGTTGCTTAACTTCGGTGATCTGACGAGAACCGGTTACCACGACGCCACCGCGCCCCTTCTT
Organism: Pictodentalium vernedei; assembly: GCA_031216915.1. Lineage (NCBI taxonomy): Eukaryota > Metazoa > Mollusca > Scaphopoda > Dentaliida > Dentaliidae > Pictodentalium > Pictodentalium vernedei. The sequence continues at coordinate 74,755,312 of CM062297.1, forward strand.
CTTTGAGTGGCAATTAGTATTCCAATACGACCGGCAACTTATCTTGCTGATTCTCGCTCGTGGATCGGGTGGGGGGGGGGGGGGGGTGCAGGCTTGGTTCGGAGACAGAACTTTGGAGGACCTAGGTCTGACCCAAGAATCCTGGACTCCTCGGTCAACCGAGCCCTCTACCCCCCACCCAAGTTCCGGGCCCCAGGGTTACTATCTCGGGCCCTCCACCCTCCTCCCCGCCATGTTCACCATCCGAAGCAGTCGTATTGTTTGTAAACAAAAACACGCGTGTTAGAATTGGTCAGCTGCACCGTGAAACGCTTTGGACCTTCGTCTGAATAAGAGGTAGCGGACAAAAATGGAAATTACACTCTGAAAACGCAACAAACGATCGAGTTACTAATACGAACACTAGTAACACAGTGTCAGCCTCTCAATCTCGACCCTGTTTTCTGTAAATACTGACTAAAAGGCTGTATTTCAAAACGTCGAAAAAAATGAAGATCTGTACCGGTTTGTTTACACAAGAGAACAATAGGCTTAAGGCTATAATCTGTATCTAATTAGCATCGGGTATTTTGTGGGGAGGATCTATAACCGTGGGGAATAATCATGGGTGTCTGTTGTGTAATTCCCACTGACGTTTGAATGATTTGTTATGCTTGAGAAGCGCATCTTTGTTTGCTCCCGAGTTTTTTCCTCTGATTATCTTCAGAAAATTGAAATGGATACCCATGACTTCTACGTATATTCAGAACGTGAGAAGTCTATTATCACTAAATCATCTGCAGAGTGGTGATTCCACCCTAGCAATAATTGCAAATTTATTGCTAAGCATAACAAGCGCAAGCAAAGTTCCAGCCAATGGACCTCCGGGTTGTACCCGGAGGACCATTGGCTGAAACATTGCTTGTATTTGTGTCCACATGTACAGAATGTGAAAGTGATACGTTGAGTGATAACTCTATTCCTTGGGTGATTTAATTGTAATCCACTCTCCGCGTACTGTATATATCTTACACAACTCAGTAAACTCTGTTCACAGAACACATAAAACCCACTGTCTGTATCTTTGATCTCTGAACGCAGAAACATCTCACGAGTGACCACAAATTAGATATAAACTATAATTTCTATCAAAACAAACTTACCGAGGTGTGAATTTGAGTTTTTCGACGATTTGAGAATACACCAGCTAAAATATGTTGTAAATTAGCACAATTCGGAAGAGTTATTACAAATATCAGTCGATATAACGGCTATAATTTAAAATTCAACATTGCAGAACTTGTCAAACTCAAGCAAATAACCAACACAGTCTTTCCCCGTCAGTTCAGAATGGAATTAACGGGTTACATTCCCAATTGCATTATGGGGGAAAGTTAATTTTTTTAATTTAACAATATATATCGTCCCTTGAGTGCGACGACTCAGGGGCGCCATCTGCAATGCCGTAGCATTGCAAATGGCGCCTTGTTGTACTCAAAGGATGATGTGCATTATTTTGGGGTTTTTTTTTGGTGTTCAAGGTCACATACTTATGCACAATGGCTAATCGTGACCGTGACACTTTTACGGGTGGAGGAAGTCGGAGTACCCGGAGAGAACCACCGAGCAACGACAAGCAGTTGCCATCTCCCCAGCATCGTAACTCCGCACTGCAGCACAGGCGGGGTTAGATTGGTTGAAGACATGAGCACCATCGACGTGTTGTACGTCTTAGTACACGTCGTCATCGTGCCCCCTTGTGGACAGTCGGGGTTAAGTGCCTTGCCCAAGGACACAGCACGGGAGTCCGCTCAGACGGGCACCCATCCGAGGACTAACCGGGCTCGACGTTGCTTACCATCGGTGATCTGACGAGAATCGGTTTCCGCAACGCCACCACGCCCCCGGATAATGTGCATAAATTGATACAAAAATTAATTAGTATTTAATGTAAACATGCGTAGAAAATGTATATAAAAATTAATATTGCCGTAAGCACAATCTTCGACGTAAATTCTGGTGGTGGGAGTCTATACTGTGCAAAAAAGAGAAACGCAAAACGTGTTTTCTGTGCTGAGGGACGTTCCCGCGTTATGGGATAAAGAGATAGAGAACGAACTCAATTAATAACCAAAGTGTTAATGGATGAATGGAGCACAAATGGAGACGTTTCAGTTGTTAACGTCACGAGCCGACGTCATCCAAGCTCAATATCTAGTGTGGCCAACATCTGAGTCCAAAACTGCTTGGCATCTTCTGTTCATTGAAGCAATCAGATTCCGGATGGAAGCTTGAGGTATGGTGGCCCACTATTCCTGCAATGCTTGCGTCACCTGCGGTAACGTCTGAGGTTGTGGCTGACGCTGTCGCACACGTCGATCCCGTTGATCCCATGGATGTTCGATCGGTTTCAAATCTGGCGAGCTGGAGGGCCAGGGCAGGACTTCGATGTTGTTATCCTGTAGATAAGTTGTCGCGAGCCTTGCTGGGTGTAGTTGGGTGTTGTCATGCTGGAAAATGGTGTTGGCATTTTGCATAATGGTGGATGCAAAATTTCATCTCTGTACCTTTGCGCCGTCAAGTTACCCTCAACATGGAGTCCAGGACGAGGTACGTTCTACCCGTGTGTGAGATGGCTGCCCACATCATAACGCTACCACCACCAAATCTGTCCACCCCTAAACGCAGCTACGCACAAAACGTTCTCCACGACGTATGTACACACGGCATCGTCCACCAACTCAGTGTAGACGGAAACGTGACTCATCACTGAACCATACCGTTTTCCATCTCTGATGAGGCCATGCCCTGTGCATCTGACACCATTGAGTTTCGCTGTCGACGATGCTGCGCCGTCAAAATGACACCACGAACTGGTCGTCTAGCACGCAGACCTGCCTCGCGTAGACGGTTGCGAACGGTTTGATCTGAAATGCTCCCCCGACCTGGTAGTATTGATGCTGTAGAGGTCGCTGTGGTTGTTTTCTCGCGTAAATGACGTAACCAGATGTATCGATCCTGAGCTGGGGTGGTCACTCGGGGTCTCCCAGATCTTGAAAGGTCCTGCATTTTCCCCGGACTGTTAGCGGTTCCACAGACGTGTGATGGTGCTCGGAGACATTGAACACTCTCGCAACACTGGAAGCTGATTCGCCTGTTTCTAAGCGGCCAATGGCATTATTTCTCTAAGCTTCCATCCAATGCGGCATTTTGCATGATCAAGATCCCTTTAACGCTGTCCATTTATACCGCCACACGCTCAGCTCGCGTGCTCGGAGAGTGCAAAATCATAATCATGTATTCACTCAGTGGAAACTTTGTTTTGTTAATTTCTAATATTTTGGGGGTCACGGTGGCCGAAATTATGCTCCATTGTCCAAAATGTTACCTAATGTTTAGACCACCACGATATCTCGTTAATCATATCTACAGCCACACTTCATCACTGTATTCTCCAAAATTTGCCATTTTATCGTGACTATACCAGTTTTGCGTTTCTTTTTTTTTTGAAGAGTATGTTTAGAATATATTCATTTATATTCCTGTGTGGAGTGCCCGGATATCATATGGCATGTACTGCTGAAAGCACTTGATAAGGTGATATATATGCAGGGCACAAAATGCGATGACAGTAGGGCAGAATCATGATACATCTTCCCCCCACCCCACCAATATTTTTCGGTATTTACGGGGCTGAGCACGTTTATTAATGTCTAAGATGTATATAATTCAATCTATTTATTTTTAAATTATTACAGACAATATTAATCAATAAAACAGGTTTTCAAAGGTGTGTTAACTAGTTTATATGTTTTATAATAAATCTGCTGAAATATGGAGAACTATGGTACAGACTATACTTTAACCCTTTACCCAACGTAACGGCCAGAACCGGCAGCGCTATTCTCAAAGATTGAAGATTGTTGGCCATGTGTAATTCATGTAATCTGCATGCCACGCAGTTGACTGTCGAAAAAACCAACATCCAATTCAGCCCTGTTTTCTTTGCCTTTTTCCACAATCAGGTTTTCGGCCGTTTGTTGGAACTAGCTCGTATTTTATTTCCTCCTTCTGCGGAAAATCGTAAGCTCTAGAAAAACAGGTTTGTTGTTTGAAAATAAACTCTCTGGCTGTTCTGGGAAAAAAAAAACTGTTGCACTTTTTAACCCTTTAACTAACATGAAAAGCAGACGACACTTGCAAAATAAATTCTTGAATAATTACTTTCTATCATTTTTTGTCTCAAAAACATAGGTTATGGCCTCTCATTGGAACGAGCCCGTCGAGCTCGTTCCAACGAGGGGTCATAACCTATGTTTTTGAGACAAAAATTGAAAAAAATTAGTTATTAAATTCTTTGCAAGTGTCGCCTGCTTTTCATTTTAGGTAAAGGGTTAAATCTATGTTGTCCAAGTTTTTAACACCATTTTATGAGAACAATACCAGCTGGCAAAGCGAGAACACCCCGATCGCACAGGGATATGTTTTCTAGACCAGAATGCAATATTCCAGGATTCATTTATACTGAGTACAAATGTAGCCATATAAATATCACCCGTTCCTATCTGACTTCCTTTTATACCCCCGTGTAAATCATTTTAAATGTGACATTAGGGGTTCTCCATTTTGCAAACTGACAAAATTCTCATCATTTATTAATACGCTGAACTGCGTTCATTTGAATGTCGGACATGGGAATATGTTGATAACATCAATATGTCACAAGGGAAATAACGCGAGTACTTTTAGTATATTGCTACATGTTAAATTTGACCCAATTGTCTGAGAGGCGTTTGCAGTTGTAGTCGCAAGAGAACTGATATCGAGCTATTACTTGAATAATTTGCCTTCAACATCAGCCATTAATTGAAATTGATGGCATTTTTTGGAGTCGTATTGATAACGCGTTCAGTAGAAAGAACACTTTGTTGCACTGATCGGCTTTACAAATAATACAATGTATCCATGCATACCGCAGTGTAACCATCTACACACCGAATCAAGCATTTGGAAGCGCGGTGGCTCAGTGGTAGACTGTTGGACTTCTATGCTGGAGGTTCCGAGTTCGATCTCCGTCCGAGACTACTCCCGTTGTGTCCTTGGACAAGGCACTTTATCCCGGTTGCCTACACGGGGGGCACGATTACTAAGGCGTACTGCACGTCGATGGTGCACATGTCTTCAACCACTGTAACCCTGTTTAGTTTAAGCATATTTATTTGCCAACAAAAGCATAGCAAAAGGATTGGAAGACAAGTGCTCAACACTTAGCAAACCCTCCTCTCCATTACATATAACATTTAATAATATAATTATTGTAATAATGGTAGCAATTAAATAATGTACAAAACTTTACAAATAGATTTACACTGATATTTTCTGCCAAATAAAAATAGGCAAGAGAGAGAGAGAGAGAGGAAGAAGACGAAGAAAAAAGAAGAAGTGAAGGGGCAGAAATTTCCACTGATAAATGTTGCTCAAACTCCTACGGAAGTGTTCCATTACAATGGCTAAACAAGAGGTTGAAGACAAATTGCAGCGCGGACAATACGGCAGCCTAGAAGGCACTCAATGACACTAAGAAATGCTCTTACCTGGATATACTTAAATGGCATTTCCTTTACAAGGAGCTACCAGTAAGGGTTGAAACACTGATGGTGTTACGGTGAAGACATTATTGAAATTTTCGTCGATGATCTAGTAACCCTGTTTGAGCGGTGCTTGAACAGAGTTAGAATGTTGAGGAGTTGACAGTTGCTCGTCAATGCTCGGTGGTTTTCTCCGGGTACTCCGGCTTCCCCCGCCCATAAAACTGTCACGGTCACGATTAGCCATTGTGCATAAGTATGTGACCTTAAACACCAATAAATAAATAAATGAATAATCATGCATTATTTGTTAAATGTGTTTTAACGACACCTTCAACAGTCATGGTCATGCAGTATCCTACAGTTTCAAGTGTGGAGGAATCCTGGGTACCTACCGTTAAAACTATAAGTCCTGTCACGAACTGTGCGCTTATCTAGGCTTAATTACGCGTAGGGATTGCGCGCAATTGCCATATCGAATGGCATCCAAAGCACGGCAGGTTTTCCCGGTTACTCACAGAAAACACAGGCAATGCTTCTGCCAATGGACCCCCGATTTATTCGGAGGTCCATTGGCTGAAACATTGCTTGTGCACAGGTCGTATGTACAGAATTTGATAGCTTTACTATGCTCATAACGCGTAGATTAACGCGCATATCGACGTGCTATTTGTGCGTATTTTATGACAGGACTTCTAGTTTTAACTGTAGAAGGAACCACCGAGCAGCGGAGAGTAATTTAATTCATACAGTACGCCCGCCGTGGACTGGCCACTTTCCACGGGTGGGCAATGTTTCCACGGACTCAATAATATTAGATTCCAAACACTAATTACAGGAATAATCATCAAATATTTAATCAATGACGCACCGGGTACGACCAGTACTTCATTAGTTAAAAGTTTGCTACTGATGATTTTTATTACCTGGTAAACGCATGCGTGAAAATTCCATACCATGTGTGGATCACGACCAGTCCACGGCGATTCTACCGTACATAAATAGAGAGTATCTGCTGAAATAGCAAGAGTAAATACGTAAATATATATTTCCATGAACGTCCTTGCATTTTTTTTTTTTTTTTGTGGGGGGGGGGGGCTGTTTTTGGCCAAAGAGTACATGAATTTTGCTCCCAGGCCTGGGACCCCAACGTTCTGACTCCAATGCTAAGTCTGGGCTTCCAATCTCCGAGCGAGAACCAGATAAATTGTACGTCGTGATGGAATACCAGTTGCCACCCACGTAAAGAAGGAATGGGGGTGTCCCGTAACGGCCAAAACCGACCAACCCTATTCACAAAAGTGGCCAATTAACTTTCATCATTTTTCATTTTTTTTGTCTTAAAAACATAGGTTATGACCCCTCTGGGTTATTCAAGAATTTTGTTTCCATGTGTCGCCTGTTTTTCAATTTAGGTAAAGGGTTAACACTTCAAGAGTTGTGCAGTCAAAAGCTGCAAATTAGAAACATGCTGCTAGAAATGTCATTTTGGCGGCCAAACAATAGCGTGATTTTTCATCCCCAAAGTAGGGTTGAAACGGTTGGCCCATTTTCGTAACCGACTAACCGAGAGCTATAACCGGATAAGATCCGGTAATCCGTGGCCATTATTTCACCGAATATGGGATCAAAACTATAAGAATTGGAAAGCAGTATTCTCAAACTATTCCGTAGTGTGTTTACAAACGAACGTTGTCGAGTACTCGACAACGTTCGTTTGTATACATACTACGGAATAGTTTCTGCGACTACTCAGTACTCACGGAAACTGCCGATCATTAAAGAAGTCTTGAACGCCAAAGTCGATTATTTCTCAATATATACAACGCGGCTTCGGGGTGTAATCTATCACGAAGGAGAAGCGGCAGATTTACTACGTTTTAAACGTGGAATGATGATCACTATCGATATTTCGGATAACCGGTTGACGGTTTGTCTAATCGGTTAAGTAGCTAACTGGTTTCAAACCGATTATCCGGTTAACCATTTCAGTACTACCCCAAAGCTGCTAGAAATCTCTATTTAGCAACTGATTTCAAACTTTTCTGGGTGAAGGAGGAGGGGGGGGGGGGGGACTCCAGGCCCCCTCTCGCTCGCTAATAGCGCATTACTTTTCGTATTGCACAGCGCAAACGCTCTTGTGTATTTCAGACTACTTCATTCTTCTGCAGTATTTATTTATGTATTGGTGTTTAACCCTTTACCTAACCTGAAAAGCAGACGACACTTGCAAAAATAATTCTTGAATAACTAATTTTTTTCATTTTTTGTCTCAAAAGCATAGGTTATGACCCCTCGTTGGAACGAGCTCGACGAGCTCGTTCCAACGAGGGGTCATAACCTATGTTTTTGAGACAAAAAATGAAAAAAATAATGAAAATTAATTGGCGATTTTTGAGAATAGCGCTGGCCGGTTTTGGCCGTTACGTTAGGTAAAGGGTTAATGTCACACACTCATGCACAATGGCTAATCGTGACCGTGACAGTTTTACGAGTGGAGGAGCCGGGGTACCCGGAGAGAACCACCGAACATCGACGAGCAACTGTCAGCTCCTCAACATTCTAATTCTGTTCAAGCTCCGTTCAAGCAGGGTTACAGCTGTTGAAGACACGTGCACCATGCATTGACGTACAGTACGCTTTAGTACACGGCGTCATCGTGCCCCCATGTAGGCAACTGGGATAAAGTTCCTTGCCCAAGTGTACAACGCGGGTCAACCCGGACGGGGATCGAACTCGAGACCGCTAGCATAGAAGTCCAACAGTCTACCACTGAGCCACCGCGCTCCCATTTGTTTGCAGTTAGGAGCGCATTATTTAACGAGTATTTACTGCGCTAATTGTGACAGGACTTCTAGTTTCAACTGTAGCACGAAAACAATTAAAATGTGTTAAAATTCAATTTGCATGGCTGTGAAAAAAATGCACATCATCAACATACTCATTTTTTGCAAACATCAAAGTATATTCTTTAACCCATTACCCAACGTAGCGGCCAAAACCGGCTAGCGCTATTCACAAAAATCGCCAATTAATTTTCATTATTTTTTCATTTTTTGTCTGAAAAACATAGGTTATGATCCCTCTTTGGAACGAGCTCGTGGAGCTCGTTCCAATGAGGGGTCATAACCTATGTTTCTGAGACAATTTTTTTTTTTTTAAAAATAGTTATTCAAGAATTTTGTTTGGAAGTGTCGTCTGCTTTTCGTGGTAGGTAAAGGGTTAAAAAGCGATGGGCGAGTTCGCGGCGTCGGAAAATTGAAAACCTCCAAGGAAATTAGGGTCCTGCGAATCACCCATTTCCACTTTGAACCGAATCTCGAATCGAGTGGAGTCTATTATTCGAATTCGAATCGAATCTCCAATGGTCAATTTTGAAAAAAAATGATTCTGCTGCAGGTAATAGGGATTCTGCAAGCAGTATTCTGTAGGGTTCTATACACACTAAAAACTAAAGTGTTAAAACTGACACCTTCAAAGTGTTAAACCCATTCTAACTCTTAGGGTTTGATTTTAACACTCAAAGTGCAATGCTTTAAGCACTTAGACATTACAATCGTCAGACATCTGAAACTTGAATGGATGGCACTTCCCATATGTCTAGCATTGGTGGTTCTTCCAGAATCGTCCATAATTTGATTTGCGCTTGGTGGGTACATAATTAAAAGGACACAACGCAGATGACGCGGATCAGGCTCGAGAGTTCGAGCCTGATCCGCGTCATCTGCGTTGTTTCCTTTTAAGTGTCGCGACATTACACTTGTCAAGTGGTATTATTGTAACACCTGTCAAGTTCTGGGATATCTACACTTGAACAAAGTGCTAGTTCAGCACTTAGTAAGTGTTAAATACAGCACTACAAGTGTAGTTTTTAACACTTTAGTTTTTAGCGTGTACAGTAAATACTATATATACTTTATTATAATACAGGAAAAGGTATGGCAGATTGGCAGTGGAAACAGAAATACATTGATTACATTATATAAATCAGAACATAAATTTATGTGTAAACGACTAATGACCATCCACACACGCTTACATATGCAGTCACACATACTAGAGCTTACGTACACGCATTCATATGTACTCAGGGAATACCCTATGTACACCCATACATAAAACTCATTAACATGTTATAATTTATTATTATTATATCTCACGTGACCTTCTAGGCTCCTGATTGTACGAATGATGCACCCCTATTTCGCGTAGTTTGCATCCACAGAACTGACCAGGCACTACACCCAGGCACTACACGTTTTCTATTTTTAGCACACTATTATATCAGTTTTCTTTTCATACTGGGCGAATAAAACTAATCATTCTAAATTTAAATATCGATTCACAGAGGAGCAACATCCACAAAACGACCCGGAAAGAAATCATTGTGGAAAAAAGTAACGTTTTTCCATTGTTGAAGTCACATTTTCCGAGGCGTTCATTTTATTCCTTGAGAAGATGATCCATATCTCGTTTCGAAGAGAATGATCCATACCTGGGTACAACTTTCACGAGAACGCGTCCGGATATGAAAAATCGTTTGTTTCGCTGCTCATATTATTTCGCTATTTAATTGTATGTTTTGGGCAGTAAACGAATAAATAATGGAATTCATTTGAATCTTGGGAGTTTTGTATCCCGTACTGACTCATTCGGTAATGTATATGTGTGACAAATGTGTGGAAATTATCAAACTGCGTTGTCAAATTTCGAAAATTTTAGCTTTCAATCGCGATTTTCGCGATTCTAGAATACACAGTTCCGTTTGGGCGAAATGTTTTGTTTTCCCTTGCCGTCCGATTCAAAATTTGTCTTCTGCTCATATCAATAATCCAAGTTAGCGTTTCGTACCGAGAATGACAGCTTCAAAGTGTGATTTAAACTACAATCGATTTGGCGATGATGAGCAGGAGGAGTTTATTGTTGGTAGGGCTGCTACCTTGGTAATAGATTAACAAATCGGACAGATGTTTTTCTTGATGGGTGTTCGATATAATATGAGGATTAGTGCAGGTCTTGTCGTTGACTACGCTCATATAGTGCCCAGTGATGTGATGTAGGTCCCTCCTCTTCGCGTCGGGAACTGCACCACCTCACTGGGCACTATATGGGCGTAGTCAACTCCAAGCCATGCACTTTTCCTTTATTAAGAGCATAGTAAAACCGTTTTACATTTATGTCTTTTTACGCACTTAGAAAGGGTTTCTAAGTATGTAAATTAAAAGAAATTTCAGACATGGCATGTACGAAACACGCATAAACGCATCCTATATAACACCACACCCCCACTCAACCACCCCCCACCCCCCCCCCCCCCCCCACACACACACCTCACAATCGCCCACACACATATGCACACTAACATCTAATCGATAATCGATTAATAATGTACAAACATGGTCTAGTGGAGACATGTAGCCCAGTAATATTGGACTCTTCTAATGTGAAAACAGATTGACAACATCCTTCACTGTTGAAAATGAGGTACACGGACTGAGCTAACAGATAACGTATAGGGCTGCCACGTCCAGTCTTCTATCGATTCGAATTCGAATAATAGACTCATAGTGCAATAGGAACGAGTGGGTCCCAAAAGGTGTGTTCGGTTGAACAGGGATGGTATTGATTACCACACACAACCTGACAACTACCAAAAAATACCCACTCGGTTTCTGCTTATACAGGGCCCTGTTCCTGGCTATCCAACCCTAACATCTAGTCTTTGCTATTACTGGCCCTGTTCGGACATCTTTCATATCGTTCCATTATCTACGCCCCTCCCCCTCTCACAAACACACTCCCGTTCCATACCCTATTAATTCTCATTGGGGACACTCGTGGTTTCTAACTAGCCGATTGAGCTGAATAGCAATAAGAGCAATTTTGAAAAAATGATTCTACTGCCAGGTAATAGGGATTCTGCAAGCCCTATTATGTAGGGTTCTATACAGTATATGGCTTCCACGTCCAGTCTTCTTGCACTACCAGTTCCGTAATTGTGAGTACCCCTGACTACACTACTATTGTTACAGATCCCGGTTCTTGTCACTATCATACTTGGCTTCCACTGCTATCAGCTGTCGAGTCTCCTGGCTCTAATGACTCTTCGACTCATCTCGGAAAACGGGACACTCAAAAGAGAATCTATAGGCATAAACAGACTATAGAAGAGATGTTTAATGGAATTTGTTTGTGTACAAGTGTAAAAGGTGTAACAATGAAGCCAGAAAATAAGCAGACTGTCATCTGTAAAATGAGGTCCCCAGATGGTGATGCACAGCAGGGTAGCACCACTAAATTCACCCTCTGTGAACCTCAATCTGAATCAGGGTCTCAAAACTAAACAGAAAGAGGTACCCAGTGGATAAATTGGCCTACTCTATGCGATAGCATCATCAAATTCACCCTCTGGGAACCTCGTTCTGCAAATGTCAGACTGCTTCTTTTCAGGCATTGTAACAATGTGTACGTATCACGTACTGTATTTGGACACATACTTGATGTGCCGATAACTTCTTCTGTAAAACTTCACAATGTGCTACAAAAACATATTTCACAAAGGTACATACGATGAATAGTGGGTTTTATGGTCACAGTGAGACTATAGAAGGAATTCCGTAAGTGAGATTCCTAGCCGGTTACGTGAAATGGGATTATGTGACTTGGCATAAACTCTCTGTAGTGAAACTTTGATTTGATTTGGCATCTACAGTTCTTCGTTGGCTAGCATTTTGGCACCGAATAGTTTCTTTCACCCGTGAAGGATCGCCATTGTGGCAGTGAAACAAAGAAACAAATGATTCACTTTCTCTGTTGTCAGTAATTGGGCTTGGACAAAACTTTTTTAATTGTCAGTGACACTCTAGATTATTTAGTATTTACCAAATTAAAAATTCTTTTGTAAAGACTCGTGACCCACTAAGACGAGTGCATTAACAGGAATTAGTCAATTAAACTGTAATTATTATCACGTCATAGGGCGTTCCCTAGTACATTAACACAGTTTAACAGGGCATTACAAGAATGTAAAGCTCAACTTAAAAGTCACGTAATGTGTCGGACCGTTAATGAGTTGAACATCTCATTAACAGCCCGACACGTCAAGTGACTTTTGTTTCTGGCTGTCGTACAATCGAAAATGGTTTCATTTAGTAAACAATATGATTTTTATTTAAATTATTAAATATTTAAAATGTCCAGCAAAGTTAGTCCCATAAGAGGAAGCAGCTGTATATAGTAAATTTAGTCTGGAGACATTTTAAGCCTTTATTCCTGATTTAAAAGCGGAAAATATCGGAGGTTTTCTAACTTCGTTACAATTGAAAGAGGACCGGTGCCGATTACGTGATAATCATGTCACTCCAGTTTGTTTGAGAACAGGTGATAATATATCTGCCAAATTGAAAATGCTAACCCTTTACCCAACGAAACGGCCAAAACCGGCCAGCGCTATTTTCAAAAGTCGTCAATAAATTTTCATTATTTTTTTTCTCAAGACCATAGGTTATGACCCCTCATTGGAACGAGCTCTTCGAGCTCGTTCCAATGAGGGGTCATAACATATGTTTTTGAGACAAAAAAAATTAAAGAAATTAGTTATTCAAGAATATTTTTTTTGCAAGTGTCGTCTGCTTTTCATGTTGGGTAAAGGGTTAAACATGTCTCAATCAAGCGAATTGAATGAAGACCAATTGGCTATTTGTAGCTGTCATGTAAGGTACAGGGTCAAAACTTTCTCAGAATCGCAGTGGTAATAAAAGTAATAACATGACTTTGGCGGGCCTTGTGATTTATTAACGGCCCAACGGGTGTGAATAACAGCCCTTCAGCTTATTAACGGCCCTCGACTTCGTCTCGGGCCTTTTATAAGCTGCCGGGCTGTTATTCACACCTGTTGGGCCGTTAATAAACCACAATACCCTCAAAAGTCATATTATTGTTATATTATCGATAAAGCATCAACAGCGAGTGCATTAACAGGAATTAGTCAATTAAACTGTAATTATCGAAGTGCATCCACAGATATATGAACAGACATCTTTCAGCCTGACCATTATTGATTCAGTGGCAAAGATATCTTTGGGTGACCGCCTTTTTCGCCAACCAAAGACGTCGACAGAAATTTTGTGTTCTGTCCGATTTTTTCGGGAACAATTGTCCGCTCACTCTTGAAACAATTGCCAAATCATCTTTCAAAACGCGATCAATTTATTTGGATGAGACAGCGACGCACACCCACCCCACCCCACCCCCCCCCCCCCACCCATTACCCCCGTTTGCGTTTTGGCACTAAAATATCTAGAATGGCTAAAATGTGGCACCAGACAGTTTCGATACCACCCAACGATAGTAACTTCATGGTAATTCAAGAACGAAAGTATTAACACCATAGTAATTCAATAACGAAGTTATTGTCTTGTCTGTTGCGCGTAGTGTTTGTTGATAATATAATGACATACTCGAACTCTGGAAACATTCAACAAATCACCCTGGGGATCATGTTCCCAACTTGTACAAATGATGTTTGAACTCACGAAGCCCGTAGAAGCTCCAAACATCGATTCGATTATAAATCGCCTCGATGATTCGATTTGAGAATCGAGTGATTTGGAAATTTTCGAATCGTCGAGTTGTTATCAAAATCCCACCTCGTGTCTCCTCTTGGACTTTTCTTCTTCTGTGCAGGGTGGAGGAAGTGTTGAAGGAAGTTCCGCTTTTGAATCTACTTTTAATTCTGTTTCGGGAAGATCCTGGGTTTTTTTATTGATTTGCCCAAACATACGAGTCGCCGATGAAAACAAAACTTAACCGAACCCTTTACTGAACGTAACGTCCAAAACCGGCCAGCGCTATTCACAAAAATCGCCAATTATTTTTTTTTTTCATTTCTTGTCTCAAAACATAGGTTATGACCCCTCTTTGGAACGAGCTCGTCGTCGAGCTCGTTCCAACGAGGGGTCATAACCTATGTTTTTGAGACAAAAAATAAAAAAAATAGTTATTCAAGAATTTTGTTTGCAAGTGTCGTCTGCTTTTCATGTTAGGTAAAGGGTTAAATGGAAGCTGACAATGTTTACCGAGTTCCAGGCTTGAAAGAATGTGCAATATCTGCAACTTGAAAACCGATGAGATGAGATTCAAGATCAATTCAGGTTCGATTCTATTCGAAATCCTCTGTCTGATTCGATTCGAGGTGACGTCTGAGATTCGCAGGTCCCGAACAGAAACGCTCGCCCAATTCCGGACAAATAGATTATAGATTATAACTGCAAATTAACATTAATGGTTTGATCATTTTCAGGTTCCGCCCATACAGTTCTTGCAGGATACTGGAGCGACGTACTGAAAAAGACTTCATTGTACGGTGAGTTTGATCACAAAAAGGTAGTTTTCATATTGAACCCATTGTATTAAGGGCGTTACTCACTGTGACGACCGCTACTCAGCTCACCTTAACACTCCTATTAGGGACCGTGGTGGCTCAGTGATTACGGAATTGGACTTCAGACCGAAAGGTCCACGGTTCGAACCCCGCCAGAGTTAATTGCGTTGTGTCCTTGGACAAGGCACTTAATCCCGATTTTCCACGTATGGGGGTGGGGAGGCACGGCGGCGCTGTGTACTAAGGCGTACTGCACGTCGATGGCACACTTGTCTTCAACCAGTGCAAACCCTGCTTGTGTGGAGTTTGATCACAAAAAGTAGTTTTCATATTGATCCCATTGTATTAAGGGCGTTACTCACTGTGACGACCGCTACTCAGCTCACCTTAACCCTCCTATTAGGGACCGTGGTGGCTCAGTGATTACGGAATTGGACTTCAGACCGAAAGGTCCACGGTTCGAACCCCGCCAGAGTTAATTGCGTTGTGTCCTTGGACAAGGCACTTAATCCCGATTTTCCACGTATGGGGGGTGGGGAGGCACGGCGGCGCTGTGTACTAAGGCGTACTGCACGTCGATGGCACACTTGTCTTCAACCAATGCTAACCCTGCTTGTGTGAAGTTTGATCACAAAAAGTAGTTTTCATATTGATCCCATTGTATTAAGGGCGTTACTCACTGTGACGACCGCTACTCAGCTCACCTTAACCATCCTATTAGGGAGCGTGGTGGCTCAGTGATTGCGGAATTGGACTTCAGACCGAACGGTCCACGGTTCGAACCCCGCCAGAGTTAATTGCGTTGTGTCCTTGGACAAGGCACTTAATCCCGATTTTTCACGTATGGGGGTGGGGAGGCACGGCGACGCTGTGTACAAAGGCGTACTGCACGTCGATGGCACACTTGTCTTCAACCAATGCTAACCCTGCTTGTGTGGAGTTAGTACATTGGAGAGTCTGGCAGCTGCTCGCCGTTGCTTTGTGGTTCTCTACGGGTACACTTTCGACAGGCAGGGCCACCTCGTGTCGGACAGTTTTTTCGGGTAGAGGAAGTCGGAGCAACTGGATAGAATCACCGTGCGACGGCGAGCAACTGCCAGACCCCCCAACGTACTAACTCCACACAACCTTGGTAAGCATTGGTTGAAGATACGTGTGCCATCGGCATGCAGTTCGCTTTAGTACACAGAGCCCTCGTACCCCACACGGGCAATCTGGATGAAGTGTCTTGCAGAAGGGCTCAACGCTGTTACCCCTGGCGGGGATCGAAATCGTGGACTTTTCGGTTTGAAGTCCAATCCCGTGACCGCTGAACCACCGCCCTCCCATACATGAAGTATCAACCACCGGTGGATATGTGTGTCGCGACCCAAACGCGATCTGATCGAGAAAATACCAATTTTGTGATCACAGTACCATACTTAAACCGTTTTAGTCATAAAATACCTGTGACCCTTAGTCATTATATTATTGCTATTTCTTTCAGGAAATGACTGCAGAAATGGTTGCGGTCATTTCCTGAAAGGGCTAAATTATTAATTAGGGGTATTTTGCTCGAACGGATTAATTAAACAAAACAGTAAGTACCACAGATATGTTTTACTCCATAATTTCCCTGTGGAGACCCCGGAAGTGAAGCAGTGCTTGTTTAACACTTTTGGCGCGACAGGCAGCTAAAGTCGACAGCACGCCAACCCGCGGTACGCAACTATAGTCGACATTTTAGACAACTGTGTGTGTCCATCTCCAAGTGCTAATCAAACATCAACGCATTCCTCTATTTCGTGCACGATTGTTATTATAACCAAGAACAGTTATATTGTCATTGGGAAGCATAAAGGTGCCAACTGCAACGCATCTGCGTTGCAGTTGGCACCTTTATGATTTGAAATGACTACATAACATTGTCTCTAATAATGTAGATCCTACTGTGTTATTTTGACTGCAGAAATACAGAAATCAGTAGAGAATGGCCTACAAAATCCTACTGAAATGTACGGTAATATATACATAAAATATATATAAAACAAATCATGATCCAATTCTGAAACAAACACTCTATGGGATCAATGGAACGCTTTTAAGAATTATAACTCTTTAACTCTAATAAACCGTGTTTTAGTAAAATGCCTGATAATTATTACGCGCTGAGAATTCTGTTTCTCGGGATAATCCGCGCCAAAAGAGTTAATACGGTAAACGAGTTCTGCTTTAATAGAAAGATAGGACTCGGAACCAACGTTTGGGGAAGAAGTCCTCTACAGAGCATAGCATGCGTTTAATCGATTGGCTAAACTTGATGTCATACCTATGCTGCGGTCATGATGTTGCCAAAGATGCTGTAAGAGACCTTTAACACAAATAAATAAATACATATTACTCCATAATGAGTTCGCATGTGGCGATTTCGTATTCGGTCACTTGCTAGATGAGTAAACGTTTATCACCCAAAAGACTAATCTGTACCTCGTGGACAACGAGTAGGCCCGTCTTTGATCCAGGAGCTACAAACTTTCTCGGTGGGTCCTCGGGTTTCTGCTAGTCTAGCAGTTAAGATATATTACTAGTTACAGTTGAAACTAGTAGTCGGGTGACTGTATTGTGCACTATTTTGAAGTAATAAGTAAGTGCGGAGTAAGTGCACGTTTGTTCCTGTCAAACTGCACCGTTAGCGTTACTCAATTCCCGTAGAAAAACAGCGTGACCAACTCTGTTCAATTCTCTATTGGTAAATAGAGATCATTAACCCTTTACCTAACATGAAAAGTTGAAGACGCTTGAAAAATAAAATTCTTGAATAACTAAATTTTTTCATATTTTGTCTCCAAAACATAGGTTATGACCCTTCTTTGGAACGAGCTCGTTGAGCTCGTTCCAAAGAGGGGTCATAACCTATTTTTTTGGAGACAAAAAAATGAAAAAATAACGAAAATTAATTGGCGCTTCTTGTGAATAGGGCTGGCCGGTTTTGGCCGTTACGTTAGGAGAAAGGTTAACATCATTCCTAACATCAACTGGGATACATATACATGTAATGACATAAACAGATATTAAAAGTCGTCTCCATATACAACACGAAGATATTGGATTACAACTCAATCGCAGCGTCATATATTCTCCACTCGAAAAGCATTTAGGATTGTTCATAACGGCACACGAAACACTTGCAAACTTTCACCCCAGTGCTTCATGTGATGGAAGTTTGCAAATTCTTCTTGTGTTTTGTCCTCAGAAATTGTAAATAATTACTAAGTGCAAAATTTACCCCACGGTGATTTAGTCGTCATCCACCCTCCACGCACTGTAGACTCAATATTTTCTTTCTGTTTGATCGGTTCAGTTCGTGATTTCACTACCGACCTCGCTAATAGAACATTACAGTTTGCCTTGCAGAGTGCAACTGCTTTTGTGTATTTCAGACTACTTCATTCTTCTGCAGTAAATAACTAACGCGCATTCTCTACGCTAATTGTAACAGGACTTCTAGTTTCAACTGTGCACATGCTGTTAATGACTAAATATGGCATGTACGGTAAATTTCCATATTTTGCCACTGTAATGTCTTAACAATAAGAAATATATCTTAACCAACTAATTCCCTACATACTATACTAATCATTGTGAAATTTGCTTGTGACATATTTGCGATGTTTTTTATGGATATGATTGAGGAATGTATTGAGATGGTCCCCAGTATTTTTATTCGCTCTCTTGACAGGCAGACTTTTCGGGACAGTCATGGAAAGCATGTACCTCTTGATTTTCATGATGTTTTCGTGTACTGTATACATGTATATGACATGTGTAGGGTATTCAATCTTCACTTCAGCACAAACCCTTTTGATTTAATGATTGAATGTGGCACATGCAAATGTAAGAAGACATTTGTCTGAAGCAGAAATGTGGCGGGCTGTGGGGATGATGAAGCAAGGGGCTACCCGTCGTCAGGTTGGTGAAGCCCTTGGTGTGCACCATGCGGTGATCACCAGCGCCTGGGCAACATTTCAGCAGTATGGCACACCAGTAAGACGGCATGGTGGTGGCAGAAACAGGGTAATATCTACAGCTTAAGGCCGGTTTTTGATCATTCAGGACCGTAGGAACCGCTTTGCCACAGCAATTCAGCTTCACAGTGACCTTCAGAATGCGTCCGGGGTAAATGTTTCGACGCAGACCATCCGGGCAAGGTTGCACGAATGTGGTCTCCGATCGAGAAGACCATGTATTCGCATTCCGTTGTCCCAGAACCAGGCACGATATGAATAGGCCAGGGACCACGTTGGATGGACCAGAGAAGATTGGCGACTTATCCTTTTTACAGATGAGTCCAGGTACTGCATAGACCACTCAGATATGCGTTCTGAGGTATGGAGAAGACCAGGGGAGCGATTCCATACAGACAACATTGCTGAGCATGACCGTTATGGTGGAGGGTCAATCATGGTATGGGGCGGCATCAACAGGGGTGGACATACAGATCTCTGTGTCCTTGAACGTGGTACATTGACTGCACAGCGGTATATTGATGAGATCCTGGATGTCCACGTCAGATTGTATGCAGGTGCAGTGGGTGATAGATTCATTCTGATGGACGATAATGCCCGTCTTCATGTTGCCCATGCTGTCTTGGAGTACCGACAGAGGGAGGGGATTGAGCGTATGGACTGGCCAGCAAGATCCCCTGACCTCAATCCACTCGAAAATGTCTGGAATGCGTTGCAGCTTGCAATTTCAGCCCGTCCAGTCCAGCCAAGAAGTGTCCAGGAGCTTGGTGTCATGCTGGTCCAAGAATGGAACAACATCCCAGAAAGGACCACCAGAAACCTGATTGGGAGCATGAGAAGGCTTTGTCAAGCTGTAATTAACAGTAATGGGTATCATACTCGATATTGAACCCATACCAGTTCGCAAAGTCATCTTTTTGGCACATTGAAAAATTTCCTCTTTTACCAATAATCTCCATTTTCCATGGTTATCGTATTCAAAAGCTAAAACATAATGTCAAACACAAATAAAATCTTAATTTCTGTACTTAAATCATTAAAGGTATAATTAAATAAAAAATATATACACTTTTCATCACTATATTTCAACTAAAACGTAAAACAGATAGTTGGATATACTTGGTGCTTAGCAAACTTTGAGTAGTATAAATTAGCAATATCAGTGATTAATAAATGATAGAATTCCTGCCTTTTATGTTGCCTGAAGTGTTATCGTTTATCTCCATTTTCCCAGAATTCTCCAACGGTCAACCGTGTATAGATGTCAACCTACTTTGTGTGTGGTATATACACACCTTTCACGTGACGTTCTAAATAAGATGAATTTCCCAGAAATTTGAAGAAGGTAAGCTAGAGATCTGTATCCATTCGTCAGGAAGTCGAGTCCTTAGTCAGCAATGTGTGCACAATACACCATAATTATTACATCTCCTAAAAGGTAAAAACAAGTTGTAAAATCAACAAGCACTAACGTATATGCACCCAATCGCGCCCAAGTGAAGTGGCGCGCGTAATTTACAAATTACGCAGATGAAAAAAAATATTTTTTCAAACAATTTCTACGAAATCATATCATGTGACCCCTCATTGGAATGTGGGTAATATTCTTTAAATATCTTCTTCTCCAGAACCACTGACCAGAATCGTTTGATAGTTGGTATACAGCAAACTTACAGGCGTAGGAGCCAAGCGTAATGTAATATTAGGTCCCTATGTTGATATATGGGCTCCCAGTTTTGCATTACTGGAAATCCGGGCATTATTTATGTGGTGGCATCTCAATACTAGAAATGGACAACATAGTTATAAATAATTATATGTTCTCATTCCTTTGTAGTGCTAGCTAACCGTACACGCTGATTAAATCCTTTGTTATGAGAGCGTCTCAGCCCCCCCCCCCCCCCCCCCCGGATTTCTTGTCTATCAGTTATTTACATTGGATGTGGGTCGAGATTTCATGAACAAAAACATTGTGTATATTCAAGTCCAGGGAAGGAAAAAACGAATAACAACACACGATATTTGATGTTCCAATGACTAAAATCCTCCACATCTGATTGGATGAGAGCTCGTATAGTGTTTGCTATGTTTATGGCCCCAGTAGCATGTGTTATAATTTGACGTCACCATGCGAAATATTTGAAATTAAGTTCCCCCTTTCGCAATAATTCCATCAACGGAGTGACTTGCAAACCGTTTCATTTTTCTAGATAATCACACGTGCAACAGACGATGTTCCAAATGAAGTGATGTTTAACCCTTTACCCAACGAATCACCCGCATCCGCCCGCGTAATATGCAAATTCAGCAGCTGAAAAAATATTATTTTTCGAAAAATTTCAACAAAATCATATCATGTGACCCCTCTTTGGAACGAGCTCGACGAGCTCGTTCCAAAGAGGGGTCACATGATATGGTTTTGTTGAAATTTTTTGAAAAAATTAAAAAAATGATATTTTAAAATAATAAATTTGAAATCGTCTGCGTTCGGTAAAGGGTTAAATTACAAATCAGTTTACGATTTGAACTAAGATGGAGTGATCTCGCCCCTTATCTGATATATTGATTATTTGACCAGTGAAGTTGTGGGGTAAGCGAGTAGTCTTTTTACTAAATTGATTATCGTTAAAAGTTGACTTGTGCACTTCATGATGTGGATTTTTTGGCTATGAGTAGGGTCTTATTGGAACATATACGTTATTGTTATGAATTTACGGTAACATGGTCTGAGGTTTGCGGCTCGGGTCGTATGTTCTGTCTCGACGCCTTGTATCTCGGTTGAACATAAACTCTGAGGCGCAAACCTCGGACCATTCTACACTGCTAAAAATATAGGTTCTCTTTAGAACTAAAACTGGTTCTAATGTTGTCCCTGAGATGGAACCAGTTTAGTTTAAACAGTATTTATTTCAAATCAAATAAATTTACCAAGATTAGCATTCAATTTTAACAGGATAATACATGAACTGAAGTAGATTCAGCAGTGAACTTGGAGCTTATTCAACGCAGTCGCCAAACATTTTGAAACAAAGCGAATATAAATACCTGGTATATTGGTTCCATACAGAACCAAAACTGGTTCGATATGCCAACTGTTCAAATCTCCTTTGCTTAATAATGATTTGAGACAACCTCGTATAAGCTCTAAACTTACGGCTGAAACCCCCTCAATTTATGTTTAATTCTGTTACTATTTAATGTTAATCTTTATAAATTTATTTGATTTGAAGTAAATACTGTTAAACAGAACTGGTTCCATCTCAGGGACAAGATTAGAACCAGTTTTGGTTCGAAAGAGAACCTATATTTTGTGCAGTATATCGCCATTTCATCACAATAACTTATAATGTTGTCGGATTTTAAAAGAAGAAGGACAGAGAATTATATTATTATTGTTATAAATAATTTATAAGCCTAAAATCCACAAAAGTGCTCTTTGGCTTTACAAAAACTAATGGAATGCCCGTTGGAAGAAATGTGTTTTCATGCTTTTCTTGAATGAATTTAAGGTGCTGATAGTTTTTATATGCTTTGGGAGTGAGTTCCACACAGTGGGGACAGCCACAGAGAATGCTCTGTCACCTGCGGTCTTCAGTTTTGCCCTTGGCTGTGAGAGCAAAGTTTCATTGCCGGACCTTAAAGCTCGGGCTGGTTCATACCGAATTACAAGCTCAGTGAGGTAGGGTTCGTCCGATTCGCGCCGAAATTCTGTATCCACGTTTGTAATCGAAATACTGTAGTACCATTGTTCTGCAAATTTCCAAACTCATATTTAGTGAACAAATCCCAACATTATATTGAGCTAAAATAGAGAAAAGGATTATATTGGCCCCAAACATAACACAGGGGGGAACGTAAGATCAAATCAATATCGACGTGACACCCAGTGTTCCCGCTGGCTCAAATATTTTTTTTGACAAATGGAATTTTTGTTTGGTGCCAATAAATTTTTCTTGTTGCCAAATGAATGATTTTAGTGCCAAATGGAATCTGATTGTAAAAGGAAACGAATTTATTAAACGCTAAACGGTAGATTATCGACGTAATTGGGGAAAGATAGAAATTTTATCCCCCACTGTGAAGATATAGAAATTTTCACTTTCACAGTATCTATCAAAATGGTGGCTCTCAAAGCATCACTCCAAGGTTACTACGAGTCAAATTATCACTGGAAATGACCAATTTGTTCTAAAAACGTATAATGAAAAGTAAATATAGTGTTTTTGAGTTGATACCGATCATTTCCGGCAATAACTAAACACGCATTTACCTTGAATTGATGTATAAAACCCGCTAGTCCAAACATGGCCTGAAAGACCGTAATATAAGTTTTTGGTTTGGTACGTCCTCTCAAAGGACGTACCAAACCAAAAACTTATATTACGGACTTTCAGGCCATGTTTGGACTAGAAACCCGCCTGCTCATTCAGAATACAAGACGCTATCTGTTTCGGGTATCTATCAAATCACTTTCACGTATCAGTGATTCAATGCGCTGTTTACTTTTGTGTATAAATTCAAGGCTGAAACTAGAGGAATTATCAGATTCTTATAAAAAGCGTATGTTTGGGCTAGAAACCCGCAAGACGCTATCTGTTCCAAGTATCAATCAAATCACTTCCGCGTATCACTGATTCAATGCGTTTTTTACTTACATGCAACAATTCATGGTTTAAAGGAGTGGAATTATCAGATTCTTATAAAAAGCGTACGATAAAAAGAAAATCTAATGTTTTTGAGTGGATACCGAAAATTATCTCACTTGTGACCAGAAACAAATGATCATTTTCGCTCGCGCAAGCGCTCACGAAAAATAAACATTTGTATCGGTCACTCATGAGATAATTTTCGGTATCCACTCAAAAAACACTAGATATCCTCTATTTACCATATATCGTCCATTGAGTGCAACAATGCGCCATCAACAATACTAATGCCTTGTTGCCCTAAAAAGTTTAGTATTAACTGGCTCATTTAAAAGTATTGTATTTGTAAAAAGACACACAAATGTTAAAAATATAAACAAAGTTAAAGGCTAATGTTCCAATAAGACTAAAATCCTCCTCCTCGGATTGGACGAGAGCTCGCTTAATAAATTCTATGTATACGGCTCAAGTGGCAAATTTTACCGTTTGACGTCACAACGCGAAATATTTGAAATGACGTCGTCCGTTTCGTAACTGATTCATCAACCGAGTGACAAGCAAGCCGCTTCATTTTTCTGGCTCTTTCACGTGTGCAGCAGACGGTGTTCCGGATGAATTGTTGTTCAAATTACAAACCGATTTACGATTTGAACTAAGGTGGACTGAGTTTATCTGGTTTATTGATTATTTATCCAGTACGGTCGTACATACACGAGAGGTTTATTTACTGAACCTGTGATCGTTAAAAGTTGCCTTGAACAATGCAACTTTTAACTATCACAAGTTTAGTAAATAAGACTCTCGTGTTTCACGATGTAGGTTTTAGGCTATGGGTAGCGTCTATTGGAACATATACATTATTGTGATGAGTTGACGGTAACATGGTCTGAGGTTTGCTGCTCTGAGCGTATGTTCAACCTCGATGTTTCGCGTCTCGGTTGAACATAAGCTCCGAGCCGCAAACCTCAGACCATGTTACCGTCAGCTCATTACAATAATTTATATTATTAACGTTCACAAAATTATTTAATGATTATTAGGTACTCACTGTTTTTTCTCTCCAATTAAACAACAAATCATTTATTTTCTCCCGGAAGGATTATAAAAAAAGATTAATAAGCAAGATCAAAAAGATTAAGTAACAAAGAAATGTTTTGAAAAGAATGAGATTAACTCTTTAAGCGCGGATTATCCCGAGAAACAGAATTCTCGGCGCGTAATAATTATCAGGCATTTTACTAAAATAGGTTTATTAGATTATAGAGTTATAATTCTTAAAAGCGTTCCAAGCTCTCATAGAGTGTTTTTTTTTCAGAATTGGATCATGATTTGTTTTATATATATTTTATGTATATATTGCCGTACATTTTAGTAGGATTTTGTAGGGCCATTCTCTACTGATCTCTGTATTTCTGCAGTCCAAATAACACAGTAGGATCTACATTATTAGAGACAATGTGATATTGATATTTCAAGGCGTAAAGGTGTCAGCTGCATCGCAGATGCGTTGCAGTTGGCACCTTTATGCTTTCCAGTGACAATATAACTGTTCTTGGAAAGAATAAAAATCGTGCACGAAACATAGGAATGCGTTGGTGTTTGATTGGTAGCACATGGAGATGGACACACACAGTTGTCTGAAATGCCGTCTGTAGTTGCCTATCGTGGGTTGGCGTGATATTGACATTAGCTGCCTGTCGCGCCAAAAGTGTTAAATAGGTAAACTGTTAATTCAGTTCACCCATAACAAAGAGCCATGGTTAGAGATTTAACATCTAGATTTCTTTACAGGTGTGTATTCTATCCAAATGCTGTATTTTTGATGCCAAATTTTTTAGTGCAATTGATAGCATTGGTACGGTACCAGTGACCACTGGCGACGCCTGTCTTTACCGAATCAGATATATTTGCACGTTGAGAAATTCGGTATTAAGATTAAGTATGCCGTCCGTACGTGAAGTGAATTGTAAAATTGAAAAGTGTCTTTACTGGTCCTTTCATATAATAAAACGCTTCGGCCTAAAAAATTAAAAATCTGTTTCTCAGATCCTCCCGCTTGCTCCTTTTGGCGGCCGCATGCTCCCTTTTATAACCAATGTAAACTTAACAAATAAAATTTAAATGTGAACACGAACTGAACACCCCAGCGATTTTAGGTTGCGCGACCACATGCCCAGTTACATTTACTTTTCCAGACCGGGACATTAATTGAAGACGCTTACTTCAGTGTTCTTGAAAAGGTAAATGGGGATGAGCAACTCGGACTGATACGTGAAGATTACTGGTGTATGAAATTGGAAACGCGGAAGGTGCCATGATTTAACACAGGGAACAACAGAAATTACATTCCCTGACGCTAGAATGATGCAAAGGTGATTCGATGTCTAACGTCCTCTCTCTGCCTTCATTGTGAAATTTTCATTCAACCGAGTATGAAGTATTTTCTGAAGCTAGCAAAACTGATGAATGCCTTTGGTGGAAAGCTTTTAATAGAGCTATGTCTCCATCAACATTTAATTAGTTTATGTCTTATATTTTACCCAAGTTGATAAAATTGATACATTTGTCCCTTGAGTGCAATGAGGCTTTGCAATGCTATAGCATTGCAAAGCCTTCTTGCACTCAAGGGACAAAATACACCACCACCCATGTCATTCTGTGGATAATGATGCTTAAAACATGAAACAAACCAAGAACATGAACTTTTTATGGCCAAGAAATTATTACAAAAACAAAAAATAAAATAGATACTCGCTCGCCCACATGCAATTTTACAAAAATTGGCTCTAGAAACAGAAGATCTACTTTGTGGGGGCCTTATCTCTTTTTATTAGTTCCAAACAAGATTTTATCAACGAGTAAAGCGTGATCTTCATTCAGGAAAAGACAGAGTTGAACATTTAAGGATTAAATAAATGCTCTCGAATGTCTTCGAGCTGATTTTTAATTGTTATGCGTTTGATGAATCTTGATATCACCGAATCCAAATTAAAAAAAATGTTTAATGAATAGTTTTTCAACTTATTTAATGGATTTTTCTTTTTTAATTTATTTACAGCTCGTCAGTGTTCAAAACGAGGCGGAGATATTCATATAACAATAGAAGAAAACAGAGTTGTATTGATGGGTGCCGCCAAAATAGTTCTTGATGGAAAACTGACAATATAACACCACCATGGCTTTCCAGCAGATGTTGTGCTCTCACGTGATAATAAACAGACAATATCCACATTTCTAAATAAATTCCGTATCCATTTCCCTGGAGAGGACGAAAAATAATATTTGGTAATGCCTATGATTTTTACTCTATTTTGATATTTCTGGTGGGACGGGTAAAAAATGGATGCAGTGTCTAATGATATCACAATTCAGCTGTTCAGGTCTATAATTATACATAAACTTCATTCTGGCGATTTTGTTGCCCACCTGAGAGGATTTTCGCCTCTTTTCATCCGAAAAACGACTACACGTTTGAAGCGTTGGTACCCACAAGTTATGAACATGTACTCCTCACATTTTGCTAAGGATCGCCACTTATTCATCAAAACAATTTATGCACGAAAGGAAAATACGCACGTTATTTCTTTGTTTATTTACTGGGGGTGGGGGGAGGGGCAATTACATTTTTAAGGGTCTGGGTCATATCAAGTTGTACAAATTTACAGAGAGGAAGCTAGAGTACCCACTTGGAAGCACTCAGCAATGCAGAGAAACTGACGTACTCCCTGACTTATCATTCTCGCACAAGCAGGGTTAACGTTAGTTGAAGGCAAGTGAACTGTGGGCATATAGCGCGCCGAACATAGATGTACAACATGTCAACGTAACATTTACCTTCAACAAGTCGTTCACTGAGTTCCAATGCGTTCTATGTGCCTACTGGCACATAGAACACATTGAAACTCCGGAGACGAAGTGCTAACTGCTTGGGTAGTCCGACTCCTCTCACTCGTAACATTATCCGATATGATACGACCCTAGCTGTTGAAAGTGTCGATAAAACCTAACGAACATATAAACAAACTTAAAACTATACACATTCGACCTTTTGTGTATCAAATATGCAGATGGGTAGGAGTGATCATTAGCACAATGTGAGTAGTATATGATATCGCTAATTGTTATACATGATGAGCAGATTAGGTACAGAATCTGTTAGTGACCTGATACGGTATACGCGGTCTCGGGTAAATCTAAATTGGGCGAGATTGAACTTTGAACCCAGAATGGAATTAACTGACACAGTATATATAATACAGTCGTTGTGGACTGGTCGTAATCCACACATAGGCAGTGATGTCCACGCATGCGTCTACCAGGTAATAAATGTCATCATCAGCAAAATTTTAATTAATGAAGCACCGGGCTATACCCAGTGATTCATTAATTAAATTGTTGATGATTATTCCCAGAATTAGAGTTTGGTACACACTAAAAACTAAAGTGTTAAAACTGACACTTTCAAGGTGTTAAACCCATTCTAACTCTTAGGGTTTGATTTTAACACTCAAAGTGCAATGCTTTAAGCACTTAGACATTACAATCGTCGTTATCTGAAACTTGAATGGATGGTACTTCCCATGTGTCTAGCATTGGTGGTTCTTTCAGAATCGTCCATAATTTGATTTGCGCTTGGTGGGTTCATAATTAAAAGGACACAACGCAGATGACGCGGATCAGGCTCGAGAGTTCGAGCCTGATCCGCGTCATCTGCGTTGTTTCCTTTTAAGTGTCTCGACATTACACTAGTCAAGTGGTATTATTTTAACACCTGTCAAGTTCTGGGATATCTACACTTGAACAAAGTGCTAGTTCAGCACTTAGTAAGTGTTAAATACAACACTTCAACTGTAGTTTTTAACACTTTAGTTTTTAGCGTGTATCCAATATTATTGCGTCCGTGGAAATATTACCCACCCGAGGCAAATTACCAGTCTACGGCGGCTGCACTATACCATACAAGGGAAGAGTTAGTTCAACCCAAAAACTAAAGTAACTGATAACGGTACATGCGATATTCGGTCACTAAAAAAAGCATCCGACGAATATATCTTATCGACTTACCATTTCCTATACACAATTAGTTATAAATGAACAAGATCGTACTTGTTTAAATCTACGTTCTCACTTTCTCGGTTCGGGGTACCGGAAGTCCACGGTTGTAATTCGTGATTGTCCGTGGTAAATCCGTTCCGGGCCCGTAGACACGACCGTGGTGTTCCGGGATAAACCTTTGCGCTTCCTCCGCCTTGCTTTACTGCGTGGAGCGATTTTCAAAATGTTTGAAAATTTCATTTGTTCCGTCACCAACCGTAAATGACCGTAGAAAACCGTAGACACTGGTACACAACAGTAGCATGTCCGTAGCCGACCCGGCATTGACGGTGGTCAGAAGTAGGGTTCCGGTTGACCTCGTAAAACGCCGGATAAACTACGGATACACCACGGTTGTGTCCCGGTGTCAAATTTATATATATCAGTCCAGTTAAGCGATTACTCTGTTTATTACTTATCATTTTTAAAGATAATTATATTATTTAACCCTTCACCTAACGTAACGGCCGAAACCGGCCAGTGCTATTCTCAAAAATCGCAAATTAATTTTCATTATTTTTTCATTTTTTGTCTCTAAAACATAGGTTATGACCCCTCATTGGAACGAGGTCGTCGAGCTCGTTCCAAAGAGGAGTCATAACCTTTGTTTTTGAGCCAAAAAATGGAAATAATAGTTATTCAAGAATTTTTTTGCAAGTATCGACTGCTTTTCATGTTAGGTAAAGGGTTAAAAAACAAGAAACAATGAAGTCCCCATTACACCCACGGCAAAGCGTCTTCGTTTGCGCGCACGGATACATTACCCAAAGTTATCGTTTATAATCAAACCCGGAAATCCCAGTAAATCACACTTTGGAAAGTAATAAAAGTTAATAATAACCTTTACTTTTTTTTTATTTGTTTATTTATTGGTCAGTAGTTTTATTTTTTAGTATCTATATTTTTATCATTGCTTGGGCTTTCGTGGCAACTGAAATTCTTAAAAGTACTTCTAAATTAAAATACGGTACTTTGAGTACAAGGCGCCGCCTGCAATGCTTTAGCTTTAGCATTGCCGATGGAGCCTTATTGCACTCAAATGCCGATACATTTGTTCTCATTTACAATCGGATTCCTTTTGGTGCTAAAATCTTTCATTTGCCACCAACAAATTCATTTGACACCGAACAAAAATTCCACTTGACACCAAAAAAGTTCCGACAAGCGTGGACACTGGTTTGGTCTATTCTACTCCTTCGTGCTGATAGATCTTTGAAACAACAGATTTAACCGATCTGCATGTGGAATTGTTTGGACAAATACAACTAGATATTTTTTTTTCAACTTTGCAGATAAAATACTTCAGGAATTCCTGTATATTGACACATTTGCATACTTTCAAATTTTAAACACCTTGGGAAATCTGTGGAATAAGGTGGGGAAGGGACACATGCCCTCTGTACACCCCCATCGGTTCTTCCGCCTCTGCCTCTTGGATAGTTTTCCCCATCACTGTTCGGGCACTTTCCTTACGGATATTCCATCCCGCACTCTAATATCAGTTGGATCTAAAATTTGCTAAATCAACTGGGGTGAATTAATATGAACCCAACTGGGTTCACATTCACTCAACCTAGTCCGTTTGGGTCGATTTTTAACCCAACAGATTTTAGAGTGCATAGACGCCAGTAGTATGTCTCTGGCTTTTCAGGGGTTAGTTGGGGGACCTCGGTGGGGAACCTCGGAAGTGACGTCAGTAGGTATATGAGGCGGATTCTAAGCCATTTTGTACATGTACCCTACACGTACACGTACACGATGCGTTTACCAACGTGGGATTCAGTGTTAAATCGCACGCTTGTTCATAAAAATGTCGGATGGTCTAGAATCCGTTGTTTTTTGTGACTCCTAGATCGCACATTTAACGTTCAAATACCCGTGGTGAACGTTGAATGTTACACGTTTTTTTTAAAAAAAGTAAAATTGTACATTTTCACTTTTTTTTTACTTTAAAAATTTTTGTCAACGTTCCCATCGCGGATCAGACCATCGATCCATCGTTGGTGAACGCGAGCAAAAATTCTGGGCTAGCATAAAAAAAAACGGTTTGCGGATTCTGGGCCAGTGGCCTAGAATCCGCTATTGTTTTTGAGGCGGTGGGTTTTTCCCATTTATGGCGTAAGTAGGGGAATACCCATAGTGGGATTTTCCAAACTCAGCTAATTAATCAATCAGATTGCTTGATTCTCCGCTAATTAACCAATCAGATTGCTTGATTCTCATAACCTATGGCGCGAAATGGGTGTAAAGTGTAGCTAAACTAGTGCGGATTTCTGGGATGGGAACAAAAAAAAACAAATGAAAAATAGTGAGTGTATCGTTACATTCGTTGCCAACTGATCGTTTAATAACGTGGATATGATAGCTAGAGCAATGTATACCAAAAAACAAAGGCTCTAAGAGCTTGAAATAAGTAATCACCCAATCATTTCACGTTCCTAACGCTAATTAACCAATCAGATTGCTTGATTCTCATAAACTTAATCATACAAAGTTATCTCCCCTCGTCGTGGGGTGGTGGTCACGCCCGTCATAAAAGGTGAATCGCGTTTAATAATGTGGATATAATGGCTAGAGCAATGTATACCAAAAACCAAAAGCTCGAAGAGCTTGAAATAAGTAATCACCCAATCAATTCACGTTCCTAACACTAATTAACCAATCAGATTGCTTGATTCTCATAAACTTAATCATCCAAAGTTATCTCCCCTCGTCGTGAGGGTGGGGGTCACACCCATCATAAAAATCGAACGTTTCGAGAAGGTGGTCACGTGACCTATCAAATTGAAGGTCTCTACGAGTGGATTAAGAAGATCGTAATTTTAACCCTCGTCGTGGGGTGGGGTCACGACCACAGCCGAAAAACGACTTCCTTTTTACAAATCCAAGCATGTGAGGTATTAATATGAAGGGCTCGGTGAATACATTACAAAAATGACGTTTATCATTTTATGTGGGGGTGGGGGGTCACGCCCATCAGAAAAATCGAAAGTTTCGAGAAGGTGGTCACGTGACCTATCAAATTGAAGGTCTCGACGAGTGGATTAAGAAGATCGTAATTCTAACCCTCGTCGTGGGGTGGGGTCACGACCAGAGCCGAAAAACGTCTTCCTTTTTACAAATCCAGGCATGTGAGGTATTGATATGAAGGGCTCGATGAATACATTACGAAAATGACGTTTTTTTCATTTTATGTGGGGTGGGGGTCACGACCAGAGACGAAAAATGTCTTCCTTTTTACAAATCCAAGCATTGAGGTACTCATATGAAGGGCTTGATGAATACATTACAAAAATGACATTTTCCACCATCGCCGTGGGGATGGGGTTAACACCGATCAGAAAATCAAAAGTTTCGAGAAGATAGTCGTGTGACCTATCAAATTAAAGCTATCGACAAGGATATTATGAAAATCATAATCTTTCCCTTCTTATAACGGTGGAGTTGGGACCATCTTGAAATCGAAAGTATTAAGAAAAGGTAGTTATGGAACATATTAAATTGAAAAAGCAAGTTGAATCTGATGCATCATTCATTTTTGATATCTGTGTTTAAAAACGTGAAGAATGTTTTCAAAAAAAATATATATGATTGTTATGCAAATTAGAGATGCACTCGCTTATTAACAAGTCACGCCTTAAGATGTTTCCTTCAATAATAACTCTGTTTACTGAACCATAGATTTGTCAATACAAAAATTATAAGTTGATCTTCTAACGTTTCTGCATATTGAGGATAGCCTATTTCACCATTTCCGAAAAAAGTGTCAATCCAAACTATTTTGTTTTTTTAGGAAACAATGCCCACGTCGAGAAGACATTACAAACTGAATCAGTATAATCTTGACTAAATTCAAATAAAAAAAAACATTTGTCAGGTGTTAGAAAAGATTTGTAAACAGTTTAAACGCACGTGTGGAAAAGTTGTTTTGTTTTGTTTTTACAACAGGAGTTAAAATATTTTAAGATAGGTGGCGTTATATAAATACAGCAACAACAAAAAGCAGTGTTTACAGTGTGTCAGCGTATGACTGAATGACAATGAGAAAAAAGCCTTTTTTCTAACCACCTGATAGCGAAGCATTACATCAGTTGTCGCGATATTGATGTCATCCAACAGCAGCCAAGACATTAAGCTTTTTACGTCAACATACCACTTGTCCAAAACAATTCTTTTTAACGCTAAAACGAGTGAAATACATCTCGGTAACGACTCCCTTTTTTTCTTGATCAAACACAGTTGTTGGCGGAAAGTTGACTGGAGGATCGTTCAAAACAATTGATCAAATATATCGAACGAAAACGACCCATTTTCTAACTACGATTGTCGCCGTATTCTAAACGTCACCACACTAATCATACAATACGATATTGGAACTGCACTACCTCTTGAATATTACAAATTTACGATTTGTATTGTCTTCAACACAAATCGTAAATTCCTTCCCGCATCACCATACTATACCGCATCGAATTTGACATCGTCATCATCCCCTTGCTAGATAAACTTGAACTCATCATCCGAATGGTATTGCGAAATGAGCCTATAGGGGTTGATTAAGCTCGCAAGCTCGGTAAGAGCTCGAGCTCTTGAGGTTTTATTTTGAGGATTCAGTGGACTCATGTTTATTCAATGAGCCTGATATCGTTTGGTAAGGAAACACAAAATTCCAGAGCTGGTGAGACCTCACAGAACTGCCTGTTATCACAACGTTTATAGTCCGAGCTTACGATCTCTGATCGATAAATTTTCCCTAACATTCCGTAACAATGGTCGATAATAGAAATTAGTATAGAAAATCGTGTGAATTGTTCTCTGAAAATTGCATTCGCTTGTGCAGTATTTCTGATTTTTTACAGATTGCGTTCAGGGTTTAGTTAAAACAAAACAAAACCTTCTCAAATGGTTAGGGACAAGGGAAGTAACTCTGCTAGGTTCAAAAGGAAGTAACTCTGTCATCCGTAGGTAGAGGTTTATCATGAGGTCATCAGAGGTCATCAGAGGTCATAATACAGGTTTGGTTCATGGAAGTAACTCCGTTCATCCGTAGGTAGAGGTTTATTATGAGATCATCAAGGGTCGTGATACTGGTTAGGTTCAAGGGAAGTAACTCGGTAACAACCTATCCCAAATTAGAGGTGTATTATGAGTATATCAGAGGTGATGATACAGGTTAGGTTCAAGGGAAGTAACTTCGTAACACCTCATCCTTCAAACGGTTATGTTCGAGGGAAGTAACTCTGTAACATCTCATCCATAGGTAGAGGTTTATTATGAGGTCCTCAGGAGTCATGATACAGGTTAGGTTCATCAAATGATTAGGTTCCAGGGAAGTAACTATGTAACAACTCATTCATCCAAACAAAATTAAAATTCGATGCACCATACTAAGAAGTGCTTAAAAAAACATTTTAGGTTAGGTTCGAGGGAAGTAACTCTAACAACTCATCCGTTCAAACAAAAATTAAAATTCGATTCACCATATTAAGAAGTGCTTGAGAAAACCTCCAGGTTTTAGGTTATGTTCAAGGAAGTAACTCTTTAACAACTCATACGTTCAAATGGTTAGGTTCGAAGGAAGTAACTCTGTATAACAACTCATCCGAGGTTTATTATGAGGTCATCAGGGGTTATGATACGGGTTAAGTTCAAGGGAAGTAACTCTGTCATCCATAGATTCAAGGAAGTAACACTATAACACCAGGCTATATTATTAGGTCATCAGGAGTCATGATACAGGTGAGGTTTAAGGGAAGTAACGCTATCATCCGTAGATTCGGGGAAGTAACTCTCAACTCACCCGTCAAATGATTAGATTCCAGGGAAGTAACTCTGTAACAACTCATCCGTAGGTTCGAGAGAAGTAACTCTGTAACACCATAGGTAGAGGTTTATTATGCAGTCATCAGAGGTCATGAAATGGGTTAAGTTCAAGGGAAGTAACACTGTCATCCGTCAAAATAATTCGGTTCAAGTGATTTGTCCCAGAGACGTTTGTGGCAACCACTTTTGTTATACCGCCCACTTTTGTTATACCTCACCAGTTTTGTAACAGCGATCGCCCATTTTTGTTATACCTCACCAGTTTTGTAATAGAACGCCAGCTTTTGTTATAGTACATTAGACCCCACTGAGTTACTTCCCCGAATCTACGGATGATAGCGTTACTTCCCTTAAACCTCACCTGTATCATGACTCCTGATGACCTAATAATATAGCCTGGTGTTATAGTGTTACTTCCTTGAATCTATGGATGACAGAGTTACCTCCCTTGAACTTAACCCGTATCATAACCCCTGATGACCTCATAATAAACCTCGGATGAGTTGTTATACAGAGTTACTTCCTTCGAACCTAACCATTTGAACGTATGAGTTGTTAAAGAGTTACTTCCTTGAACATAACCTAAAACCTGGAGGTTTTCTCAAGCACTTCTTAATATGGTGAATCGAATTTTAATTTTTGTTTGAACGGATGAGTTGTTAGAGTTACTTCCCTCGAACCTAACCTAAAATGTTTTTTTTAAGCACTTCATGGTATGGTGCATCGAATT
The DNA here is from genome assembly GCA_031216915.1 of Pictodentalium vernedei. NCBI lineage: Eukaryota > Metazoa > Mollusca > Scaphopoda > Dentaliida > Dentaliidae > Pictodentalium > Pictodentalium vernedei. Next base: position 74,790,558 of record CM062297.1, read on the forward strand.
TTAATTTTTTTTGGATGAATGAGTTGTTACATAGTTACTTCCCTTGAACCTAATCATTTGATGAACCTAACCTGTATCATGACTCCTGAGGACCTCATAATAAACCTCTACCTATGGATGAGGTGTTACAGAGTTACTTCCCTCGAACATAACGGTTTGACGGATGAGGTGTTACGAAGTTACTTCCCTTGAACCTAACCTGTATCATCACCTCTGATATACTCATAATAAACCTCTACTTTGGGATGGGTTGTTACCGAGTTACTTCCCTAGAACCTAACCTGTATCACGACCCTTGATGATCTCATAATAAACCTCTACCTACGGATGAACGGAGTTACTTCCATGAACCAAACCCGTATTATGACCTCTGATGACCTCATGATAAACCTCTACCTACGGATGACAGAGTTACTTCCTTTTGAACCTAGCAGAGTTACTTCCCTTGTCCCTAACCATTTGAGAAGGTTTTGTTTTGTTTTAACTAAACCCTGAACGCAATCTGTAAAAAATCAGAAATACTGCACAAGCGAATGCAATTTTCAGAGAACAATTCACACGATTTTCTATACTAATTTCTATTATCGACCATTGTTACGGAATGTTAGGGAAAATTTATCGATCAGAGATCGTAAGCTCGGACTATAAACGTTGTGATAACAGGCAGTTCTGTGAGGTCTCACCAGCTCTGGAATTTTGTGTTTCCTTACCAAACGATATCAGGCTCATTGAATAAACATGAGTCCACTGAATCCTCAAAATAAAACCTCAAGAGCTCGAGCTCTTACCGAGCTTGCGAGCTTAATCAACCCCTATAGGCTCATTTCGCAATACCATTCGGATGATGAGTTCAAGTTTATCTAGCAAGGGGATGACGACGATGTCAAATTCGATGCGGTATAGTATGGTGATGCGGGAAGGAATTTACGATTTGTGTTGAAGACAATACAAATCGTAAATTTGTAATATTCAAGAGGTAGTGCAGTTCCAATATCGTATTGTATGATTAGTGTGGTGACGTTTAGAATACGGCGACAATCGTAGTTAGAAAATAAGTCGTTTTCGTTCGATATATTTGATCAATTGTTTTGAACGATCCTCCAGTCAACTTTCCGCCAACAACTGTGTTTGATCAAGAAAAAAAGGGAGTCGTTACCGAGATGTATTTCACTCGTTTTAGCGTTAAAAAAGAATTGTTTTGGACATGTGGTATGTTGACGTAAAAAGCTTAATGTCTTGGCTGCTGTTGGATGACATCAATATCGCGACAACTGATGTAATGCTTCGCTATCAGGTGGTTAGAAAAAGAGCTTTTTTCTCATTTTCATTCACTCATACGCTGACACACTGTAAACACTGCTTTTTGTTGTTGCTGTATTTATATAACGCCACCTATCTTAAAATATTTTAACTCCTGTTGTAAAAACAAAACAAAACAACCTTTCCACACGTGCGTTTAAACTGTTTACAAATCTTTTCTAACACGTGACAAATGTTTTTTTTTATTTGAATTTAGTCAAGATTATACTGATTCAGTTTGTAATGTCTTATCGACGTGGGCATTGTTTCGTAAAAAAAAAAATAGTTTGGATTGACACTTTTTTCGGAAATGGTGAAATAGGCTATCCTCAATATGTAGAAACGTTAGAAGATCAACTTATAATTTTTGTATTGACAAATCTATGGTTCAGTAAACAGAGTTATTATTGAAGGAAACATCTTAAGGCGTGACTTGTTAATAAGCGAGTGCATCTCTAATTTGCATAACAATCATATATATATTTTTTTTGAAAACATTCTTCACGTTTTTAAACACAGATATCAAAAATGAATGATGCAACAGATTCAACTTGTTTTTTCAATTTAATATTTTCCATAACTACCTTTTCTTAATACTTTCGATTTCAAGATGGTCCCAACTCCACTGTTATAAGAAGGGAAAGATTATGATTTTCATAATATCCTTGTCGATAGCTTTAATTTGATAGGTCACACGACTATCTTCTCGAAACTTTTCATTTTCTGATGGGTGTTAACCCCATCCCCACGGCGATGGTGGAAAATGTCATTTTTGTAATGCATTCATCAAGCCCTTCATATGAGTACCTCAGTGCTTGGATTTGTAAAAAGGAAGACGTTTTTCGTCTCTGGTCGTGACCCCCACCCAACATAAAATGAAAAAACGTCATTTTCGTAATGTATTCATCGAGCCCTTCATATCAATACCTCACATGCCTGGATTTGTAAAAAGGAAGACGTTTTTCGGCTCTGGTCGTGACCCCACCCCACGACGAGGGTTAATATTACGATCTTCTTAATCCACTCGTCGAGACCTTCAATTTGATAGGTCATGTGACCACCTTCTCGAAACTTTCGATTTTTCTGATGGGCGTGACCCCCACTCCACATAAAATGAAAAAACGTCATTTTTGTAATGTTTTCATCGAGCCCTTCATATTAATACCTCACATGCCTGGATTTGTAAAAAGGAAGACGTTTTTCGGCTCTGGTCGTGACCCCACCCCACGACGAGGGTTAAAATTACGATCTTCTTAATCCACTCGTCGAGACCTTCAATTTGAGAGGTCACGTGACCACCTTCTCGAAACTTTCGATTTTTCTGATGGGCGTGACCCCCACCCCCACATAAAATGAAAAACGTCATTTTTGTAATGTATTCAACGAGCCCTTCATATTAAGACCTCACATGCCTGGATTTGCAAAAAGGAAGTCGTTTTTCGGCTCTGGTCGTGACCCCACCCTACGACGAGGGTTAAAATTACGATCTTCTTAATCCACTCGTCGAGACCTTCAATTTGATAGGTCACGTGACCACCTTCTCGAAACTTTCGATTTTTCTGATGGGCGTGACCCCCACCCCCACATAAAATGAAAAACGTCATTTTTGTAATGTATTCATCGAGCCCTTCATATTAATACCTCACATGCCTGGATTTGTAAAAAGGAAGTCGTTTTTCGGCTCTGGTCGTGAACCCACCCCACGACGAGGGTTAAAATTACGTTCTTCTTAATCCACTCGTCGAGACATTCAATTTGATAGGTCACGTGACCACCTTCTCGAAACTTTCGATTTTTATGATGGGCGTGACCCCCACCCCCACATAAAATGAAAAACGTCATTTTTGTAATGTATTCATCGAGCCCTTCATATTAATACCTCACATGCTTGGATTTGTAAAAAGGACGTCGTTTTTCGGCTCTGGTCGTGACCCCACCCCACGACGAGAGTTAAAAATACGATCTTCTTAATCCACTCGTAGAGACCTTCAATTTGATATGAGGCCTAGAATCCGCCTCATATACCTACTGACGTCATGTCACGTGACGCAGTGGTGCCACGTTGTGTTGTCATGGTAACCCGCGTGAGCGGCCATCTTGTGACGTCATCTCCATAGTGATACGTGGTGTGAGTGCGCATGCGCAGCGCGTGTTGTTAGGGTGATACGTGTTTCCGTCATCCATTTTGTATACTGGAGGCCGTCGTCTTGTTGTCTAACGTAGCACGTGGTCGCTATGTTACCCAAAGGCCTTCAACAAGACAGGGGTATGTTCGGAGGGTGTGTTCGATTGAATCGGAGTAAATCTAATTATCACAAACAGCCCGACAAGTTTTACTATTTCGAATTCTTTCTGAATTCTCTGCTTCTATCTTTATATGTAATTTTCGTCTACCTGACCATGTTCCTTTGTCCTCGAGTATACTCCAGTAGCGTAGAATAGCCTATTAACGGGAACAGTTTTGCTTATTATTACTATATTTAGCTTTTCTGGCCTATTCTTGTTAGTTCTATTCCGTGTACTCTTGTTGTTTCCTTTATCTAGATCATTTATATAGATTATAACTAACCAATCGGATTGCTTGATTTCCTGTAATCTGTATGCAGAGTTATCTCCCCTTATTACAACGAAGTCGTATCCGATTCTCATCACCTCTGTATCCAATGACCATATCCCCAGGCACCCCAATTTCGGCACCCCTTTTTGGAAAAAGCATATGGCCTTCGGCACACTTTTTTGTCATTTGTGCTTATGTGAAAAGGCACAATGTGACACAATGTGCCCAAGCACATACGCACATGCTGGATGTGTCGATATGTGCTTATATGTGGTTTTGTGAAAAGGCACAATGTGACACAATGTGCCCTAGCACATAGGCACATTCGGGTATTTGAGGTTACCTATGGCCTGGTATTCTTTTATTCGAGGATACCAACTGACGAATCCCCTTTTTGTCATATGTGCTTATGTGAAAAGGCACAATGTGACACAATGTGCCCTAGCACAAAGCACAAAGGCACATGCTGGATGTGCAGATATGTCCTTATATGTGAATATGTGAAAAGGCACAATGTGAAACAATGTGCCCTAGCACATAGGCACTAACGGGTATTTGAGGATTCCTGGTATTGTATTGTTGGAGGATACCTGTTGTAGATACCTTACTTCTGTTGGGTAGTTGATAAAAGCAAACAACAATATATCTATAACATTCCATTTTTATTCAAGTATGCAATTCAATTTTTCACGGTGTCATTTTTCTCTTTGTAGTTCTTCTGTCTTCTCGCATGGGCTAACCATCGCACCTTCTTGTGGGTTGGAGTTTCTTCTCATTGCATGGCTAGGTTCTTGATAAAACACATTCTCTCATTTGATAACTTGGCTTTGTTGGTTACTTTGATTTCCTGTCTGGCATCTTTGGGTTCCTCTTTCTACAGCTATTTCATGGTAGTAACTTAAGTCTTCTGAGCACCATTCTTAGCTTCAGTAGTAACTTCATTCTTAGTTTCAGTAGAAACCTCATTTGTGGTCTGAGTGGAAACATCTTTCTTGGTTTGGGTCCTCTTTAAATCTTCCTTCATAGTGGTAACTTCATTCGTTATGGGAGCTGACATCAGTAGAAACTTCGTTCTTAGTGGAAACTTCTTTCACAGTAGAAACATCAGGCTTCTTCGTAACTTCGTTCTTCGTGAAAACATCTTTCTTTGTTTCTGTAGAAACTTCAGACTGATTCGTAGTAGTAACTTCATTCTTGTTTGTATTGGGGGCATCATTCAGTTCAGTCTTAATTCTTTTGTTTACTGATTGGACAGTATCCACACATCTTTGTTTCTTTCCACCAGCATCCATGTCTAGATTTTTTCTCTTGGCTGCATTTACCACAGGATTCACTTGAGCCAATTCTTGGGAAGTCAGCTTTAATCCAGCATCATTCTTGAAGATGTGTACATGTAAGTCATCTTTGAATCTGAGCACTGTTGTTGACACAGACATTTTCACTCTTCGACGTTCAAAACGGAAATGAATTTATTTTTATACTAACACTACTTTTATACTTTTTTCTAATCGTCTTCTTCTTCTTCTTCTTCATCATCATCTACTCGGAATGAGTTATCTGTCATAAGGTTGTCGAACAGAAATCTTCGCTTTTCCAAGGCATATTTCTGGGATTCTTCAAAGTCAAAATCCTCTTCTTCCCGAAGACGCTTGGCTGTTTCTTGAATTTTCTTGCGAATTGAGTCGTTGCAAAAATTGTTGATGTACACACGGGTATTAATGTATTTCTCACTAATGGCTTCTCTGACATTCTTCTGAAGTGCTCTATATGCTGTTTCAACTGCATCTTCTCTATCCTTTCCATCTTCGATATACTTGTTCATGAGTTTGTCAAAATCGTTTTGTATTTGTCATAGGCACTTTGGACGATAGTTCCCATCTTAGAAACGTCTTTTTCTTCTTCGCCATATTCCATATCTTCTGATAGTTCCGACGATTCATCGGTATCCGAAGCTCTTGTCTATTTTTTGGGTGCACAGCTGGATTGCATTGTGCCAGATTACAAATAACAAATTTCTTACGAGCACGACCCTTTTATAGGATATCGGACAGAACATTGATGATGGGTTTGATTAACTTTCCTAAAAATCCTCCTTTCTGTGTAATCCGTCTTCTTTTCCGATAAGATAGTTCTCTCTTTGATAAGGCAAGTCTCCTAATCTGGTGTTTGTATGGGATTAGCTTAGCTCTCTCAGATTTGGTTACAGGAACTGCCCCCTTCAAGATATTCGAGGCACAATCACATATACTTTCTATCAAATCCCCCTGGCCATCTTGAGTATAGTCTTGGCTTCATATCGTTCCGCATCAGATAAAATTCGCACTGCATCTAAATTTCTCTCTAATCTGGCAGTGTTGCTCGATTTTTCCTATTTCCTCATGGTACAAGCTCCTGGAGAATTCTTTATCACAATATCTGCAGCAGTGGACTTTCATGACTTCACTCTTTCGGAGTCGTAGAACAAATAAGTTTATTTTCACATCAACACTCCTTTTATACTTTTTTTAGAGCGAGGACTGGGTTGATAAGCGCCGAGAGAAAGCAACTCTTTCGTAATATACTTCTTTTTATATCGGTGGAAATTGCATCATCTGTTAGCAACTTCAATACATGTTCGTATTTTCGCAAGTCATCAAATTCAGCTAATTTCAGTGGTATCTTATCTTCGAGGATGTTGGTAGCACATTTACATAAACAGGTAATCAAATCTTCATCAGCAGCGCGTAGAACGGCATCGATGTCCTCCTTGACAGCATCCCGTAAAAATTCTAAAAGTACTTTATTCTGGTTAGTCATTAAATCTCCAGCATCTCTCTCCTCTTCTGTTCTTCTTGGGCAGTTATGTTCTTCATCCCTCTTCCTATTGTATGGTTGGGCGAACAACTTAGTACAATATCTACAGTGGAGCCGACGATGGTCCTTTTCGTGTCTTCGAGCATTATCCGATCTAGAAAAGAATTTGGAACAGTATCTGCAACGAATCGGTAACATGTCTTCACTTGACGACGGTCAGGACACAAATGAATACATTTTCGTACCAACACCCTTTTTATACCTTTCCCAACAGAAGTATCCGGATGTAAGATTTCTACAACAGGTATCCTCCAACAATACAATACAAGGTATCCTCAAGTACCCGTATGTGCCTATGTGCTAGGGCACATTGTGTCGCATTGTGCCTTTTCACATAAGCACAAATGACAAAAAGGGGTGCCGAAGGCCATGTGTTTTTTTCCAAAAAGGGGTGCCGAAATTGGGGTGCCTTGGGATATGGCCATTGGATATAGAGGTGATGAGAATCGGATACGACTTCGTTGTAGTAAGGGGAGATAACTCTGCATACAGATTATATGAAATCATGCAATCCGATTGGTTAGTTCTAATCTATATAAATGATCTAGATAAAGGAAACAACAAGAGTACACGGAATAGAACTAACAAGAATAGACCAGAAAAACTAAATGTAGTAATAATAAGCAAAACTGTTCCAGATAATAGGCTCTTCTACGCTACTGGAGTACACTCCGGGACAAAGGAACATGGTCAGGTAGACGAAAATTATTACATATATAGATAGAAGTAGAGAATTCAGAAAGAATTCGAAATAGTAAAACTTGTCGGGTTGCTTGGGGTAATTAGATTTTACTCCGATTCAATATTTATTTATTTATTTATTTATTTATTTATTTATTTATTTATTTATTGATGTTTAAGGTCACATATTTATGCACAATGGCTAATCATGACCGTTACAGTTTTACGGGTGGAGGAAGCCGGAGTACCCGGAGAGAACCATCGGGCAACGACGAGCAGCTGCCAGCTCCCCAACATCGTAACTCCGCACTGCAGCACAGGCAGGGTTAGATTGGTTGAAGACATGCGTACCATGATCGTGCAGTACGCCTTAGTACACGGCGTCATCGTGTCCCCACGCGGGCAATGGAGATGAAGTGTCTTGCCCAAGGACACAACGTGGTTGCCGCAGGTGGGATTCGAACCGAGGACCTCTCGGCTTGCAGCCTGCACCTCCACCTACTGAGCCACCGCGCTCCCCTCCGATTCAATCGAGCACACCCTCCGAACATACCGCAGTCTTGTTGTAGGCCTTTGGGTAACATAGCAACCACGTGCTATCATAGACACCAAGATGGCGGCCTCCAGTATACAAAATGGACGACGGAAACACGCATCACCCTAACAACACGCGCTGCGCATGCGCACTCACACAACGTATCACTATAGAGAGTCACAAGAGGCCGCTCACGCGGGTTACCATGACAACACAGCTTGGCGCCACTGGATCACATGACATGACGTCACTTGCGAGGTCCCCCACCAAGGTCCCCCAACTAACTCCTGAAAAGCCCGAGACATACTACTGACGCCTTTGTAAACATTTTCGGCGTGTTACATGGCAGGAAAGATAAGTTATAATCTTAAATCATTCCTGGAAAACATTGTGTGAATGTTTCCAATAAATCGTGAAAATGAGAGATTGATCATCGTTTTCAGCTTGCCGCGAGTATGGTACTTTGATGTTTTTCACGATCATCTTTGTTGGAAGTACTGTCAGAGACAGAGTAATTAATATTGTCAACTTGCTTTCTTCTGGCTGGAGGTTTAGGAATTTGAAATGATCTTCTACTTTGTTGATTCTTGCCGTTCAGAGTTACACATATTTTTTTTTTTTTTTTTGTAAATCTAATACATGCAGAGAGTTTTATAAACTGTAATATCTCTGTTAATGGCTGAACACCATCATTAAATTTCTCAAACAGTGAGAAGGAATGAAAACTTATAAATATTAAATTTACATATTCTTCTTCTTTTATTTTTTAATGTTTTTATTTTTTTTATTTTGTTTTTTATTCTTTGGTAATAAACTAAAGCATTAATATTTAAAAAGAGATTACCTCCTTACATAACGTAACGTTCATGGCTCTTCATAAAGATTATCATTCATATTTTAATATATTTTTACTTGTTGCTTTCAAAACATACTTCAGCTCCTTCCAATGAAGTGTCACAGTCCATGTTTTTGGTAAAACATTAAATTATTTTGTTTTCAAGAAATTGTTTTACCGTGTTCGGTAAGAAGTATAGTGACTTTAGGAGAATACACTTTCCAATCAGGGATGGGAAATATGTCCACGAGGAGACGTCCTCCCTGGGAACTGTCCAAATGGAAATGTCCTGAAGGAGCCGGAAAGGGCGGCTTACTCGAGATGATAAATAGAGGATAATAATATAATATTTATGAAACGAGTCTAAGAATTTTCCGTTTTGGCGAGCCCAAACGGAAAATTCGGACGAGTTTCATAAATATTATATGAGAAAAACACTCATTTCATATTCTATTTATCATATGACACACACACGCACAAATTAGCCACTTAGTATGACTTTTTAACCCATCACCTAACTTGAGTTGTAGACGGCACTTGGAAAAAAGATCCTCGTACAACTAAAAATTTTCATTTTTTGCTTCCAAAACATAGATTATGACCCCTCATTGGAACGAGCTCGTCGAGCTCGTTCCAATGAGGGGTCATAACCTATGTTTTGAAAGCAAAAAGTGAAAATATAAAAACAACTGAATGGCGCTTTTCTTGCAGGTAAAAGGTTAATACAATGTAACCCACCCTAAATAGGACAGATAACGTAAATTCTCCATACTGAAATTATGCAAATGTCACCCAGTTGTATTTTGTTTAGCCAATCAAATTGTTCAGTTTTGAAATTGACCAATGAAAGCTCCCAACTCTAATTATGCAAATTATGAAAATGTGTTCCAGTTGTATTTTGCTCAGCCAATCAAATTGTCTAGTTTTGAAATTGACCAATGAAATCGACGGAAGGCTTTATTTATCAATGATTAATATGAAAACAAAATATCAAATGTTTTGAAGTGAACAACACGGACGAGTCATATGATAAAACACAATATGTACATCAAATGTGATAAGCTGTGTCAATGTGTAATAAAGAAAGCCCATTACAAATTGCATCACTGAAAAATATTGTGACTCACTGACAGTATCTTTACTTTTCTGACAACTACTTGTATACAAAGGAAAGCTAAGTTATTTTAGTGAATATCGGGAATTATATCCTGAATGTGCACCTGAAAGTTTTATTTTTCCCGACCGCTTGATTACACGCTAAAAACTAAAGTGTTAAAAACTACACTTGAAGTGCTGTATTTAACACTTACTAAGTGCTGAACTAGCACTTTGTTCAAGTGCAGATATCCCAGAACTTGACAGGTGTTAACAATAATACCACTTGACAAGTGTCATGTCGCGACACTTAAAAGGAAACAACGCAGATGACGCGGATCAGGCTCGAACTCTCGAGCCTGATCCGCGTCATTTGCGTTGTGACCTTTTAATTACGTACCTACCAAACGCAAATCAAATTATGGACGATTCTGGAAGAACAAAACCAATGCTAATCACATGGGAAGTGCCATCCATTCAAGTTTCAGATGTCTGACGATTGTAATATCTAAGTGCTTAAAGCATTGCACTTTAAGTGTTAAACTCAAACCCTAAGAGTTAGAATGGGTTTAACGCCTTGAAAGTGTCAGTTTTAACACTTTAGTTCTTTGTGTGTATCTTTTTATCATATGCTACGAGACATTTTACTCTGCAATATTTAACCCAATTCAACAGCAAACACGTACGTTTCAAAACAAAAAACAAAGACCAACTGATCGTTCTTTCAACCCTGTACTAGCTCCCACAAACATAAAAAATAGTCCCACTTCCCCACGATATTTTAATCAACTCATTGTTCAACTCACAAATGAAATTTAAAACTTATACTGCTACAAGTGAGAATATTCTCATATTTTTCATTAATGTTCTTTTTAGAACATTTTAAATGTCAATTTGCAACAAGGAATTTGGAACTGAGTTCGCCGACTCATCCACAAAAAACTTCCTGGGTGAATCGTTACAATTTTTTTTCAGGGGTTATCTGATCTAGCCACCCCCACTAAATGCATGCTTCTGCATCATCCTTCCCACCATACAGCACCATAACCATTTTTATCACACAGTATTGAGTGATTGACAGGTCTTGAAAGAACATCCGTTTTATCAGACCAAAGTGGTCTCTGAAGGCAGATGGTCTCCCATAACAAATCATATATAGAGTAAAGCTGATATGTCCAGGTATGTCCATTTAAAACATGGTCTCCAAAGACATCGGTCTCAAAAGGCATGTTCTATTGTAATTCATTAACACTCTTGAATGTCATATCATTAACATATCATTAACTTTTTACCTATAGTTATCTCTCCATGTGTTCAGACATGTTGTAGAAACCAACAATATTTTTGGTATTCGACAGAGTTCAGAGAGCTTTGTAAAATATCATACAAATTGAAGAGAGATAATTGCGGATGAGAAAGTATACTTCAATATCAAAGTGAAGGGTGTTGATGTAGCAAAAAAAAAATCTCTATGCAACAGTTGATTAGTGATGCATTTTAACTTGCATTATTCAATATGTCATACATTCTATCACTATAAGCCGAATCATAGCTCAGCCGCAATGACAGTTTTATAATCGTATGTAACCCATGAAAGGTACCCCCTGATAACTTGAGTGTTTTTTTTTATTGGTTCTTGAATGATACTTCATTGATTATGGTGTACAATTTTGCCCAAAAGTGTCTGAGGAAAAAATGTGCAAGCATCGGAAAAAAATGTTTTTGTCCTCCTTGACCACCCACCCACCCCGGCATCAGTGTTTTGCAAATTTTTTCCACCCCCCCCCCCCCCCCCACCTGGTTCAAGGCTCAATATCACTCTCGGAGTCACTTACTTTCCATCTAATTATTATACTTTATTATTTTATTACTATTATTCATCTATTTTTTGTCAGTAAAGTCGGCACTGAATCCTTTTTAACAGTCATTTAGGAAGCCACTAAGGGATTTTCCTCGTTATCCATCAAATCGATGGCTATCGAGAAATATCTTTTAGATAATTTACGATAATTCATAGGCTTGCATTTAATAAAATAATATATTTTGTGGCTGAAAAACAACATTCAGCTCTTTAGATGACGCGTGTTCTCTCTTGAGTTTCCGGGTTTTTAAGCTAAATTCTCCAAAATTTCAAGTTCTGCAAACAAAACAAAAAAACTTTATTCAACAAAGAAATGCTTTTCAAGCTACCTTAATACCGAGCTGGCCGATCTATGTGGTATATGATACCACGGGTAACTTGTTTAGGGTCATTTCTAGGCCTGGCATGATTAATCGAGAATCTACTAATCGTCGGAAACACCCATAATCGACTCTAATTTCAAAATCTACGATTATGCACTTTCGACACTCCTTTACTGATGAATTATTAGTTATTACTTTCCCCACCATCGTGCTCGTAAGAACTGTCCGATGCTGTAGAATATCAATATATATTGTAATTGATTTGGGAAAGAATTACAAAGATACAACACATGACACCAGGTCGATAAGTATGGGTGTACAAACAATTGCCCTTCTCAGTTTGCCAAGACGTGCAATTGCCGTCTTAAATCTCAATACAGCTATTATTGGACTTTTGACCACCTCATATCCAAGCCTAAGCTTAGGCTCAGATTTGGGCCTGGATGGTCAGGAGTCTGAATTTTCACGATGGAGCAGTAGACGTGCAGCATGCCTGCTTGACTAAATAATGTCCGGCCTGAGGGAGAAATGAACAAACATTTTGTTTTGTATATAATAGTTGTATCAAAAAGAGTTCACGGATAACGATTAAAGTCGACTTTAACCCTTTACCCAACACATTCGTCGCGCGTAATATGCAAATTCAGCAGTTAAAAAGATATGATTTTTCAAAACATTTCAACAACACCATATCATGTGACCCCTCGTTGGAGCGAGCTCGTCGAGCTCGTTCCAACGAGGGGTCACATGATATGGTTTTGTTGAATTTTTTTGAAAAATTTGAAAAAATTGTATTTAAAATAATAAATTTTGATATCGTCTGCGCTGGATAAAGAGTTGATTGATTATTCTTCTTCAAATGTCGATCATAACATTTATAATCATGCCAGTCCTAGTCATTTCAATTAATCGCCAATTAATTTTTATTATTTTTTTCATTTTTTGTCTCAAAAACATAGGTTATGACCCCTCGCTGGAACGAGCTCGTAGAGCTCGTTCCAACGAAGGGTCATGACCTATGTTTTTGAGACAAAAAATGAAAAAAATTAGTTATTCGAGAATTATTTTTGCGAGTGTCGTCTGTTTTTCAGGTTAGGTAAAGGGTTAATGGCGACAAACAGGTTGGGATACGAGTGGTGTCATGGACGCACATATTACAAAGAAAGCGCCATCATTTCACCCCGACTCAGGGCGCAGTTCTTTAATTCCCACCGTCCCCAACTCCCTTGCCACAGGCGTGAAACTGAGAAACTGGAACTGAAGAAACAGTTGGGACATGGTTCTACCGCTATTAGCTAGTTGAGTGCTAGAAGCCACTTCCAGGGCTTTCAACAAAATGTTTAGAACAGTTTATGTTCCATATTCAGTCAAACAGAAATCATATTTTGTTCACAGAAACTTGTTTTATGACAACGTATTGGAGAGTGCCTGTGGGCATTCTCCAATAATTTGTAACAAACAAATTTTGAAGAAGAATTCCAGACCACCCAAAAGAATCTAGCTCTCAACCAGTTAAAAAAATCACCATTCAAACTTTCATATTTTTCGCTGCTGTTGCCCTCAAAACATAGTTTACGATTTTTACAACGACATTGCGGATTGCTATGTCTAGTTTGGGTGGTTGTAAACACCTTTTCTGAATTACTATCATTAAGGATTAGTGCGTGTACAGAATGACGGGAAAATTCATGTTATGGTCTGTCCAACATGGGCCACTCTCCTGGTCCCCCTTCCAGTATCTGATGACAGTTATGGACATGGTACACGTCGCCATTCTTGCAGCATTTCAGAACAAACCACATAGGGCCCTGCAATGCTTTGAAATTCGATTCGATCCGTCAGATGATTCGACTCGAGTGGCGCCGATTCGGACATTTTCGAATTGTCGAATCGTTTTCAAACTCATATGAAGTCGTCCTCTTGATTTCCAATGTGTTGTATTTGTCAGTAGGTACATAGAACACATTTGAACTCAGAGGATGAAATGTCTCCCCTTGAGCTCTTCTACCATCCGATCTCCTATACAGGAGACATGTGATCGAAGAGTTCAGAGAGACTACGCTTTCGAAACTACTTTGATTCCGTTTCTTGAATATTCCGATGTTTGATATCCTGCCCAAACAGTTTAATACAATATTCGTTTGGAAACTGACAATATTTTCTATAGTTTACGTTTGTGAGAAGATGCAAAATTCTGCAACTTGAAAAATGATGAGATGCGATTCGAATCGAAATACTATACCTGATTCGATTCGAAATTCGATTCGACCCGAAATACCATCCTTGTTAATATTATGACAAACGTCTTGCATAATATTCAGAAGACATCTTCACGATATGCAACGGGTGGGATGAAGATTGTGGAAGATGTGGATTCTGCACTCTCAGATTGTAGCCTTCTGGATACATTTTAAATATAGAATATACCCATTGTAGCTTGGTGTACCAAAATGTTCACCACGAGTGGTGAAGTGGTGTTAACCGCGAGCTTTGGTGAGTGGTTAACACCACTTCACCATGAGTGGTGAACATTTTGTATACCAAGCTACTTTGGGTATATTTTATTTATACCACGATCGTCAGATTAATAAGAGTTTAAATGTTAAATAATACAATATTCAAACGTACGAATCTGTTTTTGATTACATGAGCACGCGTGGGCGGTACTTCAGCTGTCAATTTTATTGCCGAATCGAAATGGAAAAAGAAACGCGAAAATCACTGGTCCTTTTTCATTTTAATAACATAATAACATACTATTTCGAGTTGTGGGTGCTTTATTAACACGAGGCAACGAATGTTTGTTATTTGTTTTGGTATCTTATGAGGTAAACTCATTTAAAAACGTAATAAATGATTGCCGGTTTCATTTCAAAATTCACGAGGCGACGAGCGATAAATTTGCATTCTAGTCGAGGTGACCAAAGGTCAACTTGGATGTAATTCCACTGTAGATGTAAATGTTGACCGTTGAACGCCCATTGTTGGCTTGTTCACCACGGCTGATGTGTAAAGCAAAGATTCATGTCATAGGCTTTTTTATACTTAGTGGAACAGGTAATCATGGTATAAAGTGGGTTTATTTGCAGCTGACAAGTTTGATTGTAGAGCTGGACAAGTTTGATTGTAGAGCTGGAATTTTTTTTCTCTCTTTTTTTTAAAACTGATCAAACTATTTTCTGGTGGGGGGGGGGGGGGCAGGACTAGTGGCCCCATGGACTCTCATCATTTAGTCTTCTCGTCATAGGCGAATACGTCGTGTTCTCATTGTCACAATTTCTCCCTTATTGACTGTCTTGAGTCAATAAACGAGAAAATGCTACCATGGGAATACAACATAGATTAGATAACTTGATTACTTTCCAAAGTGTGATTTACTGAGATTTCCGGGTTTGATTATAAACGATAACTTCACTAGTGAATTATGCAATCAACAATTGTGTCATGTATCCGTGCGCGCAAACGAAGACGCCTTGCAGTGGGTGTAATGGGGAATTCATTGTTTTTTTTAACTCTTTACCCAACATGAAAAGCAGACGACACTTGCAAAAAAAATTCTTGAATAACTATTATTTTCATTTTCTGTCTCAAAAACATAGGTTATGTTAAAAACATAGGTTATGTAGGTTATAACCTATATTTTAGAGACAAAAAATGAAAAAAATAATGAAAATAAATTGGCGAGTTTTGAGAATAGCGATGGCCGTTTTTTGGTAGTTACGTTAGGTAAAGGGTTAAATAATATAATTATCGTTAATAATGAAAAGTAATAAACAGAGTAATTCGAGGCGAGGGACTATATTGTAAAACACTCGTGCGCATTCGTGCACTCGTGTTTGTACAAAGTCCCTCGCCTCTCATAAATTATTTCACGTAACAAGTCCAGTCAAACGATTACTCCCTCTTAACAGAACCAAAGGGAGTGCGGTGGCTCAGTAGGTAGAGGTGCAGGCTGCAAGCCGAGAGGTCCTCGGTTCGAATCCCACCTGCGGCAACCGCGTTGTGTCCTTGGGCAAGACACTTCATCTCCATTGCCCGCGTGGGGGCACGATGACGCCGTGTACTAAGGAGTACTGCACGTCGATGGTACGCATGTCTTCAACCAATCTAACCCTGCCTGTGCTGCAGTGCGGAGTTACGATGTTGGGGAGCTGGCAGCTGCTCGTCGTTGCTCGGTGGTTCTCTCCGGGTACTCCGGCTTCCTCCGCCCGTAAAACTGTCACGGTCATGATTAGCCATTGTGCATAAATATGTGACCTTAAACATAAAATAAATTAATAAACAGAACCAAAACCGAGGGGTTTTCTTTGCTGAAACCGAACCGCAACCAAATCTGAAATATCAAAACATCACAGCTCCATTTGTTTGTACACGCAAAAGCGTTGTAATTTTTGTTACGTGTCACTTGTCATATTTGTGACTTGTCCTTTGGTAATTACAAGCATTTTGTCAGCTTGTGAGAATACTGTCGTCACTCATTGCTAATTAGTGTGTCGCGTCGGTGGTCTGATGAGGACATTTCCAATCTTATTACAAAAACACGTTCTTAATTTCCATAAGAAAACGTTCTCTTTTCCGTGTCAAGTATTTTTCAACTACTAATCAAAGTCTTAATCAAGGCAATCTGTTTTGTTATAATTGGGGAGTTCTAAAAAACGGAATGAAGCTTATTTCGAAAAAGGAATGGTGTAAAGATTTACATTCTTAATGTATTTCTTTTGTAGTCAGGCTGTGTCGTGGTGACCGGATATTTTATAGCGTCTGTGTGTGAAATCGAGAGAAGAAAAATGGTGAAACGTAGAATTCCAACCAAACATGATGCATATATATATGGATAATTATTTCACGATGACGTTTAGTACTGTGTTTTCGAGCGTTATCTCTTTCTCATCAGATTGCGATGTGGCCGAGATATACTTACTCGTGGTGTTGTGAGTTGGGTATGGTGGGGAGGGGTGGGGGAGTGGAGGGGAATTACATGTAAGTAGCGTATCGCCTAATATTCATCAGGAATTTTACAAAAAGTATAGGTTGTTAGACTAAAGCGTTATTATTTTAAAAGATGTCCTAATGATCTCATTGACAGTTTTTCAAATGATTTCCTGTATATATTTAAATGGCACCTTTATACTTTCAAAGGACGATATCAATGTTCATGGATAGGACATAAATGGTGCATGAAACATGGGAATATGTATGTTTGTTCAACCCTTTATCCAACGAATCTGCCGCATCCCCCCCCCCCCCCGCGTAATATGCAACTTCAGCAGTTGAAAAAATAATAAAAAGATTCAATAAAACCATATCATGTAACCCCTCGTTGGAACGAGCTCGTCTAGCCCGTTCCAACGAGGGATCACATGGTATGGCTTTGTTGAATTTTTTTGAAAAAGTTGAAAAAATGATATTTAAAATAATAAATTTTGATATCGTCTGCGTTGGGTAAAGGGTTAAAATAACTTGGAAATGGACACACACAGTTGGCTAAACTAACTACTGCAGTACCTTTCGCGGTCTGCCATGTGTCGACTTTAGTCGCCTGACGCGCCAAAAGAGTTAAAAGTTTTCGCTGCCCTCCCCCTCCAACAAAAAATCATTTGTCCAAAGCAACCATCACAGAACATAGAGCCCTAAAATAGGGCTACACACATTACAGTTTACTCAGATTCGCACTTAGAGAGCTGAATTTTGCAAACTTTTCTCGAGGGGAGGGCTAGTCCTAACTAGGACCTTCGGTCATTACCCTCTCCTCTATCTCCCTGTGAGGTACGTAGAAGAAAAGAAGGAAGGGGAAACGATCAGAGGGGTCCTAGTTAGGACTAGGTGAGGTACCCGAAACACAACACAATGGCCTTTCAAATATCATCTTTGCCACCCCCCGATTACAGAATACTGGCTACGCCCTGACAAGGTGAGATTTCATAAATAAAATATTGTGAAGTCAAGAGCGAACAAAGAGAACGAGATGAAAAGATCTTCAAAGATACCTCATTTTCTTTTATGGAAAGTGAGAATTGTGTCGAGCAGATTGGACAGAGATTTCTCATCAGATCGTCCTCTTAGTTACAATGTGTTCTATGTGCCAGTAGGCACATAGAAAACATTGGGACTCCGGGAAGCGATTGGGTCAAAATTCTCTCTCCTCTTTTGTAATGACGGCATTTGCATGTATTAAGAAAAGTCATCAAGCAGACTGGAGTTGTTCGCCAGAGTTGTCTTTTCAAATGGAGAGTCGTGCATGTCTTACCTTCTCAAACTCTTGTGTTTTGATTGCAAGTTGTTTTCAGTTCCACTGTTCTGGAAATCATTGATGCATGTCATTTGTGACTGTCCAGGTTTTGACCCGTGACTTCCCCATCATATGAGATGATAATTGATTGTACTAATCAAAATTTGTTTACATGTCTTTACCATGGACGTGGCTAGAGGTTTCTGATTGGGGGAGGGGTGTGGGGTAGTGAATTTCAAACTTGGGGATGAACCGGGAGGGGGAGACTCTCCTCCTGTCCCCTCCCCGTAGTTGGAAATTCATTACCGAGAAAGATTTTGAAAATGAAGTCATGAAAGGGGGGCATAAAATTGAATCTAGTAACTGAAATGCCAACATATCTATGATAGAATTATCAGGTTATTATTATTTGGTATTCTTCTGGGAATTGAATATGTGCTAAACAAATGCTCAAGCCTAGAACTTTGAACAAATCTCGCTGTCCTAACATTAAATTAGACATATTAAATTAGATCTTATGCAGGAATGATCAGTTTGCGATGTTTCGTCATTTTGTAACTGTGAATTATGGAATTAACTCAGGATAACGATTTTACATGATGTGATTTTCTTGAAGTGCATTTCGAGGATTTTTTGGATCACGATCAGTAAATGTACTATAGAAATCTCGTAACGATTGACATCATGCATACTTATGAAACTCGATATTGCGTACACTGTAGTTGTAAATAGTAAAAGAAACAATTTTTGCCGTTTTGAAACCGAGTTGGGATTTTGGGAAGTAAAGGAGACATCAGCATCACCAAAGAAGCTATAAAATTCAGATAAATGGAAATTCCAACTACTCATGACTTGCCCTCCGAATTTTTTGCCATGATTGGGGGGAGGGGGTGACACCCCCACAACCCTCCTGTCGCCACGTCTCTGATCTTTACCTTGTTACAGAAGGCACTGTCCCGTAAATTGTAAGAAGGCAAATCCATACATACTAAACATTTCACAAACATAATACGAAATACATACACAGAATACAAAGCCTTCAGGTTATGGTACCTACATTTCAGAATAAATCCCAAATATGGGCTTCCATCAATCTTCCAGTTAACTACCAAAGTTTATTTAAAACTAACATCATATTATATGGAATAAATTGTAAAGAACAGCTTTATCATTTTTCAACGCAACTCAGGAGTGATCACAATAATTTTGAGACAAACTTCATAACCCGTCATGCTTACTACGCAATCATTAAGATTACAGTATTGTAATTGCTAAAGCGGTCTTTTTCTCGATAAGATTGCGATCTTGTCGAGGCACCCTTATACCGGTACAGTACGACCTCCGTGGACTGCCCTGCAAAAAGTATAGGTTCTCTTTAGAACCAAAACTGATTCTAATCTTGTCCCTGAGATGGAAACAGCTCTGTTTAAACAGTATTTATTTCAAATCAAATAAATTTACCAAGATTAGCATTCAATTTTAACAGAATATTACATGAACTGAAGTAGATTCAGCACTAAACTTGGCGCTTATTCAACGCAGTCGCCAAACATTTTGAAACAAAGGAGATATGAACAGTTGGCATATCGAACCAGTTTTGGTTCTGTATAGAACCAAAACTGGTTCGATATGCCAACTGTTCATATCTCCTCTGCTTAATAATGATTTGAGACAACCTCATATAAGCTCTAAACTTACGACTGAAACCCCCTCAATTTATGTTTAATTCTGTTAATATTTAATGTTAATCTTTATAAATTTATTTGATTTGAAATAAATACTGTTTAAACTTGAGAACTGGTTCCATCTCAGGGACAAGATTAGAACCAGTTTTGGTTCTAAAGAGAACCTATATTTTTTGCAGTGTGGTCACCTTCCAATATTTCCACGGACGCAATAATATTAGATTACAAATTGTGGGAGTGATCATCAAACCCGATGCTTCATTAATTACAATTTTGCTGCTGATGATTTGTATTACCTTGTAAACCAATGCGTGGACATCACAGCCCACGCGTGGATTACGACGGCAGTACTATAGATTGATATTTCAAAAACAAACATTTGCGAACTCATGATTGATTAATCCTTTACATAACATGAAAAGCAGACGACACTTGCAAACAAAATTCTTGAATAACTAATTTTTTTCATTTTTGTCACCAAAACATAGGTAATGACCTCTCTTTGAAACGAGCTCGTCGAGCTCGTTCCAAAGAGGGGTCATAGCCTATGTTTTTGAGACAAAAAATGAAAACAAATAATGAAAATTAATTGGCGATTTTTGTGAATAGCGCTGGCCAGTTTTGGCCTTTACGTTGGGAAAAGGGTTAAAAAAAACACCAGTAGACTATGCGATTTACTGTTCTCGCCTTTCTTTTTGAATAGGTGAAGTTTTTGATTCTCGTTGAGTGGAAAAAGGGCAGATAATTTCGATTTGATCACGTCCCCCATTTTTTCAATGCATACAGTACAGTCGCCGTGGAATGGTCAAAATCCACGCGTGGGCAGTGTCACCAACGAACGCTTTTCCCAATCGATAATCAGCAGTTTTCAGCAAATATTCAAAGAAAGAGGCACCCAGCCGTACCCCGTGCTTCATTCATTGAAAAATGACTGGCGATTCAATTTATGTCGGAAATTCAATGTTAACGCATGCGTGGAAATACTGCTCACGCATGGATTTTGACCTTTCCACGACAACCGTACTGTAAGGCCAGTATTTCTTTCCTGAATAATTTCCCCAAAATACTTATTTCTTAGCCTCTGACAGTTATTATTTGTTATTATTTATTAGGGTTTAACGACACATTAACAGCCAGGGTCATATCATGTCGGTGACAGTCTTTTACGGGTGGAGGAGGCCGGAGTACCCGGAGAGAACCACCGAGCAACGACGAGTAACTGTCAGCTCTCTAACATCGTAACTCTGAACTCTGCATTGCGGCACAGACAGGGTTAGATATTGGTTGAAGACATGCGCACCATCGACGTGCTGTATGCCTCAGTAACAGTGTCATCGTGCCCCCATGTTGACAATCGGAGTTAAGTGCCTTGTCCAAGGACACAACGCGGGAGCACGAATCAGTCACTGAAATGGTCACCCATCCAACTACTAACCGCGCTCGATGTTGCGTAACGTCGGTAGCTGAGAATATCTACCGTCAGAATAAGATATCGAAAGCGATAGTTTGAAAAGACGTGTCTGATAATTTCGTCATTGGAATAGGTTTACTTGAAGGTGAGCTCCCCTTATTTTTCAGGATGTCAGTAAATTTAACACTAAGGGTATGAGCATTTCATATAAAATTGAAATTTCCGTATACCAGCGAAGTGACATCATCGAAGAAGCATATCATTTCACAAACTTCAGGCATTTTCCTGAAGAGTATTATAAAAAAACAGAAGCTGGCCGTTTGCAATTCTTTTTCCCAATCAGTTTAAACGTTTGACTACTGTTCTCTTTTGAAACCCATTTAAAAATAAGAAACAGCGCTTTCACTATCTTTTGATGGTCTTCCCTTCACTACACATACGTATAACAACCATCATATACACTGCAAGATGGCCGTGCGCTAGCATACAGACCATAAGTTTATTTATGAATACACAGAAATATGATTCACACATTACAAAACATTGCATATATGCGAATAATTGACGGAAACTCTTCCTAGATGGTTCAGCGGCCCAGGAAAACAAGAGATCAAACTTCGTAACTGAAGGATTGCTGTGGAAACCTGTGTCCGTAGCATGCAATCTCACCACCTCGGAGTTTAGGTGACGGATCCTCACCTTGTACTTGTAATGAGAATAACAAAATAAAAGTGTTTCATGAAAAATAAGCCACATTTGAGCAATGCAGCACAGAAAAATGCTAAAGCAAAGAATCATCTGTACGTGGGAAAAGCGACGACCATGACATTTCCACTTGACCGCGCCTGCGTCAAACAACTCATCACGGACTATTACAAACAGGTCACTCTTCCTTATTAACCTTACACCAGCCACGTACATTATAATGTGCCGCGAAGACATTATTTTTCCGCTATATTCGCAAAACGTGGAAAAAATGTATTCTGTAACATTTTTCTGTTCATTTTATGAACAGTGTGCGCATCGTAACATATAATACAGACACTATCCTGTAGGGTTGAAACGGTTGGCCCATTTTCGTAACCGACTAACCGAGAGCTATAACCGGATAAGATCCGGTAATCCGTTGCCATTACTTCACCGAATATGGGATCAAAACTATAGGAATTGGAAAGCAGTATTCTCAAACTATTCCGTAGTGTGTATACAAACGAACATTGTCGAGTACTCGACAACGTTCGTTCGTGTACAAACTACGGAATAGTTTCTGCAATTACTCAGTACTCACGAAAACTGCCGATCATTAACGAAGTCTTGAACGCCAAAGTCGATTATTTCTCAATATATACAACGCGGCTTCGGGGTGTAATCTATCACAAAGGAGAAGCGGAAGATTTACTACGTTTTAAACGTGGAATGACGATCACTATCGATATTTCGGATAACCGGTTGACGGTTTGTCTAATCGGTTAGGTAGCTAACTGGTTTCTAACCGATTATCCGGTTAACCATTTCAGTACTACTGTCCTGTCCAGTGACATAAAAGTCAAGGAGGTAAGATGTGTTAATTTTTTTCCCGGTATGAACAAAAACTTGTAAATTACTTTAAAAACTCATTCTCCGAACAAAGTGCCAAAGTGGACGTTACTTAGTGTTGGTAGGCGTAACACTGACAGATATTCTTAATGACGAATTGTCTATGAGCCTGAGGTAGTAGCTTGTAATTAGCTTGCCATGAAAAGCCATGTTTCCTTTTGTAACTTTTAATAAACGAAAACAACAGACAACTCTGAGAGTTGTCTGTTGTTTTCGTTTATTAAAAGTAACGAAAGAAAACTTAGTTTCCTAAGTTAGTCTGGCGTCATAGATGTTTTTCTCACTTGCTTCTAAATTGGACTTTCCTCGCCCATCTAGTAATTTCAAGGGGGATAGCTTTATTGAAAGTCGATTTTCATCAGATATAAGTCAGAGATGATAGGTTGGATGAGCTCTCCGTCATCAGAAGTCCAATGTGATAGTTTGAAAAGAAAAAATAGAAGCAATACGAAGTATGGGTATATTTGTGTTTTGAGTTAGACTTGTTTTGCTTATGTGTTGGGTAAAAGTAGTGGAGGCTGTGGGTATAGGGACTGGAGCATTATAGGGACTGGAGCATTAAAGGGACTGGGCAGTCCTATGGGAATTCCAGTCGACTGCAAAATTTACTGTAGGATTATTTATTTATTGATGTTTAAGGTTACATATGTATGCACATTGGCTAATCGTGACCTTGACAGTTTTACGGGTGGAGGAAGCCGGAGAGAACCACCGAGCATCGACGAGCGACTCTCAGCTCCTCAACATTCTAACTCTGTTCAAGCTCCGCTCAAGTAGGATTGCAGCGCTGGAAGACATGTGCGCCATCGACGTGCAGTACGCCTTAATACACGGAGTCATCGTGCCCCCCATATAGGCAACCGGGATCAAGTGCTTTGCCCAAGAACACAACGCGGGTCGTCCCGGACGGGGGTCGAACTCGGGACCTTTAGCATAGAAGTCCATCAGTCTACCACTGAGCCGCCGCGCTCCCTACTGCAGGATATCCGATAGGACTACACAGTCCATATGATGCACCGATCTTCATATACCCAGCTTCCACTACCAGTAAAGCGCTATCTTCCACCTTAATTCATTTTGTACAGTAGCTTATAATTTTTTTTATGTTAAGACGACACACGCACCGTGCATACATAGCGACGACGTCTGATCGATATTACAGGAGTGACAACTGTATATCAGAGCAATCGTATTAGCTTTATTACAAAAATAAGTAGAACATTTTCTCGCAAGCAGATATTTTATTGCTGTGTTAAAAAACGTGACAGGATATTGTGTCAGTGATGTAATGACGAAAATCACGAATAATTCATCTCTGGAAAACCAACTTAGGGAAATCGGCTGTGTTGGTATATATATTTTGACTCATCCTCTGACATGCCTTTCCTCAATGCTTGCATCATGAAATCCATATTGAGTTTGGAGAAACTTTGTCCTTGAGGGCTTATCGCGAAAACAGACAACAGTTGGGAAAACACTTTTCAAGCTATTTTTTCGTTCTGTATACAGTATTATGTCGTGGAATATCCCTCTTCGGCCTTCTGTTTTCCCGACTTCGGCCAGCGGTATGAACTAACGAAATTATTGAATACCCCACCCACATCTAACCTCCAATGAATTTTTAAATTTCAGAAGGGAGGCGCGTAGGACCCCGCGAATCATACCTTTCGGATTCGAATCGAATTAAGTATATGATTCGAAATGGAATAGAACCTCGAATCGAATCAGTGGAGTCTTGATGATGATCGATGGGGGTTGGGGGTGCTATAAATCCGATTTGTTCAGACTGTGATGGCTGAAGTCCCGACTGATAAATTAATCCTGTTACATCATCAAGGCACGCCTTCGTCGATTTATTTATGTTAATGAAGCGGAAGTTACACTAAATCTTTTATTTCAAAATTATTTTTATACGATTTCCATCTGAACTTCAGGTTTTGTGAGGCGATGAAGACGACTGATATCAAGCTACAGTTAAAACTAGAAGTCCTGTCACGAACTGTGCGCTTATCTAGGCTTAATTGCGCGTAGGAATTGCGCGCAAGTGCTATATCGAATGGCATCCAAAGCACGGTAGGTTCTCCTGGTTACCCATAGCAAACAAAGACAATGTTTCTGCCAATCCCCCCCCCCCCCGGGTTACCCGGAGGTCCATTGGCTGAAACATTGCTTGTGCACAGGTCATATGTACAGAATTTGATAGCCTTACTATGGTCATAACGCGTGGATTAACGCGCAGATTGACGTGCTATTTGTGCGCATTTCATGACAGGGCTTCTAGTTTTAACTGTATATTCCAATGAAAAAGATTCGAGAGGAAACGAATCGGTCAGCCGATTTCGAATCGAACCGAATATCAACTTAAGATTCGAAATCGAATCGAATCTTGAATCTTCGCATGGCCCTAAAGGAACGATAATGGAATGTTAACCCTTTACCTAACGAATCAGCTGCATCCGCCCGCGTAATTTGTAAATTGAGCAGTTGAAAAACAATAATTTTTCAAAATATTTCAACAAAACTATATCATGTGACCCCTCATTGGAACGAGCTCAATGAGCTCGTTCCAATGAGGGGTCACATAATATGGTTTTGTCGAAATTTTTGGGCAAACTTAAAAAAAATAGTAATTAAAATAATAAATCTTGATATTCTCTGTGTTGGGTAAAGGGTTAATTAACCTCCATTTGATACTGATTCGATATCTGTCTTACGTCGACATCGATATTTTCATATTTGTTTTTTCTGGAATTACAAGAACAAAGAAATGACAAAAATTGAACATATAATGTGCATTATACATGTAGGTAATGGAAAGTTAGCTTGAAAATAGGTGATAGGTCATTTTCGATGTCGACAAAAGTTCAAGCAAAATAATAATTTGTCACTTTTTTGCGGTTCATCCGTATTTATGAACAATGCTTCGCAGTTTTGAACACCAAAAAACAAAAAAATTATCATATTTTAAGATATCTGGCTCCATCGAAAATAATATGTGATGTATTTTCAAGATAAATTCCCCTTCACTTACACACCGAACTTTGATTTCGAAATATAACATTTGCATGCAGCGTGAAAGACAATCATAATCTTCAACTGTTTATACAAGAGGTAAGTAAGTAAGTCTTTATTTACGTGACATGTGCGATAAAATACAACCAATTGCACTCTATAAGTTCATTTCACAGCAACGCACCCGGCCAATTTGACCTATATGTCACGGCGTAATAGTACTTATGAATACGAATGCTCGAGAATGCCACACACTCATCACAATCATATTTCATCACCTCCCCCCACCCCCGGCCTAATGCTAAATATTCACTAACCCTGCCTACCCAGCATACCGAGGTTATCCCCCCCCCCCCAACCTTCATCACACGAGGATATTTATATGTACCGCCCCCCTCTCTCTCTCTCTCTCTCTCTCTCTCTCTCTCTCCCACTACCATTCACACTTCCAAACACATATATACTGGCGTGGAAGCAGACTTTAATAAACATAATATGGTCATAAAGGAGGTATAAAGAGGTATCTTGACTTCGACTTGATAAAAAAATCGCTGTCTGCAGAACAGTTTCGAAACCTAATTGTGCCTTATTGTTGATATCATTTATAATTATTGTGAAACAAAAACACATCGCGTGTTGTACTGACGCTGTGTTCCTCACGTTAGGTCGTTACAATGTGAGGCCCTCGTCCATACAGGATTCTATCCAGTTTTGGGGGAGGGGTGGGCAAACATGATATTTGGAAGGTCACTGAGGGGTCAGGGCGCCTACGCTACCTTCAAGTGGTTACCCCCTCCTTCCTCTTCCCAGAAGGTAAGTGGGTGGTCGGGAAACGATCGGAGGGTCATAGTTAAGTCTAGCCCCCACCCATCCCCCACCTTCACGAAGACATTTTGTATATTCAGTGCTCTAAGAGCGAATCTGAGGTATTTCTGATCGATGTTGCCCTATACTGGAGACCATTTCAGGAATCCATGTTGTGTGAAAGTTGCATTGGGCCAATATTTTTGTGGGGTGGGGGAAGCTAACATTTTAGTGCCCCCTCCCGCCTGCTAGGCCGCTGAGTCCAAGCGGACTGTTCTTGTAGGTAAAGTTGAAACTAGAAGTCCTGTCATACTTAGCTCAGAAAATACTCGTTACTTAACGCGCTCCTTACTGCGGAAGAAAGAAGTAATCTGAAAACACAAGCGTGCTTGTGCTGTGCAATGCAAAATGTAATGTGCTATTAGCGAGGTGGGTAGTGAAAGTATGAGCTGAACCGATCAAACAGAAAGAAAATATTGAGACTACCATATGTGGAGGGTGGAGTACTACTGAATGGCTATGGGATAGATTTTTCACTTTGTAATCATTTACAATTTCTGAAGATAAAACACACGAAGCACTTGCAAACTTCTACCCCAAGGACCACCGGGCTGTACCCCGTGGTCCATGTGACGCAAGTCTTTCTTGCGCTGTTATGAACAATTATAAATACTTTTCGACTGGAGAATGTATGGCTCTGTCGTTAAGTTGTAATCCACTCTCTTCATTCTGTATATGGGGTTGAGTTTTAATATCTGTTTACGTTATCGCATGGACATAATGGTCTCTGTTTAATAGTATAGAAATGTACAGAGTTGGGCACGCTGTTTTTCTACAGAAATTGATTCAGGGGCAAAACTACACTTAATCAGCGCGCTATTACTTCAAAGTAGTGCACACTACAGTCACAGGACTTCTAGCTTCAACTTTATAGCGGTAGCAAACAGATCTGCTCTATAATTCTGCTTTGTTCAGACTTAAAAAACTCAGACCGTTTCTCTGCCGGAACACATGTAACAAACTGGCCAATGCATCGTTGGTATTGTCATACAGTTAAAACTAGAAGTCCTGTCATGAAATGCACGCAAATAGCACGTTGATCTGCGCGTTAATCCACGCGTTATGACCATATTATGGCTATCAAATTCTGTACATATGGCCTATACACAAGCAATATTTCAGCCAATGGACCTCCGGGTAACCCTATGAGTAACCAGGAGAACCTGCCGTGCTTTGGGTGCCATTCGATATGGCAATTGCTCGCAATTCCTACGCGCAATTAAGCCTAGAAAAGCGCGCAGTTCGAGATAGGACTTCTAGTTTTAAATCCCGACTTCAGCCATTCCAAAGAATTCAGAATTCTACCGCCAACATATTTTTGGGCAGAAGCAAATTATCCAGCACACCAGATGCCCTTCAAAAACTACATTTACTTTTCGTATCAGAAACCATTGAATTTGGGACATTTTCATTGGTCCACAAATGTTCAAATAACCAAGCACCCTCTGACTTAGCAGAACTGATTCAATATACACCAAGCTCTTATGCCATTAGATCTAGTGACAAATGGATACTGAAGGTACCTTTTCATAGACATGTAACATCTGCCGATAGATCATTTGGCTATACTGGACCTTCTCTTTAGAATTGTTTACCACAAGATTAAAGTCTTGCGAGACTCTTCAAAAATTCAAAATCAAACTTAAAACCTATCTTTTCAAGAGAGCCTTCAACATAGTATAACTTATATCGTTCTGACTGAGGTTGTACCATAGAACGTTTCTCGTTTACTATGTGAATGAGAAACAGTTATGAACGCTATAACAAACACTTATTTATTAGTCTGTGTGAAACACACAGACTATTGTTTTTGTACGGTTTCTGCTTCTTCTTCTTCTTCTTCTTCTTCTTCTTCTTCTTCTTCTTCTTCTTCTTCTTCTTCTTCTTTTTCTTCTTATTCTCCTGTCTTCTCCTCACTCACGTCCTTGTCCATACGACAACTCGAAAATGCATCGACCCATCTCGACGATTTTTGGCATACTGGCAGACGGTCACAGGTTCTCGGCACTCTATGTTTTCAGGCCTCTTATAGTCTTTGCGTATGGCCCAGTCGGCCACGGGGTTTTCACAGCCT
Organism: Pictodentalium vernedei; assembly: GCA_031216915.1. Taxonomy (NCBI): domain Eukaryota; kingdom Metazoa; phylum Mollusca; class Scaphopoda; order Dentaliida; family Dentaliidae; genus Pictodentalium; species Pictodentalium vernedei. The sequence continues at coordinate 74,819,468 of CM062297.1, forward strand.
CTAATTCCTGTAACGGTAAATTATCCCCAAGCAATACTATGTTTTATTTATTCACACTGGAGAAATGTAAGCAGAAGTAGAGGTAGCTGTCAAACATTAAATGGTATCGCTATTTTAATCAGATAGATGTCAGGTCTTCAACCAAGTTGAGAGAAACCCTTTGCTTTGCAAGAAAATAAAGTATAAATTATTCAGTTCAATGCTTTAACCCTCTCAAGACTTAAATGTGGGTCCCAACGATTTTATTTCAGTGAGAATAATGTAAACCCTTTCCATACTCACAATACTGCTCTAAACATCATTCAAATAAATGGCAGTGCAAACAATGTCCATTTCTGACCCCGTGATCGAACCCTTTGAATGCTCTGCACATAATGCTTTTTCTGGTCTCTTGGCAAACATTTTCTGATTCCTGTATGAATACCTGTAAATACTATTACCGAAAACCTATTTTTGAGTTCTTCAAAAATATTTCACCAGCAATATTAAGCCTCCATAAATTATCTTTCTGTTTTGTTTATTTCTGATGCTTTAACCCTTTTCACGCAGACTTGAGTTTATTGGATGTAGTAAATACTGTTTCTCTAGTTATTATTATTATTACTCGAACTGGCAAGTCTGGGCTAGCGCAAGTAGTAAGGGAAGGCAGTCCGGCGTAAAAATTTAACACTGAAATCTCTATTAACATTGGTTCGCCAGAGCAAATTTTCGTCTAGAAGGAAACAGGCGTAAACATTTAACACTGAAACTTCCCATAGCATTTTGAATTTGGCATAAAAATTGGTGTAAAAGAAAACGGGCGTAAAATTTTAACACTGAAAATTCTCATAGACATGCCGCTGGCACTCTGGCGAAAACAAATGTCAATGGGACTTTTCAGTGTTAAATTTTTACGCATGTTTCCAGACGAAAATGTGCTCTGGCGAACCAATGTCTATGGAGATTTCAGAGTTAAATTTTTACGCCGGACTGCCTTCCCTTGCTACTAGCGCAGGAGCCAGTTGACGGCGATATGAAATAGAAGTAATCAAGGATTAGCAATAACCTTGTGTAATTTATGGATTGTGTCCTCTGTTTGCAGTGTACACCAACAACTATCAGTGACGGTCTGTTGTTTCGTCATGGTCATATATAACAAAACACTAATAGATGTGGTTGATGGTATGTTGTAAAAATCAACATACGTTTTAAAAAAATATTTTTTTAGTTTATGTCGATAAGTTTTTATTGATTCGAAAACGATATTAATTCCATATCGTTATCGTATAGAATATTCAATATATCGATTACCTCTAAATTCCAAATGTGCTAAATCAACTTTAAAAGTCTAAGCACGGATGTGGCTAGAAGACGGTGAGGGTAGGTAGCGCCCTCAGTCTGGCCTAAAATCCGATAGTTGAAAGTTCAGGGCTCAAATGGTAAAAGTTGAAAATTTGGAGATCCCCAAAGTGGTCAACTTTGTTGCTGCATGCAGCTTTTTAACTTGGATTTAGTATGAATATAGAGATGCTTTAACCCAAAATCGCGATTATGTCCTACTGGTATTTCGAACTTCAGAGGTCATCAGTTACAAACTTTCTGGCTGTGGTGGGTGTGCAGTTGGAAATCCTTAAAATTTAGAAATTGTGAGGTTCTGGTTGGAAAATCAAAAATACTTCTAGAAGTATTGAAATGTTCGTGTTAGATTATGACGCAGTTGCTGGTCTCTAGAAAGTAATTGTCGGCAAATGTTCAACAATGAAACTTAATTGCAAGAAAACTCATTTCCTGATAGAGTATACAATTGCCACTTAAACAGAAAATATTTTTTCCAACTAGCTTCATCACTTTTAACGAAGCTACAATGGCCGGCACTTTTCAAAATATATGAAGTTGACATACCGTAACCATATCGGAATTCAGCAGGGCGTGTTACTATTAACTAAATCTAGTCGATTGCTGCCCAGTGTTGTGGCGTTATCGATGTAATGAAAAATGTTACTACAATTAAGGTTCAGGGGAGAATCTCAATTGCCCTCTGACCTCATCATGCTTTTTCGCTTGAATCTAATCTCGAATCGAGTCGAATCGGGCAAAAGTTTCGAAACCGAGTGTAGTCTCGAATCAAATCCACTTTCCAGTTCCTACGATATTACGGCTACCTTAGTCGTGCTGTCTATCTCCCATGTGCACCTAGAATCAATATGCGCATTAGAGTATCTCGTACCGTGGCACCGCCACAGTGCTGGCAGATGGAGCTATCATTTGTTTCGCAAAGGTTGAACAATCTATTCATATCAGAGATGTAAGTTTTCAGGATTTTTCCTGAATTCAGGATTTTTCACGAGAATTGATCCGCCAGTTCAGGATTTTATGTACATTTATAACAAGCCTTGCATACTCTTCCAAAACCCAAAGGCTTATTTCCAAGATTTTTTAAGTGTACACCACTCAAAACAAAAAAAATTCTTGGGTTTGTTGTCAAATCAAGCCATCGCTGCTAGCCATGGTTTGATTTAACAACAAACTCAAGAAAAGTATGGCTCTCTGTGTACTGACACTATACCCTTGTAAGAACCCTATTTTGAGGGTAGATAGGCAGTTTCAGGATTTCTCAACGACTTTCACTTACATCTCTGATTCATATGCCAACCAAAGGTATTCCCGGCTGTAATTCCGACACGGGGCATTGAATTTTCACTAGTATTTGAACCGAATACGACAGGGTTCTGACACATTGACACTCCAATTAAGGAAGGGGCACACGAGCGCTTTTTTCGCTGGATAGTCGCGATCGAATCGTCGTTAAATGTTACACCTAATTACCAGGGGACACACGCTGCGATTTTTCTCGAGACCGTACTCCACGATTCTGCAAATCCGTCGATCAAGTGACGTGTCCAATATGGCTCCGCGCAGCCATTTTTTCTGTGGTGTGACAATTCCAAACGGTGATTGGTTTCTATAAATTGTTCGTTCGACTATGTTCGCCAGAGTGGGCACACGAGCGATTTTATCGGGTATCTGTTCGCGGCGATAATAAAATCGGGCGAACATATCAAACATGATTGATCGGTGCGATCGAATGCGCGAATAGGATCGACGAGTTCAGTCGCCGTCGTCGTACTGTCCAGACGAGCGAAGTTTCGAAGCGATTTCAAAATCGGCGCAATCCAGCGAAAATAATCGCCCGTGTGCCCCTAACGTTACTCGAAGCGATCGCATTGAATATATCACTATCCAAATGAGTTTTGACATCTTCTGTTCTTAATATTCTAGTGTTGACAACTCACCCCGCAGTTATCTTATCAGCGGGACTAGATTCAAACGAGAAGTGACCACATACCACCAAAGTGGACTGAGAAAAAGCCACATGTCGCCCTTAGAGTGGAACGAGGCGCCATCTGCAATGCTTTCGCATTGCAGATGGCGCCTCGTCTTACTCAAGGGGCGATAAATGTGCAACCTAGAAGTAACGTGACCCCCCGCTATCGCTTCGAATAACAGTGTTTATGAATGTTCTGATTAAATGTGTTTTATCCTGTTCGGATGGGTACGGTCAATCTAGTTTCTCGTATTCCGACACGAGGTGCCCTTGGTGTCGAAAATGTCGGTAAACCCGAATAAATAAATACATAATTTCCTCGGAAGCCTGCAGGATGTGACTCTCAGCTTCGGAATGTCGGCAGGAAAGAAATGTATAAAATCCAAACTCGTCGAGATTCGAATGTTTTCGAATAATGGAGATGGTTTCGAATCGAATCGAATCAGCGAAAACATTCGAAGCTAAATTGAATGTCGAACATTCACTGGGTCTTACCACACCTCCTTGATCTACAATTTGGATGAATAGGAATTCGTTTCATTATTGATTCAGTAATCGGTTCAAGTGAAAGTTTATCACTAAATATCATAGAAAAACGTTAAATGTATTCGACTTCGATTTTGTCTTTTTTTTTAATATCACATGAAGATTTGATTTACCTGTAACTAGCATTGCTATGGATTGATATGTCCGTTCACAATAATACACTTCCGTCATATTCATTATTTCAGCTGTCGCGACGTTGTCAGAAATTTCCATATTCAATTATCGCTACGCAAAAATGTCATTAACGCCTAAATACTCTTTTATCTGACAGGTGAAGGGAAATGAACCTATTTTTGGCCTTATTCACTTGTATTGATGAATGCGACGGAAGATGCACTATAAATATGTATTATCAATTCATTGTGAGCTACCTTCATGTTAATACTAATTTACACAGTCTGTAAGGAGCATAATACAAATACTCCAAAGCGGAGTCAGTCGCTAATGGATATTTTAGTCATTTGCGTCCGCGGATCGGCTAGCACGCCCAGACGTTCTGCACATGACGTCATTTCGTCTTCCTGGAAATCTGTTTACATTTCCTTGGTGTTGATTGAGATAAATATAAAGTGTTCTGCCTTAAGTTGCTTAATGGTGTTTCGCGTTGATTCTTTTCACGAAATAATATAAATCCAAAAGAATCGAAAATCGTTTTTATAATTTCTAAATATTGATAATAACAATAATAATAACAAGCTTTACTCGGGCATCGTTTGGGTCCCTTACTGGACCTGCATCTGTGGGTAGCCACCTCACACCCTTTAGTGGCTAATGACAGCTGGGCTGCTAATCACAGGTGGTGGTCCAGTAATGGAGCCTAACGCCCTCCAAAATGTTATTGTATAATTATCGCCAAAATATGGTAAAAGTACTTGCAACCAGCTGCCGGTACTTCTACGGAAAAAAAACAATTATGATGAAAATACCGAATTGACCCTTTACCCAACGCAGACGATATCAAAAATTTTTATTTTAAATATCATGTTTTCAATTTTTTCAAACAATTTCAATAAAACTATATTATGTGACCCCCTCGTTGGAACGAGCTCGGCGAGCTCGTTCCAACGAGGGGTCACATGATATGGTGTTGTTGAAATTTTTTTAAAAATAATATTTTTTCAACTGCTGAATTTGCATATTACGGGGGTGGATGCGGCCGATTCGTTGGGTAAAGGGTTAAACTACTTATGGTAATGTTGGCCTATATTTTGTTCTATCATGGAGGAAAACCGAGGAACTGGTATTTGGTTTCTCTTCATTACATGAGAAAGCTGTTGATTTGTCATTCAGCCCAATTAATAGAGACATTTCGCACAATCAATGACGACTGATGCGAACTACGAATAGGGTACTACGTCATTGGAATTTGTGTTCTTCCTATCACCTGTCGTTTTCGCTTATCCGTAGTTACGATTATGATTTCTCATTAACTCTTAACCCGAGTATTTGCAAAATATTTTAATCAAATCTAGTCATGGCTGCTTTGAAGCAACCGTGACTAGATTTGATGAAAAATTCATGGAAATTTAACTCAAGAAGTCATTGGTCAAATGGTCGAATCAATTTACAAGGGGAAATTTGATTAAATGTGTTCAAATTAAACCTATTTCAGTGGTAAGAGATTTCTTGTCCTGGGCAGGAATATCTACCAGCAGCATGCAAGAAGTTAAAGCACGCTGATATATCATACCGTAAAACGTTTGAGAACGTTTCTCCGCCATTTAATATGGGGTTCACTCTAAGATTATGTACTTAAACTGTCATCGCCATGTGGCCTAGATTTCCATCTCTTACTGGCAGTCCAATCATTCGTCGCCGTGCAATACCAGAAAATTAGACACCTTTCGTAAAACGAACGACGACTGATAAAAATTGCGAATGGGATATTACGTCACTGTAGTTTTCTCTTATTCGAAGTTACGATTACAGCTTCTCATCGCCATTCGCAGATATATCATATGGCAAAATGTTTGAGAGCGTTTCTGAGTCCCTTAATGTGGAAGATCACTCTAACGTTATGTTCTTACTGTGTAGTGTCCGTAAACCTTTAGTGCTACAAAGTTTGACGGTAGGATTTTCGCACAAACGGACTCGTAGTCGTCAATTCTGCGAAAAGCACTTTTAGCCGCCCGACAAATTTACGACTACTATTGGCTTTTCGTAATTTTTATAGTAGTCCTTTTTATAGTAGACCTTTCGCACAATGAACGACGGCTGATAAGAACTACGAATGGGGTACTACGTCATCGGAATTTGTGTTCTCCAATCAGTCGTCGTTTTCGCTTTTCCGTAGTTACGATTACAGGTTATCATCAAAACTCGAACATATATCATATAGCAAAAAAGTTTGAAAGCGTTTCTCGGCCCCTTAATATGGAGGTTCACTCTAAGATTGTGTCCTTACAATACAGTACCCTTAAACTGCTAGTGGCACGTCTTTTGAACGGTGCGATTTTCTCACAAGCGGACTCGTTGTCGTCAATTCTACGAAAAGGTTTTTTTGACAGTCCGACAACTTTACGACTACTATTAACTATTCGTATTTTTTATCAGTCGTCGTTCATTATGCGGAAGGTGTTTATTATATTTAACCTGAATTAGTCTACCCTCTGAAGCTGAGAGACCACTTTCCGGTCCAGGAACATGATACGTCATACTATCATCAAGTATAGTGTCTGCTAAGTTAAAGTGTGGGTTAGACCAATCAATATTTTCAACGCACAGCCCCCAAGGCTGAACGTTGAAATTATTAATTGGTCTACCCCCAAATAATGAATATGGATTCTTCTAATTGGTGCCATTGCATTGATATGGAAGATACCACCAGGGTTCAAAGGGTTAAAGAAGTAAATGGGTTCTTTCTGAAAAAGGGGGATTTGTTCCATAGCACATTGACACTCCTTTTTAAGTTTTCACGAAACTTAAACAGTAACAGTTTCTACATTTACGGTAGAAGTAACGGCAACTGTTATTAACGGTAATTTGTGCAGTGTATAAGAATAGGGCCTGTCTTCCTAACTATTTGAGAACCTTGACAATAGCATCTGCGACCCAACAAGAAGTTCCTTTATTTGCCCCAGGTGATCACAAAGTAAACAACTGCGTTAGGGTTTATCTTCCCGATTTTGTGTCGACTTATTTGTCACAGTTTGTCATCTGAGAACAAAAGAAAAAACTAATTCCCACACCATAGGTTAAACAACACTGTAAGTGCGCGTGTGTGTGTGTGTGTGGAGGTGTGTGTGTGTGTGGGGGGGGGGGGGGGGGTGTTTGTCTTCTCGACTTTGTGAGAACATAGACAATAGTGTTTGCGTCCCCTTAGGGACTTTATTTGTTGTCACACGTCTTCAAGAAGAAAACAATGAGTTTTTGTTTTCCCGATTTTGTGGGGACTTGATTGTCATTCTTTGTCACCGGGAACAAAGGGAAAAAACAAGTACTCACAACAACGGCTAAACAAGGCTAAGGGTGTATGTGGGGTGGGGGTGGGGGTAGATGGCATTAATATACAACAACTTCGAAAGAGCTGACAAAGTCGTATCTGTCACGTAATATATTTTATATCAGTATACGTCCTTCAGTTTCATTACGTATGTTATGATCTAGCAATGGTTTGGCCTATTTATTCTACTTAAACCATCTTCCAATCTGATGGCTAGCCTTCAGGTTGGAAGATGGTTTGAGAGCCTGAAGTAGAAGGTGGAATTCATTTGCCGAATGTGACTAAGTTTGTTTACATGTGTGAAAAATATATTCAAGGATAGCTTGCATAATGATGCGCTTGCATGTTCTCTGTTTTTCAAGCGCGATGCGCAATAATGCAGCCTTTATCATCAGCTATGTCTCTTAACCCTTTACCCAAAGTAACTGCCAAAAACTGCCAGCGCTATTCACAAAAAATGGTCAGTTGATTTTCCTTATTGTTTTCATTTTTTGTCTCAAAAACATAGGTTATGACCCCTCTTTGGAACGAGCTCATCGAGATCGTTCCAAATGAGGGGTCATAACCTATGTTTTTGAGACAAAAAATGAAAAAAATCGTTATTGAAGAATTTTGTTTGCAAGTGTCGTCTGCTTTTCATGTTAAGCAGAGGGATCAAAACATAGGTTATGACCCCTCTTTGGAACGAGCTCATCGAGCTCGTCCCAAATGAGGGGTCATAACCTATGTTTTTGAGACAAAAAAAATGAAAAAAAATCGTTATTCAAGAATTTTGTTTGCAAGTGTCGTCTGCTTTTCATGTTAGGTAAAGGATTAAGCCAATAGCTGGATAAAAAAAACTTAAAAATCGATCTTTGGTAAATGGTGTTGATCAGTTATGGCAGTTGGGTAACGTAACGAATTATAAGCAGACATTAGCAACAACACTTTCAAGTTTCAAATGCCTTCCCTCGATATTTTGTTCTGGACACCTGTTTCCGACACTAAACCATCCTTTTCCTGTCTGTAGCCGTTGGGAGAATCTTCATTTACTCCCTGCACCCATGTTATTCATGTAAAGCGAACAAAAAATATTGAGACCACCAAATCCAAACTTAAGGTAACTTGTGATATATTTTGAAAAGCTAGGGCCAAACTGCGATGAATTGATCCAAACACACGGTCTGTGAGATCGCAATTAACAAGTTTGTATCATCGACACTGCCGGTTACCCGTTACAGGAATAGACAATCCAAAATGAGCGAACCCAGTAAACAGAATGAACGACTGGTTCATATACAGTTGAAACTAGAAGTCCTGTCACGAAATGTGCAGAAATTGCACGTCAATCTGCGCGTCAATCTACGCGTTATTACCATAGTAAGGCTATCAAATTCTGTACATATGGCCTGTGCACAAGCAATGTTTCAGCCAATGAACCTCCGTGTAACCCGGAGGTCCATTGGCAGAAACATTGTCTGTGTTTGCTATGAACAACCAGGAGAACCTGCCGTGCTTTGAATGCCATTCGATATGGCAATTGTGCGCAATTCCTACGCGCAATTAAACCTAGATAAGCGCCCAGTTCGTGACAGGACTTCTAGTTTTAACTGCATTGTGTTCAAACGTGTCTCACAGGCGTGTTTCCGGGGAACAGCTTTGTACGGTTACGGGGAAATATGTCGCCAGCATTCATTTCGTATTAACTTTGCAAAATTGTGCAATTGGCTTGTAGCGCCATTTCTTCGATTGTGCGCGTGTGGACTCGAGTCCACACCTGCACAATTTAATATTTTCAGATTCCGTTTTCTGATGTTTGACTCAAGAAGCATTGCTGCCTTTTTTCATTACAAAGATGCCCGGTAACCTAATGCACAAATGACAATCCACAATTTTGCCGAACCGTGACCTTAGGGTCTGAAACTGACAAAAGGTCGACACAACACAGCCTGGCAATAATTTCCATCGCTGACTGGGACTTTAAACGCAAATTACAGCATCAAGCAAATTCTGTAGGAGTAAGTTTCTTGAATGTTAGGGATACATTCCCTCGTAATTGTACCTCAGAAACCTGCCTCCGAGACACGTTTAGTCGCAATATAATGCGGCCGCCGTGGACTGGTCACTTTCCATGGGTGGGCAATATTTCTACGGATGTAGTATTATTATTTATCATATGACTCGTCCGTTTTGTTCACTTTAAAACATTTGATATTTTGTTTTCATATTAATCAGCGATAAATAAAGCCTTCCGTCAATTTTATTGGTCAGTTTCAAAACTAGACAATTTGATTGGCTGAACAAAATACAACTGGGCTGATTAGAGTTGGGAGCTTTCATTGGTCAATTTCAAAACTAGACAATTTGATTGGCTAAACAAAATACAACTGAGTCTCATTTGCATAATTTCAGTAGGGAGAATTTACGTTATCTGTCATATTTAGGGTGGGTTATATTTATTATTTTTTTCCCAAACTTAACGGCAAAAAACCGCCTCGCGCAATACAAGAAAAACGCCATTCATTTTTTTGTTTAAGTTTTCACTTTCTGCTTCCAAAACATAGGTTATGAGACCTCATTGGAACTAGCGTGTCGCGCTCGTTCCAATGAGGGGTCATAACCTATGTTTTGGAAGCAAAAGTTAAAAAATTAGTTATACGAGGATGTTTTTTCCAAGTGCCGTCTGCAGCTCAAGTAAGGTGATGGATTAAAAAGTCATACTAAGTGGCTAATTTGTGCGTGTGTGTGTCATATGATAAATAGAATATGAAATGGGTGTTTTTCTCATATAATATTTATGAAACTCGTCAGAAGCCAGAGGCTCGCCCAAACGGAAAATTCTTAGACTCTTTTCATAAATATTATATGAGAAAAACACGCATTCCATACCCTCTATATCCCAAACACTAATTGCAGGAGTAATCATCAAAAGCTTAAATAATGAATTAATTAAATTTTTTTTTGACGATATTAACTGGTAAACGCTTGCTTGGACATTACTGCCCACGCATGGATTATATCCAGTCCATGGCGACTGTACTGTATATAAACCTTCCACTCGTTCCGTTTCTTAGGCGCCGCACGGGTATCCAGAGTGACCAAGGCAACCTGGAAAGTCCGCATTATTCATGTATACCGAGTACCGAATGGGCGTTGGATTTCAGAAGTGGACAACCAGTTGGAATCAGTGGCGGTGCCAGAAATTTTTTTGTGGGGGGGGGGGGGGGGCAACTAGGGGGGCAGACTCCCATGAAGGGGGGCAAATACGTAAAGGATCATATCATTACTTTGTTATGAGGTAGTCGAAACTTGGACCCAAAGTCCGTAATATACTTTTTTGGTTTGGTACGTCCTGTGGACGTACCAAACCAAAAAATTATATTACGGATTTTGGGTCCAAGTTTCGACTAAATGTAATGGTAATTAGCGGTCCTCCTTTCAAAAAATCCTGGATCCGCGTCTGGTGGGTCTGTGCGTGAGAGAGAGAGAGAGAGAGAGAGAGAGAGAGAGAGAGAGAGAGACTCATAATGCCCGTCTGTCATAATGCGAAATCCATGATTTTTTTTAGACAAGGGATATTGATAGACATGCCTTTGTTGGCTCATAACTTAATTATAACTTATAAGTATCTGCATCCGAGTCTTTAAATCTCTACTGCCTGGATGTGTTCATCAGCTAGCCTGAGGCTTTGGGCTAAGTGTGTATGGGAAATTATTGGGAATAAAAAAAGAGAGGTGTGTGTGTGTGAGAGAGAGAGAGTGACTGAATGTGTTTGTTTGTGTGTGAGGGTGGATGGAAATGCATGCGAGATGGTTGGGGGGGAGGGCAACTGGGGGGCAAAGCCTTCGTTTGGGGGGGGTGGGGCAAATGCCTCCCATGCCCCCCGTAGCGCCGCCACTGGTTGGAATGTGCAACAAATATATTTTCTTACCCTTAATCGATGAGTATCCATAAACTGTCAGACTCTAATATTATTTCTCCTTATTTACAGCTAAGAATTCGTCGCAGTACTTTATATTGTAAAAATTATTCCTTCTTCACCCCATGGAGTGTTTTGTACAGTCGCACTGCGGGAAATAAACAACGGAATGATAATCAATCACTGACAGACGGGCGAATCGAATTAAGAGTCAGAGACGGTCTATAAATGTCGTGTCTAGAATATGGATGCACTTACATGTACGCCATATACAATTTTAATTTCTAGGCATATCAGTAAAGCGGTCCAGTGTTATAATATAAGGCACGCCTGGCCATAAAGGGCTTGTACGGTTAAAACTAGAAGTCGTGTCACGAACTGTGCGCTTATCTAGGCTTAATTGCGCGTAGGAGTTGCGCGCAATTGTCATCGTGAATAGCATCCAACGCACGGCAGGTTCTCCTAGTTACTCGTAGCAAACACAGGCTATTACCTGGAGGTCCACTGGCTGAAACATTGCTTGTGAACAGGCTATATGTACAGAATTTGATAGCCTTACTATGGTCATAACGCGTAGATTAACACGCAGATCGATGTGCTACTTGTGCGCATTTCACGATAGGACTTCCAGTTTTAACTGTATGGTAACCCATTGGCAGGTTGCGCTATATAGCATAGTGGCAACCGACAGGAAAATGGTGTCGTGGTGTTTCTGTGCCACCTCAGTTTTATTACGCCAGCCATGCGTCTTAATGTTGGGTTCTCACTTTCGCGGTTTGGGGTGCCGGACGCCCACGGTTTTAATCCTTGATAGTCCGTCGTAAATCCGTTCTGGGCCAGTAGACACGATCGTGGTATTCTGGGATAAACCTTCGCGCTTCAGTCGCCTTGTTTATTCCATGGAGCGATTTTCAAAATGTTTGAAGATTTCATTTTTTCCGTCTCCAACCGTAAGTGACCGTAGAAAACCGTAGACGCCGAGACACAATCATAGCATGTCCGTAGCCGATCCGACATTAACCTTGGTCCGAAATGGGATCCCGACCACGTAAAACGCCAGATAAATTATGGATATGCTACGGTTGTGTCCCGGTGTCTACGATTATGTTACCGTGACATAACCGCGACATAACCGTAGAGACCGTAGAAGGATTGTCCGTAGCGCTTCCGGTGGTGCCGTAGCATAACCGTAGGAAAATTGTCTCATAACCGTAATAATCCTTGGCGAATCCTTGGTACTTCCTTAGCTTAACCTTTGTACATCTTTAGCGCTTCCTTAGATCCTCCGTAAGCGCCGTAGCCACACCCTAGTGCCACCGTTTAAATTGTCAAGAAGTTTTTGTCATCTTCAGCTCTCTCTCCTCTCTCTCTCTCTCTCCGTCTATCTCTGCCTCTCTCTCTCTTAATAGTACATTTTTCTTCTTCATCTTTGATTTTCAGCAGTTATGCACATCCAGCTCAAAGTGTGCCACTTCTTGGGATCCTAATTTCAGAGCCCCACCACCTCCAACAATATACCACCCATCCTTTCATACTCATTGGTGACCACATCTAGAATGTAATCTTTTAGCAAACCTTTTCAAAATAATAATTTATATAACTGTAACCAATTATAGCACGCTTGACAAACCAGTGTAAGGTCAACACAAATATTCATGAACTTCAGTTTTCAGAACACCAGCAGAAGTGCTATGTTTTAATTTAATTATGTACACGCCCCATTCTGTTTCTACTTGCTTAAAACCTATTTTGTACACTCTGACAATAGTCCATATTCGTAAATCTTATGTTAGTTTGATAACTGGAAGCAAATAAGCAGGACGGACAAGAGCCGGGTTAATTTTATTATGGGATACGTTCTTTGCGTAGTTTCTAGCTCATAGTGTCGAACATATCGTCTCTTGAATATAACAATGCACCATCTGCAAAGCAAAAGCTATTTACTAATGGATACTTAACACTTTTGACGCGACAGGCAGCTAAAGTCGACAGCACGTCAACCCGCGTTAGGCAACTATAGTCGGCATTTTAGACAACTGCATGTGTCCATCTCCAAGTGCTATCAATCAAACATCAACGCATTCCTATGTCCGTAGCCGATCCGACATTAATCGTGGTCCGAAATGGGATCCCGACCACGTAAAACGCCGGATAAACTACGTTGCGTTGCAGTTGGCACCTTTACGCCTTGAAATGACTCTATCACTTTGTCTCTAATACTGTAGCTCCTACTGTGTTATTTTGACTGCAGAAATACAGACATCAGTAGAGAATGGCCCCACAAAATCCCACTAAAATGTACGACAATATATACATAAAATATATATAAAACAAATCATGATCCAAATCTGTAAAAAAAAACACTCTATGAGATCCCTGGAACGCTTTTAAGAATTATAACTCTTTAATCTAATAAACCGTGTTTTAGTAAACTGTCTGATCATTATTACGCGCTGAGAATTCTGTTTCTCGGGATAATCCGCGCCAAAAGAGTTAAACCCCTTACATTTTCCGTTCTCTGTGGTACTTACAAGTCGCTCTTTCTCAAACGTCTTTAACAATCCCGTCACCGCTTTTTCTGCTTCTAAAATTATCATTACATTCTTCCGGCTGCAACTTTTGTGTTTCTCTTATTACTCCTACTACATGGGCATTGTGAAGCTTCCAAATCCGATTCAATACGAGTCGCGTTAATTCGAAAGTTTTCGAATTGTCGACATGTTTTCAAAATCCTTCAGATTGTCTCCCCTTGAACTCGTCTTCTGTCATCAGAGGTCGTCTGTACAAAAGATCTGATGATAGAAGAGATCAACGAGTAATAATGTCTCTTTACTCACAATGATATATACATTTTATTTCCTGTTCCAGTTATAGATATTCCAATCAATGAGTATTTAATTTACCAGAGAACATCAATAAATATGATTAGTGGAACTACCCGACGTAACCCAAATACTACAGCTGTTGTGCGTCTTATTTAGTAAAGAAACACGTCTGATAATATTGGTGAGGTAAATAAAGATTCGGTCAAATCAAGCCTCGATGCAGAAATATTTCTTTTGCTCGGTTTACTTTACCGACCAACTGAAATATTCCAGACGATTGGAACTAAACATAAGCAGTGAAACATTTAACCGCTTTTCTGGCCCAAGAACATTATATGCCATAATGTGAGTAGGTAGGATGAGTGGTAAGTGCATGTGTGGGGTAGACTAATCAATATTTTCAACGTGCAGCTCCGATGCTACACGTTGAAAATATTAATTGGTCTATCCCCCAAATATGGAGCATGGACTCTTCCAATTGCAGTCATTGACCTGACAGGGAAGATACCATCAGTGTTCAAAGGGTTAAGGGATAGACTGGTTCCAGCCATAACAGCATCGAATTTCGTACAAAATTTGACTTTGAGCTTGAGAATCGGATTATTCGAGTGTGTCAGATATGGACAGTTAGATCTCTACTGGGTACTGTACGCAGTTGGTTAATCTTTTCTCTAACTCGACCAAAGACGGCGCTCTCAAAATATTCTTGAAGAAATGAAGATATTTCTTTTCTTGTATGGAATTATAACTCATCATCGTTCACATGAAGCAGCTCGACGAGCTTGTTCCAGTGAGGGTCATAAGCTATCTTTGTGATGAACAAAATGGGAAATAATAAACCTTCAGTGTATTATGGGGAATAGCGCTGGCAGAATATAGTCCTGATTTTAACACTTACGCTACCGAATCGACTATTGTCGCGTATTTCATGGTGATTATCTGTACGTTCCGGTATGTGCAGAGCAACTCTACCATCTGATTTCTTGTTGGAAAGGGCTCAGAAAGCCCTTTCCAACAAGTAATCAGGTGATAGAATTTCAAGTATGTCATAAATTTTGATTAAACTTCCTCGCATACAGGCGTACATGGAGGTCCTCCATATATGGCTTAATTGGGCGTGACGATAAAAGGGTTAATTAAAAAAACCAACCCTTTACGCAACTCGCATGATATCTAAATTTGTAATTATAATTTTTTTTGTCCAATTTTTCTCATAATCTCAATAAAGTCATATCATGTCGCACCTCATTGGAAAGGTAAGATGGTGTCTGCTTGTTGGGTAAATGGTTAATCGTCGCGAGGATGGTACATACAGCACTCCCAAGAAGCATATAGAGACTTGATGTTGAACACTCCTCCATTGTCAGCCCAGTACTTTGTTGTACATTTGCCATTTGTTGACGATGGACTGTTTGATGTGATTCAGTTGTATTTATGAGACAAAACAATACGATATTTATTATTATTTCAATGAACACACAGTTTATCGATCGAGAATTAACAGAGAAAGCGGAAGACGCATGTACGGAAAGAACTTCTCCATTCAACTGGAACTTATATGTATCGAGAAAAATATTGAAAGATTTCTGAAGAATAAAAATGTTTCCCTTCATTCAGTAATCCAATTGGTCGGAGAATATCATAGGAGGGACTAATATTTCGCTGTCAAGGGAACTGATATTTATTTATTTATTTATTTATTATTTATTTATTTATTTATTTATTTATTTATTTTATTGGTGTTTAAGGTCACATACTTATGCACAATGGCTAATCATGGCCGTGACGGTTTTACGGGTGGGGGAAGCCAGAGTACCCGGAGAGAACCACCGAGCAACGACGACCAGCTGCCATTTCCCCAACATCGTATCTCCGCACTGCAGCACAGGCAGAGTTAGATTGGTTGAAGACATGCGCCCCATCGACGTGCAGTACGCCCCAGTACACGACGTCACCATGCCCCCGTGTGGACAATGGGGGTTAAGTGCCTTGCCCAAGGCCACAGCCCTTGTGTCCGAATCGATCTCTCAGGCGGTCACCCATACAAGGACTAACCGGGCTCGACGTTGCTAAACTTCGGTGATCTGACGAAAACCGGTTACCTCAAAGCCACCGCGCTCCCGATATTTATTCATACAATGCATTAAGTTTTGTTTTCAAAACACAGGTCTGAGACCCCATACGTGGTGGTGATAGTGGTGATGTGACATAATTGAAAATATTCCTCATTGGAAGAGATTTACGGGATAGTTAGCTCCTCTTAATTTCCGAAAGCAGTCAGTAAATTTAACACTTAGAGTATGGGAATTTCATTTAAAAATTGAAATTTGAAATGTTAACGTTTTGTATAATCGATATACGTATCATTTCACAACCGTAAAGCCGGGGACACACTAGGCGATTTTTTATCGCTGTCGACAAAGATTTTTTACGCCGTCGATTTTTGTCCGGCAGTGAGTTCAACGATTGCGTGGACACACTTGCCGGATAACAGTACGACAGCGACGTCTCCTCTTGTCATGTGACACATTTTTACTCTTGTCATGTGATCATAAAATGGCGGCCAGCAAGTCGAAGTACGGGAAGAAAATTGCAGCAATTCGTCTTCTTTTTCCGAGCTCCAAACCGCATTAGCTGTTTTGGTGGAGGCTGCCATGTTGAAATCATGTGACTTGTAGGCGTACAGTGATTAGCTGCTGTCAATATACGCATCCGATCTGCTGTCGCCGAGTTGGGCACACTGGCCGATCTCTACGCCGCCGATAAAAATCCTGCCGAAATTGATCGCCAATATTCAGCATGTTGAATACGGCCGATTGTTCGCTAGCAAAGTTCGGCGTCGCACAATCAGACACACTACACGATTACGCAAGCGAAAATGGATCGGGCGTACAAAATCGCCTAGTGTGTCCCCAGCTTAAGGTGTTTTCCTTAAAAGTAGTATAAAAATACAGAATCAGGCTTTTTACAGTTGAACGTTTCACAATTCTTCGATGTTGAGACCCATTTAAACATATTAAAACGGTGTTTTCACCATCACTTAATGTTTGACCTTTTTCTGTTCATTGTATCAACGGTGTGCGCATCGTGACATTTTACACTGTCCTTTCCATTGATATAAGAGTCTAAAAGCTGAGATTTGCTATTTTTTTCTGGGAAGAATAAAAGACGTTGCAAATTACTGTAAAAATAAATTCGCCACACAAAGCCGAAGTGGTGGTAGGCGTACAATTAACACATGAAGTCCTGTCATGAAATGCGCGCAAATAGCACGTCGATCTACGCGTTATGACCATAGTAAGTCTATCAAATTATGTACATATGGCCTGTGCACAAGCAATGTTTCAGCCAATGGACCTCCGGGTAACCCGGAGGTCCATTGGCAGGAACATTGCCTGTGCTTGCTACGAGTAACCAGGAGAACCTACCGTGCTTTGGATTCCATTCAATATGGCAATTGCGCGCAATTTCTACGCGCAATTAAGCATATATAAGCGCACAGTTCGTGACAGGACTTCTAGTTTTAACTGTAATATTGATAGATTTTCTTATTGACGGATTATCTGTAAACTCGCTCACGATTAATCATTGTGCAAACATATGTGACCTTTAACACCAATTAATAAATAATAATCTACGAACCAGTTGCTTCTAATTAGCTTAACATATAAAGCCAAGTTTTCCTCTTGTTACTTTAAACAAACGAAAACAACAGACAACTGTGAGAGCTGTCAGTTGTTTCCGTTTATTAAAAGTAACAAAAGGAGGCATGAGTTTATTTTCTTCTGATGTCATGAGGTTTTCTCAACAATTACTTGCTTCTTAATTAGAACGTCCAAGCTCTTCCAATAATTTCAAGGGGGATAACTTGATCTTCATGATGATATAAGTGAGTGATGTGGGATGAGGTTGTCACACTCTGTTTGAAGGGTGAATAAAATTAATCAGCTTCTTAGCAATGGCGCAGAGAAGTAGCACCAGGCACCACGACATGATGTTGTCCCGGCGGCTTGCCCTAGTGTACAAATGCAATAACGTGGTGGGTTGTTTTGATATTGTCATTGTTTGACTCTCTTTAATACATGGGGTGTTTGTCCAAACTACGCTGGGCTCACATTTGATCTCTTCGCGTTTCCTCTTCTTTTCTATAAATTCCTCGGTAATCTCCTCTACATGTGTGAAAATCGAAAACTACCTTTCTCTGTTGCAGTCATTGTTGGTTATGCATTTGTCATTTGAACAACAAGTGCTTGTTTTAAACCAGCTGTCTTTGATTGTAACGTTGTACTCACTGTGTTCCAGAGTTACTGCGTTTGTAATATGTAACCAAGTTGTGAATATGCCCATGTAACATCATGCCTCACTTTTTTAGCTCACCTGGCCTAAAAGGCCATGTGAGCATTTATCATCACTTGGCGTCCGTCGTCTTTTCACTTTTCACATTTTCATCTTCTCTGTAACCACTGACCCGGTGTGAACTAAACATGGCAGGAATGGTCTATGGGAGGTTCTCTACAAAAGATCTTCATTTTGTTCCCGTCGGATGAAAAACATTGCTTCCAGAGGCATTCTTTGATTCTGGTTGGTGTATTTTCAAAAATCTTCTCCTCTGAAACTGCCATGCCAACTGTTTTGAAACATCATGTAAATGAGGACTGGGCCCCCTCTATCAACGATCCTCATTTAATGTTGACCGCGTTACAAACATAGCCGCGATTGCGGCCTACAGTTAGCAAGAAGCCCTATGGGAAATCACATATTCATCTTCTTCCCAGGAACTACTGAGCCGACGTAAAGCAAACTTGGCAAGAATGGTCTATGGGAGGTCCTCTACAAACGATCCTCATTTTGTTCCTGTGGGTTGAAAAACATGGCCACCAGAGGCATTCTTTGATTCTGATTGGTGAATTTTGAAAAATCTTCTCTGAAACTGCCAGGCCAAATGCTTTGATACTTCACTTAAACGATGACTGGGGCCCCCTCTACCAAAGATCCTCATTGAATGTTGCTCGGGTTGTAAACATGGTCCCAATTGCGGCTTATAGTTACTATAGAAAGCCTATGCGAAATCACATTTTCATCTTCTTCTCTGGAACTACTGAGGCGACGTGAAAACAAACCTGGCAGGGATAGTCTATGGGAGGCCCTCTACAAACGATCCTCATTTTGATCCCGCGGGTCGAAAAACATAGGCATTGTTTGATTCTGGTTGGTGGATTTTCAAAAATCTTCTCCCCTGAAACTGCCAGGCCAAATGTTTTGATAATTCACATAAATGATGACTGGGCCCCCTCTACCAACGATCCTCATTTAATGTTGATTAGGTTGTAATCATGGCCACAATTGCGGCTTATAGTTACTATAGAAACCCTATGGGAAATCACATTTTCATTTTCTTCTCTGGAACTTCTGAGCCGAAGTGAACCAAATCTGGCAGGGATAGTCTATGGGAGGTCTTCTACAAATGTTCCTCGTTTTTGTTACCGTGCATCGAAAAACGTGGCAGCCAGAAGCATTTTTTTGTTTTATTCCGATTGGTGGAATTTGAAAAATCTTCTGCTCTAAAACCACAGGGCCAAATGTTTTGAAACTTTACATGGTTGATGACTGGGTCATCCTCTACCAACGAACCTCATTTAATGTTGACTGTGTTGCAACCATGGCCACAATTACGGATTATAGTTACTATAGACACTCTATGGGAAATCTACCCCACAGTGATTTACTAGAAACCACCCACCACATACTGTAGTCTCAACATTTTCTTTCTGGTTGATCGGTTCATTTCGCGATTTCGCTACCGACATCGCTAATGGCGCATTACATTTTGCATTGCACAGCGCAAACGCCTTGTGTATTCCAAGACTACTTCATTCTTCTGCCACAGAGAGCGCGTTAACTAACGAGCATTTTCCGTGCTAATTGTAACAGGACTTCTAGTTTCAACTGTAGGGTCCTGGGAAATGCATTTAACTTTTCATGCCAGGTGGGGCACCCCGAGTACTTTTTATAGCCTTGAGTAACCAGAAGTTGTAAGAATATTTATTTAAGAACTGAATGCAATTTTTATAATCTTTATTGGAGTATGAACGTGTGAGAATGGGTACAAATTATGTATGAATCCTGAAGGATCCATACATAATTTGTACCCATTCCCACACGTTCATACTCCAATAAAGATTGTAAAAATTGCATTCAATTCTTATAATTACATTCCGTAACTGTTTAAACTACTTTTTACCAAACAACAAAGCAGAAAGACGAAATAAAACATGTACGAACGAACGAGGCGAAAAACCACCCTCACACAAAAGACAAAGCGCACAACTCTGAGTTGAGCGCAGGTTCCGTCTAAATGATATCCCAAAGGCAAATAAACTTTAATTTTCACAACTTTAGAATTGGAAACGAATATTTTAGTAACGGGCTTTGTGCCATAGATGGGAAATGTCACCAAAGAAACAGCAGCGGAGTTGATTAAAAACCCGCCCAAACACCGCCCGAATTACATTCCGTCAACTGCGCTCTACCGTAAATGCGGGTCAAAGTTCGACCAAATGTATTCATTGGAAAATGAATTACATTTGGTCCTGACGTTTTCACCCACCTGACCAATGGGAATTGAGTATTTGGAACGTAGTGCCAAAACGTATCACTACATTAACAATGTAATTATATTACATTGATCCCCAAAATATGAGGGAGAGAGTTCATGAACCAGTATTACAGATTCTGGGCATGAATAGATGTACGATTGACATTTTTCACGAAAGGTCGGGGATCCCCCAACCCCCATGGCTCTGCCGCTGTGTGGAAGTGAAATGTTCCAATCATATTATCTATAGGCTATGTGTCATGCAGTGACTTTCCACGTTTTTAAATGCTGTACATGTTCCCTGAAGAGTTTATATGTGGCATAGCTTGAAGCGGGGTTTGCAATATGAATAATTTCAGAAATAAGATAAAATAAATTAAAAGTAAATAAATTTAAAATGTGAATTAATGAAAATTATTACATTCCTCAGTTGGTTTTGCATTGAATTTAATGTTGATTAAAAAGTGGTAATGTCACGAGTGAATTATGTCTCGAGACGGGACTGTTTCGTAAATCACTCGGGCTACGCCCTCGTGATTTACTCACGTCCCGCCTCTCGATGAATTATTTACCGTAACGCTCAAAACAAATTGATTACTCTCTATTTAAGTGTTCCTTGTATCAGTGTTCGCCGAGACAGGAAAGGGTATTAAAATGTTTTTTTTTTTTGCGTCTTCTCTTTTAATACCAACATCAGGCAAACTGGTTACATCTAAACAGAATTTCCGCCAAAATAAATGACAATGATCGTTATTTTGCAGATCGCCAGATATGCCTCCATTTTCAATCTCAGCTGTACCATTTTCGGCTGTCGAACATACTTCCAAACCACAATCTTGACCCAGAGCTCTTTTATATGTTTTACCTTCGCAGTCTAAACTTGCTTCCGTTGCCCCTGCCTTTCTCATCCTCACTCCACACGACAACCAAAAAAGCTCCCTTCCTGTGCATGTTTGAGCCAATTAAACTGTGTGTTTCTAATAACAACTTTTTTGTTAACTTTCCTACATACTCTTCGCAAGTGGAAGCACATTCATTTTCATGGTTTAAAGAACAAATTTCACAATGGATATGAGCGCATCTCCTTGGGTCCACGGTGTAGATTCTTTGGGATAGCCGCCGCTTCTGTTGCGACACCTCTGTGGCCTTGATGTTCATATGGTGTTCCTCTGATAATAATAATAATAACTCTTTGGCCAGCCGCTGATTTGTCGCGGTCCTCATAAGAGAAGGCCATCATTCCCCCTGCACCCCACCCCCTCTTCCTCTCCTCTCCTCCCAGCATTCAGATATAAAC
This sequence comes from Pictodentalium vernedei, assembly GCA_031216915.1. Classification (NCBI taxonomy): domain Eukaryota; kingdom Metazoa; phylum Mollusca; class Scaphopoda; order Dentaliida; family Dentaliidae; genus Pictodentalium; species Pictodentalium vernedei. The sequence continues at coordinate 74,841,375 of CM062297.1, forward strand.
TGCTTAATAGTGTCCCTCACTTCCTCTTTTTCAATTTCTTCAATAAGCATTCCTACCCTCTCCCTCGTGTCCCCCTTCAGCCATCTATCCTTTGTTTCTTCACCCCACTTCTGCATTATTCTTCCAGTAAATTTTATTCTATGAGGTATATACTGTGGGCATTCCAAGAGAAAATGTTCCAGGGTCTCCACTACTCTAGAGTGGCACATTTGGCATCCCTTTTCCCCATCTCTCCCAATTTTTCCCCGAAGCTCCAGTGATCTTGATCTCAGTTTGAACAGCAGTGACCCTCCAAAGGTGCCATCTAGGTACTTCTCAAAAGCTGGCTTTTCTTTATATTGTAACCCCTGCAGTGATCTTTTCACGCTAACCCCTGCTCGCCAGTTTCGATTGCAATCTTCCATGACTCTCTCTTTGACAAACCTTTTGCCTTCTTTCATTCCTACTTCTATGTTTGTGACCTCTATAGAGTATATGAGTGTGTCTCTAGTCTTTACCCACTCAGGTTTTTAGCCATTTTACATCTTGTTTGTTATCACATTACAGACTGAAAAACTATAACTGTGTACTTTGATTACAAAAGTAGATAGGGAATCCTGATCGGATCGTTACAGGGTCGCAATATGGCCTCAAATTCTCGCTTCTTTTTAGTTTAAACATATTTTATTTGCTCACAAAATCGCAAAAGGGATTAGAGTACAAGTGCTTACCACTTAGAAACATTCCTCTCCCATACATAAAGTTCATATAGGTTTACATGACAGCAAAACAACTGCAATACAATTAATTACTGAACAAAACTAGTAATTGGGGAAAAACAAAACAAAAATACTGTCAAAAAAGCACAAAATAAGAGAGAGAAAAAAATAATAATAAAATCATATATAACATGTAACTTGATACCACAGCCCCCTCCTCCCCCTACCCCCCCCCCCCCCCCCCCTCTTGAACGACGCGGAAAGCATATCAAAATTAATGGCAAGCTGAAATTCAAAGGACCAGAAATGGAATGAACTACTGCGGTTCTTGTTCAGACTACGAAGTTAGTGAAATAGTGACCCAGTCGAAGTCTCGCCCTCTCCCCTGCAATCAAGAGCTGCATCGTACATACGGCTCATCTAACACGCTAGTTAAATCTCCTTGAATCTGAAATATAGCGCAGTACAGCAGAAAAAATTATCTCATTGTTTCTTTTTGTGAGGCTACCTTCGCCACATAAAATCTGCTGTACCCTTGTAATATTGAATTTTGTCAAGGACTGAAACATGATAATTCTTAAATTGTCATAGTTTGGACAGGAGAAGAAAAAGTGGTTAGCATCCTCAAAACCGCCCCCACACGAACAACGAGGAGAATCAATTAAATAGTTCTCATATTTATCTGAGTTGAGATCACTACACCCATTTCTAAGCTTACAGTGCACAACGTTGACTATTCTTTTCCCAAAATTGAAATATGAGGGTGGTTTAACTGGTCTTCGTGATATGAGACGTCGGAATGAATAGACCGAAGGGCTGCTTTTAACAGTATGTGAATAATTATTCCAGATAGCAATACAAGCTGGGAAAAATGACCGTTTGAATAACTCAGTTCGCATGTTATACTGTACGAAGTTGTCTTTCCAACAACACTGTAGAATCTCCGCATTCAAAATGTGAAACTCAAATGCTGTTTTGCTTTGTTTTTCGTGATTTGGTCATGATTCCACAACATTTTTTATTAATGCATCTCACCCAATATATCTACTGTGACGCGACTAGATCGCAATCTGATCGTGAAAATACACCTTTTTATCACAGTACTGTGAACGACAAAATAAAATTATATGCGTCGAGAGGATATCTCTGTTGCCATCGGGATACTGAAAAACCCTGTTTAACTGTGTGCATGCTGCTGGTAAATATTCCTGTCGCTTGTCACTGAAATAAGAAGTTGGGCACATTTAATCGCATTTGCCCTATGTAAATTGAATGGATATGTTCTCCAACGATTTCTTGTGTTACATTTTGATTCATTTTTCATCAAATCTAGTCATGGCTGCTTTTCTGAAATATATATAAAAAATACTCTGCAGGTTTAGACCTAATCTTTTACCCGCACAGGATATCAAAACTTATTATTTTATTATTAGTTTTTTTGAAATTTTTCAAAATATTGCAACAAAATCATATCATGTCACCCCTCATTGGAACGACCACGACGAACTCGTTCCAATGAGGTTTCACATGAAATGGTTTTGTTGAAATTATTTGATTTTTTCATTTTCAACTGCTTAATTTGCTTAATTTTGCAAATGTGCCTGTGCGCGGTGTATAGACGGGTCTTGCGAAGTCCCTGCACCCCGTGTAGCGTCGCCTCGCGTTCTGTGTAAACAGTTCTAACTTTCAATCTTGCCACAGAGATGAGTCAACGTCGAAAAGGTTAACGTGTTCACTCTGGTGTTGAGAACACGCCGACTCTTGCAATCGAACGCTCCCATCGATTGGATCGACTGCGTTGCACCCACCGATAATAACAATAGAGTCGCGAATGTTGAGTTTTAAAAATATTTTCAGGTGGACTTCTTCGACCGTGACAAATATAGTATCTACCGATATTGTGTGATTGTTATTAGGAAAGCTCTGAAAAAAATCATTACAGAATGCTTTTTTCTATTATTAATGAACTGCGCTGTGTATTAACATATCTATTGACAAACAGAAAAAAACATAACTATTATGGGACTTGTTTTTATAGATTTCAAACAAAGAAATATCGGTCGTAATGTTTGCTGAGTGCACGCAATGCAGAAAATGGCATAGTGCCAATTTATTGTTGCAAACCTTTATTAACCGTATCTATAACATTGTCTCGCTCGAAAACATTCTCGCGTCCAAGTAAACACGTGTCGAGTTTTAATGCACTTGGGTCTTTTTCTTTTGTTGTTTACAACATTTTTCAGTGGATGTTAACACTTTGAGCACGGCAGATCGCTTTTCAGGTCCGAGAATATGATACGTCACACTTTCATTAAATGGGGTGGCTGCCAAGTTAAAGTGTTGGGTTGACCAATCAATATTTTCAACGCGCAGCCCTTAGGCTGAGCGTTGGAAGTATTAATGGGTCAAACCCCCAGATAATAAATGGGGACTCTTCCAATTGCTTCCAGTGAGACGACATGGACGATACCACCAGGGTTCAAAGGGTTAACTGGTGCCCTGCGAATGTCAAATTTAGGTCGAAACGAATCAGGCACGGGATTCCGGATCGAAGCGAATCTCGAATGGAATTTCATAGTTTTTCAAATTGGAAATATTGCACCTTCTTTCAATTATAAGGGAGTACGGTGGCTCAGTGGTAGACTGATGGACTTCTGTCCCGGTTCGATTCCCGCGCTGGACGACCCGCGTTGTGACATTGGGCAAGGCACTTTATCCCGGTTGCCTACATGGGGGCGCGATGACGCCGTGTACGTAGGCGTACTGCACGTCGATGGTGCACATGTCTTCAACCGCTGTAACCATGCTTGAGCGGAGATTGGACAGAGTTAGAATGTTGAGGAGCTGGCAGTTGCTCGTCGATGGTGGTTCTCATCGGGTACTCCGGCTTCTTCCACGGTCACGGTCACGATTAGCCATTGTGCGTAAGTATCCGACCTTAAACACTAATAAACAAATAAATAAATAAATAATAATTCAATTGTAAATATTGTCAGCCTCTATTCGAGTTTTATATCTAGCGGTCATTTGTCCGTTTGGGCAAGTCAATCAAAAAAGCGAAATATTTTTGTACAGAATCAAAAAGTAGCTTCGGAAGCGGAACTTCTTTGAACGTTTCTTCCATCATCGGGTTTCGTGAATTATTATTTTAATCCCATGATGTTATGTGATTAATTATTACCCTAATCTCGTGATATTATATGATTAATAATTACTTTAATCCCATAATGGCATAGGATTAAATTGTTACTTTAATCCTACGATGATATAGAATTAAATTATTACTTTAATCCCATGATGTTGTGTGATTAAATTATTACTTTAATCCCATTATATTATAGGATGATTCAATTATTATTTTAATCACATGAAGTTAGGTGATTAAATTATTACTTAAATCCCGTGATCTTATAGGTTAAAATATTACTTTAATCCCATGATCTTATAGGATTCAATTATTACTTTAATTCCATGATCTTATAGAATTTAATTATTATTTCAGTCCCATGATGTTATAGAATTAAATTATTACTTTAATCCCATGATGTTATTTGGTTAAATTATTACATTAATACCATAATGGTATAAGATTAAATTATTTCTTTAATCTCATGATGTTATAGGATTCAATTATTGCTTTCATCCCAAAATGTTATGGGATGAAATTATTACGTTAATCCCATGATGTTATAGGATTAAATTAATACTTTAATCCCCATGATGTAATAAAATTTAATTATTACTTAAGGATTCAATTATTACTTTAATCCCGTGATCCTATGGGATTCAATAATTACTTTAAACCAACGATCGTATAGGATTAAATGATTACTTTAATCTCATGATCCCATAGGATTCCATTATTGCTTAAATCCCATGATTTTATAGGATTCAAATATTACTTTAAATGCATGATCTAAAAGGATACAATTATTACTTTAAACCCATGATGTTATAGAATTAAATTATTATTTTAATCCCATGATGTTATAGCATTAAATTATTACTTTAATTCCATGACGTTATTTGATTAAATTATTATTTTAATCCCATAATGGGCTAGGATTACATTATTATTTTAATCCCATGATGTTATATGATTAAATTATTACTTTAATCCCGTTATGTTATAGGATTCAGTCATTGCTTTAATCCCAAAATGTTATGGGATGGAATTATTACTTTAATTCCATAGTGTTATAGGATTAAATTATTACATTAATTCAGTGATGTAATAAAATAAAATTAGTACTTTAATCATTTAAGGATTCAGTTATTACTTTAATCCCATGATATTATATGATCCAATTATTACTTTAATCCCATGATCCTATAGGATCCAATTATTACTTTAATCGCATAATCCAATAGGATTCAATTATTACTTTAATCGCATAATCTTATAGGATTCAATTATTACTTTAATCGCATAATCTTATAGGATTCAATTATTACTTTAAGCACATGATCTTATAGAATTCAAATATTACTTCAATCGTATGATCTATAGGACTCAGTTATTACTTTAATCCCATGATGTTATATGATTGAATTATTACTTTAATTCCGTGATCTTATAGGATTCGATATCATTGGGGGTTGAATGCCATAATTGTATTGTAGAGAAATTGTTTGGACGAAACACTTGTTTTTGACTTCATAAAGTAAAAAAGTAGAAAGGTAGTTTGTTTTTACACACTAAAAACTAAAGTGTCAAAACTGACACTTTCAAGGTGTTAAACCCATTCTAACTCTTAGGGTTTGATTTTAACACTCCAAGTGCAATGCTTTAAGCACTTAGACATTACAATCGTCAGACATCTGAAACTTGAATGGATGGTACTTCCCATATGTCTAGCATTGGTGGTTCTTCCAGAATCGTCCATAATTTGATTTGCGCTTGGTGGGTACATAATTAAAAGGAGACAACGCAGATGACGCGGATCAGGCTCGAGACTTCGAGCCTGATCCGCGCCATCTGCGTTGTTTCCTTTTAAGTGTCGCGACATTACACTTGTCAAGTGGTATTATTGTAACAGCTGTCATGTTCTGGGATATCTACACTTGAACAAAGTGCAAGTTCAGCACCTAGTAATTGTTAAATACAGCACATCAAGTGTAGTTTTTAACACTTTAGTTTTTAGCGTGTACTATTTTATCCCCATGGCTGACAATTGCTGCCCTTAATTACCTAAAGCTGTCAGCATGTTTAACACTGAGGATATGGGAATTCCATATAAAAATTGAAGTTTTGAAATGTTAACGAATATGTACCATCGAACTACTAACATTTTCCTGTAGAGTAGTACAAAAATACAGAAGGTGGCCTTTTACAATTTTCCATAATTAATTTGAACAGTTGGCTATTAGGGCTGCACGCTATTCGGAACTGAATACCGGTATCGATGTTTAAAAACATATCGCGGCATACCGGTATATCGAAAGACTGTTAAGATATCTGAACATACGTACCATAATCGGGACTTGAGCCATCACAGTCGGAACAAATCAGCATGCCTTGATGATACCGTTCGAATAACCCTTTACCCAACGCAGACGATATCAAAATTTATTTTTTTAAATATTAGTTTATGGAATTTTTCCCAAAATTTCAACAAAACCATATCAAGTGACCACTCATTGGAACGAGCTTGTGGAGCTCGTTCCAATGAGGAATCACATGATATGGTTTTGTTGATTTTTTTTTTACCCGGGGGGGGGGGGGGGGGGGGGGCTGTGGCCAATTCATTAGGTACAGGGATAAATATTATTTGTTCGGTACTACAATAAAAAAAACTGAGGGCATTTTGAAAATTAAATTGTGGGTAAATAAAAAATGACGACAAACCGATATTTTTGCAATTACACCGGTATTCAATCGATACTGGTTTGACTACCGGTATGTATCGGTTTATCGATATACCGTGCAGCCCTATTGTCTATTATTCTCTGCTGAAACCCATTTAAAAGTACACCATAATTTGATGTTGTATTATTTTTTCTATGCGTTAGAAAAACACTGTGCGCATTGTGATATAACACAGACGCCATCTTTTCCATCAGTATAAAAGTCTAAGAGGTGAGTTTTTTTTTCCTGGGAAGAATAAAAACTTGCAAATTACTGCAAAATGCATTCGTTAAAAAGAATCGACGTGGACAGTTATTGCAGGCAGATACTCCCAATGACGGATTATCTGTGAACTAGTTGCTTCTAGTTAGCTTTCCATGGAAATCCAAGTTTTCTTTTGTGACTTCTGATAAACGAAAACAACAGGCAGCTCTGAGAGTTGTGTGTCGTTTCCGTTTTTTAAAAATAACAGAAAAATTAGTTTATTTTTCACTGATGTCATTGTTGTTTCCTCAACAGTTACTTGCTTCTTAACCCTTTACCCAACGCAGACAATATCAGAATTTATTATTTTAAATATAATTTTTTTAAAGTTTTCAAAAAATTTCAACAAAACCATATCATGTGACCCCTCGTTGGAACGAGCTCGACGAGCTCGTTCCAAAGAGAGGTCACATGATATGGTTTTGTTGAAATTGTTTGAAAATTTTTTTTTTTCAGCTGCTGAATTTGCATATTACGCGGGCGGATGTGGCCGATTCGTTGGGTAAATGGTTAATTGGTCCTTTCTCGTTCATCTATAATTTCAAGGGAGATAAGCTTATCGAAAGTAGTAGATTTTCGTGGCGACATTAATCAGGTTTGCTTGGACCAGTACGAATAGCACATAGCACGTGCAAAAACATTCATTAATAACACACATTTTCATTTTTGCTTCAAAAACCTAACCCATAGCTCCTATTTAGAACGAGCTGGCTTCAATGATCGGACATATGTTATGTTTCAGAGACAAAACTTGTGGCAAAGGCTGGCCGATTATGGAAGTTACTTTAAGAAAAGTTTAAAAGCGATCGCGTGAAGATGGATGAGCAAGTGCCCCTAAGCCCCACCCCGTCAATAAATGAGATACTGATATATATTCTTAATGACAGATGATATGTAAACTGGTTGCTTCTAATTGGTTTGCTATAAAATGACAAGTTTCCTCTTGTTACTTTTCATGAACGAAAACGGCTGACAGCACCGAGATAGCGACAAACTCTACTACCGGGGAGCTATTTATTTTTACCTCCGTGTAATTCAATTTTTAATAAACGGAAACAGCAGAAACCCCTAGAGTAGTCTGTTGTTTTCGTTTATTAAAAGTAACAAAGGTAACAAAAGGAAACCTGGCTTTATTTTCTAAGGTGGCATAGATGTTTCTTCAACAGTTACTTGCATTTTAGTTTTTATCTCCCTGTAATAAACGAAACCATCAGAAGCTCCTAGAGCTGTCTCTTGTTTTCCTTTTTTAAAAATAACAAAAGGAAACTTGGCTTTATTTCCTTCTGATGTCATTGGTGTTTCTTCAACAATAACTTGCATTTTATTTTTATCTCCCTGTAATTTATTTTTTAATAAACGAAAACAGCAGAAGCTTCTAGAGCTGTCTGTTGTTTTCGTTTATTAAAAATAACAATAGTAATAAAGGGAAACTTGGCTTATTTTTTACTGATGCCACAGGTGTTTCGTCAGCAATAATTGAACCTTCTTTGTGCGCAGTTAGTTCGTTGGGAGTCTGGCAGTTGCTTGCTGTTGCTCGATGGTTCTCTCTAGGTACACCGGCTTTCTCCACACGAGGTGACACTGGCTATCGAAAAGTGTCGTTAAACCCAACTAAAAAAAATATCCTTCCCCGCTCATCTAATAATGTCAAGGAAGAAAGCTTTATCGAAAGTTAATTGTTTATGACAAGACAAATCAGGGGTGTGTTCCTTATCCCTTGGATCTATTACCGGAAAATAGCATTTTGCAGAAATGCCCTCATGTTGTTGTTTTTGAGGGTCTTTTGTTTTGTTTATTGGGTTTTTTTTTATTCTTAATGTGGTCTGGAGGTAAAAATACACTGTCGTATCTCATTAAAAACGTCTTTTAGTTGAAATTGAAATACATGAAGATAAAAACAAATGGTTCCCTCGGTAAAACATTTTGTAGCTAATCTCCTGTATTCACGTTGTGCGAGACATTGGCGTATATTAGTTATTTAAAGGTTATCACCAACTGTCAATCGTGTCGCCTTACAACGATATAGAACAATATCAATTAACAATGAAGTTGCACTGTAAAGTTTCCTTCGCTGTGAAAGCTAAGACGGCGATTGGTCAGGTAATAATATTATACTGAAGAAAACTGAGTAACTAATAGAGCTGTAGGTTTACCGAAACCGAACCGAGGTTTTTAGTTTTTTTAAAAAACCGAAACCGAAACCGTCGACATCCCGTAATCTAAGGTTTTTCGTTTTTTATTAAATACTCTCTTGCTGCAGAAATTCACAGAATGTAGCCATCCCAGAGTAGTGAGAGTACCCAGATACTGCCAATGGCAGTGTCTGGGTACTCTCACTACTCTGGGAAGGCTACATTCTGTGAATTTCCGACATTTCAGTTTAGTTGTGCTTGCAGCTTTTCTCAAGTTGCGTGTAGGTGTCAGACCTCGAAAATGGCCAAGCACAATAAAAGTTCTATATATTTAGGTAATTATTATATTGGCCTTCCTGATTTTTCATGTATTATAGCTTATTTTGGGCATTCATTGAGTTTCACTCAATTTCACTGCCATTCAGTTATGACTCCGGACATAAGAATGAGTTTTATTGAATTTTACTTGGCCTCATGAACAAACCGAAAACCTAACCGAACCGAGGTTTTTCTCCACTTGAAAAACCAAAACCGAAACCGAACAAGAAATTTAAAAACCTACAGCTCCAGTAACTAAGGCAACACAAAGCAGAATTTCTGTTTCTCGGGCCATTTTTGTGAAATTGCATGTGGAAGGATCCTGGATGGGATTTTTTTATTTTATTTTAATATTTGTGTAATTATTTCTTTGCCATCAAATATTTATGTTCTCGGTTTGTTTTAGGCCTCGCAGTCAACAGAATAGCATGGGTGGTGGTGTATTTTGTCTCTTGATTGCAAGAAGGCTTTGCAATGCTAAAGCATTGCAAATCCTTGTTGCATTCAAATGACACACTGACCAATTTTATTAACCTGGGTAAAATATCAGGCATAAACCATTTAGTTTTTTTAAGTTTGCATTTGTTATAAAAAGAGAGCATGTGGTAGACAAAAGGATTATGTGTGAGGGCATGATAAACAGATTTTTAACTTTTTTAGGCCTAGTGTCCAGCAAATTGTTTACTTTCCCAGAGAACGCATCGAGCAAACAGAAAGAGATGGCTGTCGGACAGACTGCTCAAGTGGGAAAACTCGGCAGAGGTTTCATACAAAATTGACAAAAAAGAGCATTGTTGAACACAGAACAAAAGTCCAAATGACTTGAATAAATTGTTTTATGCTGAATATATTTTGAGGTCTGAATCACGTTACTGGCACATTATGATGGACGATACCACCAGGGTTCAAAGGGTTAACTGGTGCCCTGCGAATGTCAAATTTAGGTCGAAACGAATCAGGCACAGGATTCTGAATCGAAGCGAATCTCGAATTGAATTTCATAGTTTTTCAAATTGGAAATATTGCACCTTCTTTCAATTGTAAGGGAGCGCGGTGGCTCAGTGGTAGACTGATGAACTTCTATTCTAAAGGCCCCGGCTCGATCCCCGTCCGGGACGATCCGCGTTGTGTCCTTGGGCAAGGCACTTTATCCCGGTTGCCTACATGGGGGCACGATGACGCCGCGTACTCAGGCGTACTGCACGTCGATGTTGCACATGTCTTCAACAGCTGTAACCATGCTTGAGCGGAGCTTGGACAGAGTTAGAATGTTGAGGAGCTGGCAGTTGCTCGTCGATGGTCGGTGGTTCTCATCGGGTACTCCGGCTTCTTCCACACGTACAACTGTCACGGTCACGATTATCCATTGTGCATAGTATGTGACCTTAAACACTAATAAACAAATAAATAAATAAATAATAATTCAATTCTAAATATTGTCAGCCTCCATTCAAGTTCTATATCTAGCGGTCATTTGTCCGTTTGAACAAAAGTCCAAATGACCTGAATAAATTGTTTTATGCTGAATATATTTTGAGGTCTGAATCACGTTAATGGCACATTATAACAGGTTAATGTTTTTAATGTTTGCTACGGCTACGAAACTTAATAAAACTTGCTGATTGTTTCCTACTCTTTAATTATCTGGCGGCAGATTCCGATGATGAAAATCGAATTATGATGGCGGAGCGTTCTGAACAAGAGAAATATAAACACACGTGAAAGAAGAACAGGGGCAGTCAGTACTAGGAACCTTTCAATACAGATGAGTCCGAACGAGAACACTTCGATTATGAAGCAGGAAGGGAAGAGTGGCGTAGCGGAAAATCTTGATAGAGACGGGGGCCCTTTCATAATGGTGGTTGCCTTTAAAACGGGAGCAAATTTAGTGCTGTTACCGTGCACAACATACAGGATTTCATGTAGTACATACGCCATAAATTGAATGAAGGTATAGCCAATAGGATCGATTCTAAAAGTACGACTCTGTAGATTGTTTCATTACATGTTTTAAGTTTCACCCCCACCATCCAACGATACACACATGCACGCCCAACATGTGTGACTTGAGAGGCACCATGTATGTATATTGTTCATTTCTCACCCCTATCAGTGACAATGATGTAGCGTTCACTTAACCCTTTACCTCACCTGAAAAGCAGACGACACTGGCAAAAATAATTCTTGAATAACTATTTTTTTTTATTTTTTGTCTCAAAAACATAGGTTATGACCCCTCGTTGGAACGAGCTCAACGAGCTCGTTCCAACGAAGGGTCATAACCTATGTTTTTGAGACAAAAAATGAAAAAAAATAATGAAAATTAATTGGCGATTTTTGAGAATAGCGCTGGCCGGTTTTGGCCGTTACGTTAGGTAAAGGGTTAAAATAATAATACATAGACTACAAAGAGTACGTAGTGTGGAAGTGAGGGTTTGAAATTATGTGTATTTGGTACACAGTCTCGCTCTCTCTCTCTCTCCCTTTCCCCCTTTTTCCAGCGTTGGGACGTCAATCAAGACGGGGGCCCCCCTTCTAGCCGAAACCCCCGCAATGCGGGCCGTGCGGGCCCATCCCCTACGCCACTGGAAGGGAAACCGGCCGACACTTTTGAATGTGGTAGTCAGGCTAATTATTGGAGCCTAACGGAACCGTTGATCTCAAAATCATAAGTAGTGATTTACGTTTTTGCGAATTTAAATGAATTGTGATTGCAAATGGGTGAGACAACGTGTCATTCAGAACACGATATGAAGAAGAGAGATCCTTTTGGTGATAACGAAATTAATGCTGAACGGGAAAGGAACCTGTTTACTATCAGTACGTCACCGATTAAGTTTCCGCGATATGAGAACATTGGACACACACAGCGAAATTTTAGTTCCTCCGGGATCAAAAAACTGGCTCTTCGGCATGTCTGGGTAGGGAAACCTAAGTTTGGTTACACGGAACCAAACATACAAACTTGTGTGTTCTTCAATCGTCCACATTAACTGGACTGTCACGACCTCTGGACATTATAAAAATTGTAAAATATAAAACCGCGTGTATTTTAAGTTTTGAAATGGTGACGACGGAATGTAAGAAATTTATTATACGCTAAACGATTGATTATCGAAGACATTGCGGAAAGATAGAAATCGTATCCCCCACTGTGAAGATATAGAAAGTTTCACATTCGCGGTATGAATCAAAATGGCGGCTTTCAAAGCATCACTTCAATGTGAATACGAGTCAAATCATCACTGGAAATGCTGAATTTGTTCTAGAAAGGTGCAATGAAAAGAAAATCTAGTGTTTTTGATTGGATACCGATAATTTCCAGCAATAATTCAACACGTATTCATCTTGAATTAATGCATGAAACCCACTAGTCCAAACATGGCCTGAAAGTCCGTAATATAAGTTTTGGGTTTGGTACGTCCTTTAAAGGACGTACCAAACCAAAAACTTATATTACGGACTTTCAGGCCATGTTTGGACTAGAAACCCGCCAGCTGAATCAGATCGCGAGATGCTATCTGTTCCGAGTATCGATCAAATCACTTCCGCGTATCAATGATTCAATGCGCTGTTTCCTTTCATGCTTCAATTCATGGTTAACACGAGTGGAATTATCAGATTCTTATAAAAAGCGTATAATAAAAAGAAATTCTAGTGTTTTTGAGTCGATACCGAAAATTATCTCACTTGTGACCGAGACAAACGGTAATTTTCGCTAGCGCAAGCGCTCCCGAAAAATAAATATTTGTAACGGTCACTCATGGGATAATTTTCGGTATCAACTCAAAAAACATAGATATCCTCAAAATATTTAAATTGTTCCACCACACATACGTTGGGTTGCGCCCCATCGGCGAATTGTTTTTATAAAAAGAAGACAAGCAGCTCAGTATGAAATTGACGGGTTCTGGATCACATGAAGGCTTACATGTTTAGGTTCTTCGATGGACTTTGGTTCCACTTGAAATCATATCTGCCGCGGATTTCGCAGTGTGTATGCTGGGATGTTGACAATGTAGTCATGATACGGGTGGAACGATTTTGTATTGGCGTATTAAGACATTGAGTAAAAACGTAGAGTGCAAATCTCCTACAAAAGACACGGGCCCGATAGAATGCAACTTATGCAAATCTCGCATAAAATACTAGGGTCTGATGTTCTGGCCCTGGTATTTTATGCACGATTTGCACAGGTTACATTCTGCGAATATCCCCTTGTCGGAATCTATTAAAGTAATCATTAGGTTACAAAAATGGCTGGAAATTTAATTTGTGTTTGGAGATGTGTGGACACATATTAAGAAACTGAATTTATTTTACATTCAAGTTTTGAGTCAGGTGACATCAACAATAATGAAAGACTGGTATTATGTAAGAAATAAATACAAATTAAACATTAATTCTCATCCAAGACTGTGTGGGTTTTTCTTTTTATTTCCATCAAACTTTCCTAGCACAGGGTTATTTTATTTTATTCTTTTATTTAACGGAATGTAAAATATAATATTAATACATCTACAGAATAATGTGATACATATACATACCGTTGGGGGATGGCACAGCCAGATTGGCTATCTTTCTCTGTCTTCCTTCTATCAGGTCCGTGTCTTTTGGGGTTAATAAATAGAGAGTAATCGCATGACTGGACTGGTTACGTGAAATAATTCATGAGAGGTGAGGGACGTTGTACAAACACGAGTGCGTGAATGCGCACGAGTGTTTTACAATATAGTCCCTCGCCTCGTATGAATTATTTCACGTAACCAGCGAGCGATTACTCTGTTTATTACTTTTCATTATTAACGGTAATTATATTATTTAACCCTTTACCTACCGAAACGCCAAAAACCGGCCAGCGCTATTCTCAAAAGCCAATTAATTTTCATTATTTTTTCATTTTTGTCTCTAAACCATAGGTTATGACCCCTCACTGGAACGAGCTCGTCGAGCTCGTTCCAATGAGGGGTCATAACCTATGTTTTTAAGACAAACAATGAAAATAATAGTTATTCAAGAATTTTTTTTTGCAAATGTCGTCTGCTTTTCATGTTAAAGAAACAAAAAAACAATGAAGTCCACATTACACACACGGCAAAGCGTTTTCGTTTGCGCGCACGGCTACATAACACAATTGTTGATTGCATAATTCACTTGTGAAGTTATCGTTTATAATCAAACCCGGAAATCCCAGTAAATTGGAAAGTAATAAATATCTAAATTGTCCTCCAAATTATGGTAAAATATTCCCGCGAAAATAGACTAAAGTAAAGGAGACATAAGATGTCTGACATTAGTCGTGAAGTGAATAAATTACATGAGTGATTCCTTTTTGTATAAGTGGCTTAAAAAGAAAAATGAAGGGTATTTTTTATTTACATAGAGCTGTTAAAAATGTCACAATAGTACCAGTCTAAACTGTTACTAAAGACTTATGGATCTGACCACGTGAATTAGAATAGGCTGGTGCAATTTTATGTCAAAAACAGTTCCTCCACCTACGTGGAACTGATTTCGGTAATAATTGTTTAAGTATTCAGAATTAGCCAATATTTATTTTTACCCAATTTGAGAATACTGACAGACATTTAATGACTATATTATTATCGTACGTGTCTTAGTCATCTTTTACCATACTTGTGGGGAACATTTGAGTTATTCAAGAATTTTTTTTTTGTATTCAGTAAGAATACAGGAAGAACGGACCCTGGAAGAATCGGACCCTGGAAGAATCGGACCTTTTTGTGGAAGAATTGGACTCTGGAAGAATCGGCCCCTGGAAGAATCGGACTCCGAGTGGTTGGAAGAATCGGACCTTTTTTGGAAGAAATGGACCTCGGGTAGTTGACTGAAGAAATGGTGCGTGAAGTATTCGCGCGCCGATGGCGCGCTGGGACTGAAGATTGAGGTACGACCCCACCTCTCTTGCCCACTCGATGACTATATTAGTTTTCTTCTCTTACAGCCCAGCCGCCGACGCGAGGGGGCGTGTTACGTCGGTATGCTGGGACGGACCTTGTTTAAGCAGAGCCCACTCTGCCAGGCAGGCAAGCTTCTCTCGTTGTGAAATAAATATATAGAAAAGTCAAAATGGGGTGAGCCAAAAGGTAGGGAAATTTATTTTGTTACATGAGATCAGCGGTGATTTGATAATGCCGTATTTATTTTGTGGTTCATAGCTCTTTGATCAAGAACTCAATGATTTACTAATCAGTGATGTTTTCAAATGGTGAACAGGTTTGGTCGGCAATCATTCTTTGAAGCTAATTACACTTGTAAATTTGATATTCAGTTCAACATGGATGCAGCATCAATTACGGACTCATTTAACATCACTCGACCGGAGCGGACCATGGTCTCTGAATTAAGAGAAGTGTAAGTGTGGGAAAAATACAACAGAAATGCAATTTCCACCAGCAGGTTGTTGAAGGATTGTAGTAAGATTTTTGCCCCTATATAACTTTAATTTTGTAAAAATAATGTCACTCATTTATTGTTATTGTTGTTTATTATTGCTCAAAAAATGGTTAAAAATATAAAGATATATATGTGAAAAAATAAAAAAGAATTTTATCTTCAAACGTTCTTCTGTTATCATTCACTCCTGCTGCCCATGCTCAACGAATATTACTCGAGGTCCGATTCTTCCAAAATTCATTCCTGCTGTCCATGCTCATCGAATATTACCCGAGGTCCGATTCTTCCAACCACTCAGGGTCCGATTCTTCCAGGGGCCGATTCTTCCAGGGGCCCGATTGTCCGATTCTTCCTGTTCCCGAGTTTATTAACCATGTGATTGGGAAATGTTATTGAAATCAAAGACACATTGTTTGTGAGTTTAACTTGATTTGTCATTATTTCTTGCATAATAGCATGATCCGCTATAATATTTGAAAGTAAAATGAATTTAGTTCCTTAAAGTGACCAGCAATCTCCCCACTCAAAACAGTTTCCAGCCATTTTTGATCTCCTAACCATCACCTTAACACCAAAGATTCCCACGCATGTTTCATGGGTGAACTGTCAGCTGATAACAAAATATAGCTATAACCGTAACCGGAAAAGGTGATTGTAACCGTTCCCTGTTACAGGATAATCGATTAAGCGTTTCCCCCACTAAACGATTGTCACCCTAATTACATTATTTCCCCCTAGGGTTGGTTAGAAGTGCACGTTGATAGCTGGAAGGCAATCGGGGCTATTATTCGTTTTAAATGTAATGTAAAAAACAGTTAAAATTACCATATCCATGATGGTTGCATTGGCAAATAGCAAATTAGCATTTGCAAACAGCGTGTTCGTAATAAGGATACATGTAGTTCGTTATAACAAAGGTATTCTGTAATTGACGTCAAACAACCATATAACGTGTCCTCGTCGAGTTCGTGTCTTTGTTTGTTGCTTTCTTGGTGTTTAACTACACTTGCACCGGCCAGAAACACGACACATCGTGTCGGGCAGTTTTACGGGTAGAAGAAGCTGGAGTACTCGGAGAGAACCACCGGGCAACGACGAGCAAGTGTCGGGTATCCCAACGTACTGACTCTTTACCGAAGAAGAGTTAGCATTGGTTGAAGACAAGTGCACCATCGACTTGCAGTGTACGCTTTAGAACACAGCTCTACCATGCCTCCCACGTGGTGAGCTTCGTTGTTCGGGCACATGATACCTTTAGATTGTACTCAAGAAGTATCTGAGATTTTCCTTGGTTTTAACTCTTTACCTAACATGAAAAGCAGACGACACTTGCAAACAAAATTCTTGTATGATTCATTTGTTTTCATTGTTTGTCTGAAAAACATAGGTTATGAACACTCATTGGAACGAATTCGATGAGCTCGTTCCAAAGAGGGGTCATAACCTATGTTGTGAGACAAAAAATAATGAAAATTAATTGGCGATTTTTGTGAACAGCGCTTGTCTGTTTTGGTCGTTACGTTGGGTAAAGGGTTAAAATAATGCATATGTTTGGGTAAACACAAACAACTGGCCCAGCGAATCTTAAAGTGCGGGTCCGATCGAACTCCGTAGTAAGCTGCTCATAAAGGATACAGAATATTCTTTGTCGACACAATGAACAATAAATCCTCATTTCGTATTTATTGTTCAGTGTGTCGTCTGCTCCCCCACTACCAAATTATTCTTCACGCAAAAATGTATGCATACCGGATTGGAAGTGTTAAGACAGAGAGAGTTGTTGGAGCTTTGGTTGTGCATGTTTGGAATCGGCACTGTTTTGGTATTTAGCGTCTTTCGATAACCCTTTACCTAATGAATCGCCCGCATCCGCCCTCGTAATTTGCGAATTGAGCAGTTTAAAAAAATGTTTTCTTTTATAATTTTTCAACAAAACCATATCATGGGACCCCTCATTGGAACGAGCTCGATGAGCTCGTTCCAATGAGGGGTCACATGATATGTTTTGTTGAATTTTTTTGAAAAAGTTAAAAAAAAAAGGTAGTAATTAAAATAATGAATTTTGATATTCTCTGTGTTGGGTAAAGGGATAATGATTATCAATCGTACATATCAGTCAACCATGATTGTGACACCGAAGTGATAAATTTTTAAAACGGGATCTGAATGTATTCATCGATTTATTACTTATCATTTGAACTGCATGGAATCGAAAATGAAATTGACAGACAGAAGTTGGGGAGTATGCCAATTGTAGCCAAATTGGTGTAGTCTTTGTCTATTTGTTTGCAAGGTATTACAGTTTCCGATTTAACGTTAAGAAGAATGGCCGAGGATGTACAGATTCTTTGATATTTATTTATTTATTTATTGGTGTTTAAGGTCAAATACTTATGCCCAATGGCTAATCATGACCGTGACAGTTTTATGGGTGGACGAAGCCGGAGTACCCGGAGAGAACCACCGAGTAACGACGAGCAGCTGCCAGCTCCCTAACATCGTAACTCCGCACTGCAGCACAGCCAGGGTTAGATTGGTTGAAGATATGCGCACCATCGACGTGCAGTACATTCTTTGATATTAATCTCTGATGCGTTAAGGAGCCTACGCCTTCCTAGTCGATTATCCGACTTAAAATACTCCATTCCAGTACAATATAATTAAACTGAAACTGTATATCACTTCAAATGCTGTGAATTGAATAAACCAATTTTGAAAAAGAAGCAGTAGGTTCGTGCAAAATAATCAACTCATAAGACAATTAAGTGAACTCAGAGGAATATTTTGAAAGACTACAAACATTCGAGACAAAGTCTAGCGCAAACACTATTACAACCATCGAAAAAAACATATCGCTTTGTATGTTATTAAACGCCTATGCCTTTTCCTCCAGTTTCATTTTTACAAATTCGTATGGAACGAGTGTTCCATGCGGATTTCCGTTGTCGGACTAATATTCCACCTCATGTAATGGATTTATCAAAAGAATGCCATCGCTGCTCTCTCGTGTTATCCTTCCGTGCTGGCAGTCGTGCTATATTGACGAACGCATTCACATGTCATGATGTTCTGTGTATTTGTTGAATTATTAGATACATGTAAGTGACGCCCAGACATTTTGGCTGAACACGAGTTTACTTACATGTACATTTGCTGGTTACAGGGGAAATGATCAGATTCAGAGAACTGTCTTCAGGGTCAAACGCATAGTCAATTTGTTAACATTATCTCGACACATCAAAAGTGCAAGATACGTTGGTATGAGAGACAACGTGTCCCACTGTGCGACGAATGCGGGTATTCGTTCGAATTATTGAAACTTTGGAAATTATTGCTATTCTTGGTAGCATTTGTGGAGTATTTTAGTTGAATCTCGGACGATATATATATATATTATTTTGCCTTAAAATGTTTAGTCCTCGATATTTTCTTCAGACGCAACGGGTTGTTCCTTGGGAAAATGATGGATACTGCAAGCGTATTCTCGCAATGGAGGTATGTTCGTACCACTGATCCCTATGAAACTGGATTGATGGAATGTCAGCAAAACTTTCGAATCTCCCACAAAATAACGTCAAGTCTTTCAATGCGGTAACTCCTCCCATCAGCGACTTTTGATGATGTAAAGGTGGTTACGCTGTGACTGTAGTCACAGCGTAACAGCTTGCACATCACCAAACATCAAACTATTTACACGGTATCACATTTCTAATATCACCACTTGTTTCGTATCAATAACTAAAATGTGTTGCAAATATTTCATTTCCAGTGTCCCAAAAAATGTTCACGTCATCAGTATATTCGTTTCCGGAGATATGCAAATAAATGCTTTAAAAAGCAATCGGCGATTGCTTTGTGTTGGAAAATTGAAAATTATGTAGCAAAAATATATGTTGAGCATTGTCTATTTAGCCCTTTACCCAACACTCGACGAGCTCGTTCCAACAAGGGGTCACATGATATGGTTTTGTTGAAATTTTTTGAAAAATAATATTTTTTCAACTGCTGAATTTGCATATTACGCGGGGCGATTCGTTGGGTACAGGGTTAAAGAAACAATTCCCCACTCCGTATGTTTGTGACCGATGAGTGTGTCAGCAATGCAGTTGAAAAGAGTACACTGGTTCATGCTCAGGAATTTAATCTCTATAGCGCTTTTCACTAAACTGCAATGCATTTTAGGAAATGCCTATATAGGTCTCTGAGAGTGTTATCTCCGACAATACTCATCCCTGACAATGTTCACCATTGGAAGAGAGTCACAGGAAAGTTAGCTAACCGTATTTTTTAAGAGCGTTAGGTACATTTAACACTAAGGGTATGAGAATATCATATCAAGACAGAAATTTCTAAATATTAATGAATTTGTATCATCGATGTGCGCATTAGTTTACAAACTTCAAACATTTTTCTTTTGAGTAGTATAAAAATGCAGAAGCTGTCTGTAACAGTTTTTTCCCAATAAATGTGAACGTTTGACTATTATTCTCTGTTGAAACCCATTTAAAATAAGAAAATGGCTTTTGGGCCATCATTTGATGCTGTGTCACTTTTTCGTTCATTATACAAACAGTGTGAGCACTGTGGCATTATAATACAAACACTTTATTACACGCCTGTTCTATGTACTCCTCTTCTAAAGCAACACTAAATTATGCGGAAAATGAAAATCTGTTCCGCACCTATGTGCTGAATGGAAATCGTTGACGGACTATTTTGAAATAGAAGCGAAATTTCATTGGAATTTCTACAAATCGTACAAGACAATTACAATTTGAATCGCTACTGTACGATGACCATAGCTTAATTTGTCCCTCCATTTATTTGAAAAAATGCTATTTTTAGTCTTCGAAGGAAACAGGCTTCTGCGGAAACTATAACTGTCAGAAAGTCAAAAGAAACATAGCCAAACCCAGTTGCCAGGTTCAAAAATGCATTGTACAAGATTAATCCCTTTAACCCTAATGTCCTGAATGGTATTGTCTTCTTCTCTACTATATGATACAAAATGAATAAGCCTATCTTGTGTTTTGAGGGAGGTTCAGTAAGAATTTAATCCTACAACCCTATAGGATTAACTCTTTCAAAACGAGAGACCGCTTTTCCGGTCCAGCAACACGATACGATAGCCGAAAATCGTTCCCTGCGTTTCAACGTGTTCTATGTGCCAGTAGGCACATAGAACACATTGGAACTCGGGGTCGAAATAGTGATGCGGGTTCCTCACGCAACTTTGGTTAGTGATAAAATGTGTTCTTTTTGTTGATGTTTTTCAAATGCATTGCTGAGTGTCCTTCTAATAATTGTATTTATAGACGTGAAGACGGCCTCTGGTTTTATCTTTGCGCGCTGGCACTCGCGCCATCCATATCGATTAACCCATGCACACACGCGTGTCGTTCTGTTTTCATTACACGCCTTCCCGTCTATATGTCCGCTCCATTAATATAAAGGTCTAGGAGGTATGATTTGATAATTCTTATTCCTGGGAAGAATAAAAACTTGCAAATTACTGTACAAACACATTCGCCAAACAAAGAGCCAAGGTGCTAGTAGTTGTGACTGTGACACTGGTATTATTCTAATTAGCTTTCTTAAAAGCCAAATTTGTTTTTGTAAAAGGTTTAATAAACGAGACCAACAAAAAGCACCTAGAGCTATTTGTTGTTTTTGTTTATTAAGGTAGCACATACAAACTTGACTTTATTTTCTCAACAATTACTTGCTTCTTAATTGGATCTTACTCGCCGTCTAATAATTTCAAGGTAGATAACTTTAGTGAAAATTACTGTTTAGAGGTAAGACAATATCTTACTCCACTTACATTAAAAGAAAATCATAAAGCTCTGAATCGATCACTGAACAGAAGCTTACAACGTTGACCGAACAACTCGACAAAGGAAACAACAAAGTGACAGTAAGTATGGATCTTCTAAGCAATGAACTCCAAAGCATAAGAAAGAAAAAAGTACAACATGTGATATTGAGATCAAAATCTTGTTGGAAAGTCCAATGTGAGAAACCTTCAAAATTTTTCTGCAATCTAGACAGTATATTGACAATTCTAAAACTTATAAGAAATGATGGCATACAAAGTACAGAAACTGGTGATATATACAGATTATCACCACAGTGTGTGTCTCCGGGAATTCAGATCAGGTCGAGTTGTAGGAACAGAACAGTATTTCGACGAGCCCGTTAGGTCGAGTCGAAATGCGATTCTGTGCTTACAACGAGACTTGATCAGAATTTCCGGAGACACACACTGTGGTGATGATAAATTTATCTCACAATATTGACCACAAAATGTGTTATAAAACTATTTTAAGAGGACCTTTTCCATTTGTCTTATCCGTTATCGATGGAAAAACGCAAATTGAAAAATAGAATAGAGTTCATTGATCTCCATATTGAGGTCAGTGATGACGTTACACTTCAGAGAAATTACGTCACTGGGATTCACTTTACTGAATACTGTCTTGCGAAGTGGAGTTAATGTGTGTTTCGTCAACGTGAATTTGGTTGTTACTTTTGCAATAATTACTGGTGAATTAAATATCCCTCTTGGTGTAAAGGTTTATTATATTTTAGAATATGCCGTTCATCGTTTACTGAGGTGGAGTTTTCCACATTTCATAGCGAAAGCTAATCCTTTAACTTTAAGAGAGAAGCCTCGACTCGAGCGTTCAGGAAAATCCCAATAAAAGGCTACAAACCAGCCCAAGATGCCGAAAAGTGCGCATAATTTAACTATTCGTTGAGTTAACTTCCCCAGTGAGATTTTAGCATGCCGTGCATAATAAATACGTTACAGGGCGTTTAGTTGGCAGATACAGTGTCATATACGGCTCAGAGAAAACAATATTAGGTTCGGCTTCGCCTCACCTAATATTGTTTTCTCTGAAGGGAAAAACGCGAAGCGATCGAAAAATGATATTAATGCCGTTGTTTTGGAAACAGCAGAATCACGCGCTTGTGTCAGGGGCCCCTGATACTGATTCGGAACAAGGGCCCAGATACATTAAACTTTAGTTGCATAACAGTGCAAAAACGCCCCGATTGTGAGATATATTTGCAGAACAGCGTAATTTTTACGAGTCTTTGTACAAATCTAGAAGTAATACAAATCCAGATTTAGAACCTTTTGAGGGAGTATTTTTAGATTCAGAAAACTCACATTTTAATAAATTGGACACAGAAGATAATTTACTTATAGAATGAACACTTGATATGACGGAGGGGCCATTGGCTATCAAAGATATGATCAACGGTAAATCCCTTGGTTCGGATGGATTTACCGTTGAATTCTATAAATACCTCGGGAAATATTTGGGTTAATATGTTGTAAACTCTTTAAGTTTTGGTTACAAAATCGGACAATTATCAGTTACTCAGAGGTAGGGAACAATTATGTGTATACCAAAAGAGGTTAAATCAAACGAATATATAAAAATCTGGCGACCGATTTCTTTACCCAGCGTGGATCATAAAAGCAGACTCTTCAGCAAAAGCCAACAGATTTTAAAAAGCTCTTCCAAAATTAATATCAGATATTCGATAAGGGTTTATGAAAAGAAAATTCGTAGATGAGTCAACATGACTTATCACAGATTTAATCTAAAAAAACGAGTCTATGGGCAATACTGGAATGTTTTGATCCTGGTTAATTTTGAAAAAGCTTTCGATTCGCGGAAAAGGCTATTTATTAGAAAAACTTTAAAGTTTTTAAATTTCAGTGATTCTATTATCCAGTGGTTCAGTACTTCTTACGGAAATGTTTCCAGCTGCATCATAAACAACGGACACTGCTCAGAATATATTTTGATATTCAGAGAGGGATTCGCCAGGGGGACCCACTCCCACCCTATTTATTTACCTTAGGTTTTGAAATTCTAAAATTTATTTCCCAAATAAAAGGAATAAATATTAATAAGTCTGAATACATTATTAACCAGTATGCTGATGCCAGCACTTTGCTCCTAGATGGCGATGAGGAGTCTTTAAACATGACATTAAATAACTTAACAATTTCTCATAAATATCCGGCCTAAAGGTTAATTACGATAAGGCCAATAGCGTGTGGATAGGATCTCGTCGTGGCTGTGGGGGAGAAGGTAATACAGAGAAACTTATAAAATGGAATCATCAGGGCTGTTTTACTATTCTTGGTCCCTCACAAAGGAAGGCACATTAAAGTTTTCAGAACGATTGGCTTCTTTTTGGAGGAAAGTTTTGTCCGCTTGGTCTTTGATATAGGAGAGCGAACCATTATCCCCTAACGACATCCTTTCTCAGTCAGTGCTTTGTAGCGAAAGTATAAAACTAAATAATAAACCGTTATTTTCAGACTCTGGAGCACAAGAGAAGTTTTTTATCAACGATATTGATGACGCTACAGGATAGGTCATTGATTTTAAAGAATTTATAACCTTGATATGCCTTTCACCGCGTATTTAGCTGTAGTGAATGCTATTACCATGGTCGTAAAAATAAAAAGTTGCAATATCTAATAGCAGGAAAAGGAACATACCGAAAATTCATTTATTAATAGTTTTCGATCTTGTATTAAGGTAAGCCGCCATTTTCATCCTATCGTGTTGAAAAAAGTCTCAAGGGAACCACAATACACTCAGCAAAAATGTAATACCCCCTATTAAATGAAAATATTCTCAATAACGAGTGGCATTATCTTTACAGGCAAACTTTTCGGACAACAGTTGATACTTATCTACAAACATTGCAATACAAAACCACTCATTTGATTTTAAACACAAACTCTAAATTGTTTATATGTGGGTTATCGGAAACGGAACTCTGTTCTTTCTGTGGAAATACCAGGGAAACAATTGTACGTCTTTTCTTTGAATGTTTTCAGTCGAAAACCCCTTTATTATGACTGGTATAAAAAATCAATCTTAACACATGTTCAAACTTTTATGTAAGTATAAACAAGAAAGAATTTCTGCTTGATCCCATAACTCTGGAAGATTCTCCAAATATCTGGAGAACATATTAGGTAATATACAAGAGATACATTTACACATGTATTGTAGCCGGAGTAAAAACTCCCATTCTTTCCTGGTTTAGTGGGGGCGATCAACTCTTACCGGGTGCTTGAATTTTACTGTCTATACATGTATCCAATCGACAGGGTTGAAAGTATTAGGAGAAATGGAGTTACTGGAATGTTGTCCTACAATGAAGATCCTCTTGTAATGTTCAAATATTTACATATATTGTTGTTGTAGGTAAACCGTACTTTTATGTACTTATGATTATATGTTCTTCAATATATTTTTCAAGTGAATTTATGTCAATAAATGAATTTAAAAAAAAAAAATTATCGAAAGTCGATTTTCGTGACTTATATAAGTCAGGGATGGTTCGTCTTGTTTGCACGTGTAACAAGAGAACGGTTTACATATTAACTCCAAACGTAGTGCATGGGTAGCTTTACGCCCATAAATGCTTTACTGTCTGTCGGATTTGCATAAAATTGTCAAAGGCCGAAACTATATGATTAATAACAAGTACTGGAAGTGCAATGCTTGGCGGCAATAAAATGTCCTTATTCTTGCATTGTCGATGGTATTCTGCAATAGACTGGACAGCGACCGTGTTACATGTATCTGGGATTATCATGGAGTCGTTAAGAGAGCCGGGAGTGATACTCCCCAATATTTTTTCCAGTCGGGATATTTTCATCTGGATTGGAGTCTTAGATATAGATTTTATCTTGCTAGCAACGATATATAATATTGCATTTGATACATTTCCAGAACCGCACATACGTTTGAATGGGTTAAGAATTATCGCACGAGATTACTTTGGCCCAGGATATCACGAGAGCCGAAGGCTCTCGTGATATCCTAGGCCAAAGGAATCAAGTGCAATAATTCTTAACTCATTCAAACGTATGTGCAGTTCTATATTTATCACACATCCCCCATGTAACAACCAATCTACACGAAAATTGATCTAAAAGTACACTTCAACTGGAAAATTGCTGCGTGTTTACGTTGCAAACGAGACATCACTGTCAGTTGGCTGCGTACTAATCCTAATTTGCTTTTTATTTTTTACGGCATTCAATTGGTCGAAACCTATAGATACCGATCCGTGTCACGATCACGATGATCGAACTTCAAATATTGACTTAACTGCTGGGAATAACACAATAAATTTTTTTTAGATAGCTAATAAGTTTAGCACACTCCATCATTACATGACCAGTTGTGGAAAGTGTTTGTCAAGGAACAAGCACCCAGTACGTTATTTTGTTGTTGTTGTAAATTTATGACTCGGATCTAATTGTTTAAATATCCCGGGTAAACAAATCTAAATAAGGAACTTCGAATTTTCAAGGCACCTCGACACCGGTGCATTCGACCAATGATTGATGTGATTTGTTTAGACTGACTCCTTCTCTTTTTATGTTGGAAACGAAATCGAAAGTGTTTTGTATCACCACATGGTGCGATACAACTTTATTTTCATCCAACAGGTACAACACTGGAAATGCCTGTTTTATATTAAAATAGGTGTGTGATAAATATACGATAATACCATAGTGTGTTTTGATATGTTTGATATCTCAACGAGTTGAGGCTATTATTCGTTTTAAATGTAATGTAAAAAACAGTTAAAATTACCATATCCATGATGGTTGCATTGGCAAATAGCAAATTAGCATTTGCAAACAGCGTGTTCGTAATAAGGATACATGTAGTTCGTTATAACAAAGGTATTCTGTAACTGACGTCAAACAACCATACAGCGTGTCCTCGTCGAGTTCGTGTCTTTGTTTGTTGCTTTCTTGGTGTTTAACTACACTTGCACCGGCCAGAAACACGACACATCGTGTCGGGCAGTTTTACGGGTAAAAGAAACTGGAGTACTCGGAGAGAACCACCGGGCAATGACGAGCAAGTGTCGGGTATCCCAACGTACTGACTCTTTACCGAAGAAGAGTTAGCATTGGTTGAAGACAAGTGCACCATCGACTTGCAGTGTACGCTTTAGAACACAGCTCTACCATGCCCCCCACGGTGTGAGCTTCGTTGTTCGGGCACATGATACCTTTAGATTGTACTCAAGAAGTATCTGAGATTTTCCTTGGTTTTAACTCTTTACCTAACATGAAAAGCAGACGACACTTGCAAACAAAATTCTTGAATGATTCATTTGTTTTCATTGTTTGTCTGAAAAACATAGGTTATGAACACTCATTGGAACGAATTCGATGAGCTCGTTCCAAAGAGGGGTCATAACCTATGTTTTGAGACAAAAAATAATGAAAATTAATTGGCGATTTTTGTGAACAGCGCTTGTCTGTTTTGGTCGTTACGTTGGGTAAAGTGTTAAAATAATGCATATGTTTGGGTAAACAGAAACAACTGGCCCAGCGAATCTTAAAGTGCGGGTCCGATCGAACTCCGTAGTAAGCTGCTCATAAAGGATACAGAATATTCTTTGTCGACACAATGAACAATAAATCCTCATTTCGTATTTATTGTTCAGTGTGTCGTCTGCTCCCCACTACCAAATTATTCTTCACGCAAAAATGTATGCATACCGGATTGGAAGTGTTAAGACAGAGAGAGTTGTTGGAGCTTTGGTTGTGCATGTTTGGAATCGGCACTGTTTTGGTATTTAGCGTCTTTCGATAACCCTTTACCAAACGAATCGCCCGCATCCGCCCTCGTAATTTGAGAATTGAGCAGTTGAAAAAAATGTTTTTTTTTATAATTTTTCAACAAAACCATATCATGTGACCCCTCATTGGAACGAGCTCGATGAGCTCGTTCCAATGAGGGGTCACATGATATGTTTTGTTGAATTTTTTTGAAAAAGTTAAAAAAAAAAGGTAGTAATTAAAATAATAAATTTTGATATTCTCTGTGTTGGGTAAAGGGATAATGATTATCAATCGTACATATAAGTCAGCCATGATTGTGACACCGAAGTGATAAATTTTTAAAACGGGATCTGAATGTATTCATCGATTTATTACTTATCATTTGAACTGCATGGAATCGAAAATGAAATTGACAGACAGAAGTTGGGGAGTATGCCAATTGTAGCCAAATTGGTGTAGTCTTTGTCTATTTGTTTGCAAGGTATTACAGTTTCCGATTTAACGTTAAGAAGAATGGCCGAGGATGTACAGATTCTTTGATATTTATTTATTTATTTATTGGTGTTTAAGGTCAAATACTTATGCCCAATGGCTAATCATGACCGTGACAGTTTTACGGGTGGACGAAGCCAGAGTACCCGGAGAGAACCACCGAGTAACGACGAGCAGCTGCCAGCTCCCTAACATCGTAACTCCGCACTGCAGCACAGCCAGGGTTAGATTGGTTGAAGATATGCGCACCATCGACGTGCAGTACATTCTTTGATATTAATCTCTGATGCGTTAAGGAGCCTACGCCTTCCTAGTCGATTATCCGACTTAAAATACTCCATTCCAGTACAATATAATTAAATTGAAACTGTATATCACTTCAAATGCTGCGAATTGAATAAACCAATGTTGAAAAAGAAGCAATAGGTTCGTGCAAAATAATCAACTCATTAGACAATAAAGTGAACTCAGAGGAATATTTTGAAAGACTACAAACATTCGAGACAAAGTCTAGCGCAAACACTATTACAACCATCGAAAAAAACATATCGCTTTGTATGTTATTAAACGCCTATGCCTTTTCCTCCAGTTTCATTTTTACAAATTCGTATGGAACGAGTGTTCCATGCGGATTTCCGTTGTCGGACTAATATTCCACCTCATGTAATGGATTTATCAAAAGAATGCCATCGCTGCTCTCTCGTGTTATCCTTCCGTGCTGGCAGTCGTGCTATATTGACGAACGCATTCACATGTCATGATGTTCTGTGTATTTGTTGAATTATTAGATACATGTAAGTGACGCCCAGACATTTTGGCTGAACACGAGTTTACTTACATGTACATTTGCTGGTTACAGGGGAAATGATCAGATTCAGAGAACTGTCTTCAGGGTCAAACGCATAGTCAATTTGTTAACATTATCTCGACACATCAAAAGTGCAAGATACGTTGGTATGAGAGACAACGTGTCCCACTGTGCGACGAATGCGGGTATTCGTTCGAATTATTGAAACTTTGGAAATTATTGCTATTCTTGGTAGCATTTGTGGAGTATTTTAGTTGAATCTCGGACGATATATATATATATATTATTTTGCCTTAAAATGTTTAGTCCTCGATATTTTCTTCAGACGCAACGGGTTGTTCCTTGGGAAAATGATGGATACTGCAAGCGTATTCTCGCAATGGAGATATGTTCGTACCACTGATCCCTATGAAACTGGATTGATGGAATGTCAGCAAAACTTTCGAATCTCCCACAAAATAACGTCAAGTCTTTCAATGCGGTAACTCCTCCCATCAGCGACTTTTGATGATGTAAAGGTGGTTACGCTGTGACTGTAGTCACAGCGTAACAGCTTGCACATCACCAAACATCAAACTATTTACACGGTATCACATTTCTAATATCACCACTTGTTTCGTATCAATAACTAAAATGTGTTGCAAATATTTCATTTCCAGTGTCCCAAAAAATGTTCACGTCATCAGTATATTCGTTTCCGGAGATATGCAAATAAATGCTTTAAAAAGCAATCGGCGATTGCTTTGTGTTGGAAAATTGAAAATTATGTAGAAAAAATATATGTTGAGCATTGTCTATTTAGCCCTTTACCCAACACTCGACGAGCTCGTTCCAACAAGGGGTCACATGATATGGTTTTGTTGAAATTTTTTGAAAAATAATATTTTTTCAACTGCTGAATTTGCATATTACGCGGGGCGATTCGTTGGGTACAGGGTTAAAGAAACAATTCCCCACTCCGTATGTTTGTGACCGATGAGTGTGTCAGCAATGCAGTAGAAAAGAGTACACTGGTTCATGCTCAGGAATTTAATCTCTATAGCGCTTTTCACTAAACTGCAATGCATTTTAGGAAATGCCTATATAGGTCTCTGAGAGTGTTATCTCCGACAATACTCATCCCTGACAATGTTCACCATTGGAAGAGAGTCACAGGAAAGTTAGCTAACCGTATTTTTTAAGAGCGTTAGGTACATTTAACACTAAGGGTATGAGAATATCATATCAAGACAGAAATTTCTAAATATTAATGAATTTGTATCATCGATGTGCGCATTAGTTTACAAACTTCAAACATTTTTCTTTTGAGTAGTATAAAAATGCAGAAGCTGTCTGTAACAGTTTTTCCCAATAAATGTGAACGTTTGACTATTATTCTCTGTTGAAACCTATTTAAAATAAGAAAATGGCGTTTTGGCCATCATTTGATGCTCTGTGACTTTTTCGTTCATAAAATCAACAGTGTGAGCACTGTGGCATTATTATACAAACACTTTATTACACGCCTGTTCTATATAATCCTTTTCTACAGCAATACTAAACTATGCGGAAAATGAAAATCTGTTCCGCACATATGTGCTGAACGGAAATCGGTGACGGACTATTTTGAAATAGAAGCTAAATTTCACTGGAATTTCTACAAATCGTACAACGAAATTACAATTTGAATAGCTGAAAATCGTTCCCTGCGTTTCAATGTGTTCTATGTGCCAGTAGGCACATAGAACACATTGGAACTCTGGGTCGAAATAGTGATGCGGGTTCCTCACGCAACTTTGGTTGGTGATAAAATGTGTTCTTTTTGTTGATGGTTGTCAAATAAATTGCTGAATCTCCTTCTAATAATTGTTTTTATAGACGTGAAGGGGGCCTCTGGTTTTATCTTTCCGCGCTGGCACTCTCGCGATCCATATCGATTAACCCATGCACACACGCGTGTCGTTCTGTTTTCATTACGCGTCTTCTCGTCTATATGTCCGTTCCATTAATATAAAAGTCTGGGAGGTATGATTTGATAATTCTTTTTCTTGGGAAGAATAAAAACTTGCAAATTACTGTACAAACACATTCGCTAAACAAAGAGCCAAGGTGCTAGTAGGTGTGACACTGGTATTATTCTAATTAGCTTTCTTAAAAGCCACGTTTGTTTTTGTAAAAGGTTTAATAAACGAGACCAACAAAAAGCACCTAGAGCTGTTTGTTGTTTTTGTTTATTAAAAGTAGCACATACAAACTTGCCTTTATTTTCTCAACAATTACTTGCTTCTTAACTGGATCTTACTCGCCGTCTAATAATTTCAAGGTAGATAACTTTAGTGAAAATTACTGTTTAGAGGTAAGACAATATCTTACTCCACTTACATTAAAAGGAAATCATAAAGCTCTGAATCGATCACTGAACAGAAGCTTACAACGTTGACCGAACAACTCGACAAAGGAAACAACAAAGTGACAGTAAGTATGGATCTTCTAAGCAATGAACTCCAAAGCATAAGAAAGAAAAAAGTACAACGTATGATATTGAAATCTTGTTGGAAAGTCCAAGGTGAGAAACCTTCAAAATTTGTCTGCAATCTAGACAATATATTGACAATTCTAAAACTTATAAGAAATGGTGGCATACAAAGTACAGAAACTGATGATATATACAGATTATCACCACAGTGTGTGTCTCAGGGAATTCAGATCAGGTCGAGTTGTAGGAACAGAACAGTATTTCGACGAGCCCGTTAGGGCGAGTCGAAATGCGATTCTGTGCTTACAACGAGACTTGATCAGAATTTCCGGAGACACACACTGTGGTGATGGTAAATTTATCTCACAATATTGACCACAAAATGTGTTATAAAACTATTTTAAGAGGACCTTTTCCATTTGTCTTATCCGTTATCGATGGAAAAACGCAAATTGAAAAATAGAATAGAGTTCATTTATCTCCATATTGAGGTCAGTGATGACGTTACACTTCAGGGAAATTACGTCACTGGGATTCACTTTACTGAATACTGTCTTGCGAAGTGGAGTTAATGTGTGTTTCGTCAACGTGAATTTGGTTGTTACTTTTGCAATAATTACTGGTGAATTAAATATCCCTCTTGGTGTAAAGGTTTATTATATTTTAGAATATGCCGTTCATCGTTTATTGAGGTGGAGTTTTCCACATTTCATAGCGAAAGCTAATCCTGTAACTTCAAGAGAGAAGCCTCGACTCAAGCGTTCCGGAAAATCCCAATAAAAGGCTACAAACCAGCCCAAGATGCCGAAAAGTGCGCATAATTTAACTATTCATTGAGTTAACTTCCCCAGTGAGATTTGAGCATGCCGTGCATAATAAATACGTTACAGGGGGTTTAGTTGGCAAATACAGTGTCAAATACGGCTCAGAGAAAACAATATTAGGTTCGGCTTCGCCTCACCTAATATTGTTTTCTCTGAAGGGAAAAACGCGAAGCGATCGAAAAATGATACTAATGCCGTTGTTTTTGGCAACAGCAGAATCACGCGCTTGTGTCAGGGGCCCTTGATACGGATTCGGAACAAGGGCCCAGATACATTAAACTTTAGTTGCATAACAGTGCAAAAACGCCCCGATTGTGAGATATATTTGCAGAACGGCGTAATTTTTACGAGTCTTTGT
This sequence comes from Pictodentalium vernedei, assembly GCA_031216915.1. Taxonomy (NCBI): domain Eukaryota; kingdom Metazoa; phylum Mollusca; class Scaphopoda; order Dentaliida; family Dentaliidae; genus Pictodentalium; species Pictodentalium vernedei. The sequence goes on from CM062297.1 coordinate 74,873,627, forward strand.
ACAAATCTAGAAGTAATACAAATCCTGATTTAGAACCTTTTGAGGATGTATTTTTAGATTCAGAAAACCCGCATCTTAATAAATTGGACACAGAAGATAATTTACTTATAGAATGAACATTTGATACGACTGGGTGCCATATGCTATCAAAGATATGACCAACGGTATATCCCCTGGTTCGGATGGATTTACCGTTGAATTCTATAAATACCTCTGGAAATATTTGGGTTAATATGTTGTAAACTCTTTAAGTTTTGGTTACAAAATAGGACAATTATCAGTTACTCAGAGGTAGAGAGTAATTATGTGTATACCAAAAGAGGTTAAATCAAACGAATATATAAAAATCTGGCGACCGATTTCTTTACCCAACGTGGATCAAAAAGGCCAATTGATTTTAGAAAGCTCTTCCAAAATTAATATCAGATAGTCAGTTAGGGTTTACGAAAAGGAAATTTGTAGATGAGTCAACATGACTTATCACAGATTTAATCTAAAAACCGAGTCTATGGGCAGTACTGGAATGTTGATCCTGGTTGATTTTGAAAAAGCGTTCGATTCGCGGAAATGGCTATTTATTAGAAACACTTTAAAGTTTTTAAATTTCGGTGATTCTATTATCCAGTTGTTCAGTACTTTGTACGGAAATGTTTCCAAATTCCAGCTGCATCATAAACAACGGACACTGCTCAGAATATTTTGATATTCAGAGAGGGATTCGCCAGGGGGACCCACTCCCACCCTATTTATTTATCTTTGGTTTTGAAATTCTAAAATTTAATTCCCAAATAAAAGGAATAACGATTAATAAGTCTGAATACATTATTAACCAGTACGCTGATGCTAGCACTTTGCTCCTAGATGGCGATCAGGAGTCTTTAAACATGACATTAAATAACTTAACAATTTCTCATAAATATACGGCCTAAAGGTTAATTACGATAAGGCCAAAATCATGTGGATAGGATCTCGTCGTGGCTGTGGGGGAGAAGGAAATACAGAGAAACCTATAAAATGGAACTATCAGGGCTGTTTTATTATTCTTGGTATAAAATTTGAACTACAAAATAAAAACCATTTTACCACATGTTTTTGGAAAAACTTTTTTTAAAAAACCCGCAAACTTCTCAATGATTTGTCCTTAAGAAAACTTACTTTGATTGACAAAGTTGCAGTAATTCAAAACTTTGGCTATTCCTATCATAATTCATTCCCTAACAGTCCTCCTAAAGCCGGCAGATTAAATATTAGACCGAATTCAAAGTACACTCTCCAACTTTGTATGGTATAATAAAAAAATAAAATTAAACGTAATGTCATAATCAATTTACCTGAAAATGGTGGCCATAACATTCCACCTATTAGAACACTATGCTGTTCCCAGAAAATGGTATGGATTAAAAAGTTACTAGACCCCGAAACAATGGCCTAATAGAAAACCCTTACTGTTGATAATTTCGAAAAATTTGGATCAAACAATATGTGGTCCCTCACAAAGGAAGGCACATCAAATATTTCAGAACGATTGGATTCTTTTTGGAGGAACGTTTTGTCCGTTTCATCTTTGTTAAAGGAGAGCGAACCATTATACCTTAACGACATCCTTTTCCAGTCAATGCTTTGTAGCGAAAGTATAAAACTAAATAATAAACCGTTATTTTTAGACTCTGGAGCACAAGAGAAGTTTTTTATCAACGATATTGTTGACGCTACAGGATTGGTTATTGATTTTAAAGAATTTATAACCTTGATATGCCTTTCATCGCGTATTTAGCTGTGGTGGATGCTATTACCATGGTCATAAAAAGTTGCAATATCCAATAGCAGAAACATACCGAAAATTCATTTATTAATAGTATTCGATCTTGTATTAAGGTAAGCCGCCATTTCCATCCTATCGTGTTGAAAAAAGTCCAAGGGAACCACAATACACTCAACAAAAATGTAATACCCTATTAAATGAAAATATTCTCAAAAACGAGTGGCATTATCTTTACAGGCAAACTTATCGGACAACAGTTGATACCTATCTACAAACATTGCAATACAAAACCACTTATTTGATTTTAAACGGAACTCTGTACTTTCTGTGGAAATATCAGGGAAACAATTTTACGTCTTTTATTTGAATGGTTTTAGTCGAAAATCCCTTTATTATGACTGGTATAAAAAATCAATCTTAACACATATTCAAAGTTTTATGTAAGTATAAACAAGAAAGAATTTCTGCTTGGTCCCATAACTCTGGAAGATTCTCCAAATATCTGGAGAACATATTAGGTAATATACAAGAGATACATTTGCACATGTATTGTAGCCGGAGTAAAAACTCCCATTCTTTCCTGGTTTAGTGGGGGCGATAAACTCCTACGGGGTGCTTGCATTTTACTGTCTATACATGTATCCAATCGACAGGGTTGAAAGTGTTAGGAGAAATGGAGTTACTGGAATGTTGTCCTACAATGAAGATCCTCTTGTAATGTTCAAATATATTCATATATTTTTGCTGTAGGTAAACTGTACTTTTATGTACTTATGATTATATGTTCTTCAATATATTTTTCAAGAGAATTTATGTTAATAAACGAATTTAAAAAAAAAAAATTATCGAAGGTCGATTTCGTGACTTATATAAGTCAGGGATGGTTCGTTTTGTTTGCACGTGTAACAAGAGAGCGGTTCACCTTTTAACTCCAAACGTAGAGCATGGGTAGTGTTACGCCCATAAATGCTTTACTGTCTGTCGGATTTGCATAAAATTGTCAAAGGTAGAAACTATATGATTAATAACAAGTACTGGAAGTGCAATGCTTGGCGGCAATAAAGTGTCCTTGTTACTGCATTATCGATGGTATTATGCAATGGACTGGACAGCGACCGTGTTACATACATCTGGGATTATCATGGAGTCGTTAAGAGAGCCGGGAGTGATACTCCCCAATATTTTTTCCAGTCGGGATATTTTCATCTGGATTGGAGTCTAAGATATCGATTTTATCTTGCTAGCAGTGATATACTTTCTTACAATATTGCATTTGATACATATACAGAACCGCACATACGTTTGAATGGGTTAAGAATTATCGCACGAGGTTGCTTTGGCCCAGGATATCACGAGAGCCGAAGGCTCTAGTGATATCCTAGGCCAAAGGAATCAAGTGCAATAATTCTTAACTCATTCAAACGTATGTAATAATAATAATAACACTTCGGCCGGCCGCTGATTTGTCGCGGTTCTCGTATGAGAAGGCCTTGGTTACCCATGTTCTACCAACTGCCTCCCTATTCCCGCGCTTCTTCTCTCCTCCCAACACTCGGAGACGAACTGCTTGATGACATCCCTTGCCCCATTCTTCCCAATCTCTCCGATTAGTATATTAACCCTCTCCTTTGAGTCGCCCCCTAACCACATGTCCTTCATTCTCCCATCGCACTTCTCCATTATACTCCCCGTGAATCTTGTTCTTTTAGACTGGTATTTTGGGCATTCTATAAGAAAGTGTTCCAGGGTCTCCACCACGCCCGCGTTACACATCTGGCACTCCTTTTCACTGTTTTTCCCAATTTTTCCCCTCAGCTCCAGGGACCGCGACCTCAGCTTGAACAACAGTGACCCCTGGTTCTATATTTATCACACACCCCATGTAACAACCAGTCTACACGAAAATTGATCTAAAAGCACGCTTCAACTGGATAATTGCTGCGTGTTTTCGTTGCCAACGAGATATCACTGTCAGTTGGCCGCGTACCAATCCTAATTTGCGTTTTAATTTTTACGGCATTCGATTGGTCGAAATCTATAGATACCGATCCGTGTCACGATCACGATGATCGAACTTCAAATATTGACTAAACTGCTGGGAATAACACAACACAAAGTTTTTAGATAGCTAATAAGTTTAATACACTCCATCATTACATGACCAGTTGTGGAAAGTGTTTGTCAAGGAACAAGCACCCAGTGCGTTATTTTTTTGTTGTAAATTTTTGACTCGAATCTAATTGTTTAAATATCCCTGGTAAACAAATCTAAATAAGGAACTTCGAATTTCCAAGCCACCTCGACCCCGGTGCGTTCGACCAATGATTGACGTGATTTATTTAGACTGATTCCTTCTCTTTTTATGTTGGAAACGAAATCGAAAGTGTTTTGTATCACCACATGGTACGATACAACTTTATCTTTATCCAACAGGTACAACACTGGAAATGCCTGTTTTATATTATAATAGGTGTGTGATAAATGAACTTATGTCACAAACACAGCTTGAATACCTGATTCGGGGTGTTGGAGACCCTGCTTGACCTATGTGGGGTACTGGAACGATACATGTTAATTAACCATTTACCTAACGAATCGACCGTATCCGTTCGCGCATCATGCAAACTGAGCAGATGAAAAAATATTATTTTTCAAAAAGTTTCAACAAGACCATATCATGTGGCCCCTCATTGGAACGAGCTCATCGCGCTCGGTCCATGAGGGGTCACGTGATATAGTTTTGTTGACATTTTTGGAATAATTTAAAAAAATGATCTTTAAAATAATAAATTCTGATATCTTCTGCGTTGGGTGATAGGTTAAATAAGAATTTGTGGCAAGGTCACTACAAGTATATTTTATTTATCTACAAAGAATTTCGAGGAAATCTTGGCTTTTTTAACTATAATCCCGAGTGACTAATATTCCAACTGCATCTCCAAGGCTTGCCATTGATAAAGATATATTTTAACCCTTTGATACTTTTGTCCGTCTTATAACGCACGACCCCATTGCCCACGTGGGGGCACGGTGGCGTTGTGTACTAAGGCGTACTGCACGTCGATGGTGCACCTGTCTTCAACCAATGCTAACCCTGCTTGTGTGGAGTTGGTATGTTGGGAGCTGACAGTTGCTCGCCGCTTCCCGGTGGTTCTCTCCGGGTACTCCAGCTTCCTCCACCCGTAAAACTGTCATGGTCATGATTAGCCATTGTGCAGAAATATGTGACCTTAAACACCAATAAATAAATAAAGAAATATAACGTACGAAATCAAACAGCGCGTTGATGCTTTGTGTTCATCTGTTTTGTTATTATTTTTCGATTTTTTAAAAGTTTTAACCTCAATTCTTATTTTCTCCCGAATAGTGCTCAGTGGCAAATGTTATCGCAGCTTAAAATACTAATATAATCCTGCTGTCAAGACTTCTTAACTGGTTGAGTGCTAGAAGCCACTATCAGGGCTTTCAAAAAATGAGGATACCAGAGCAAAAGCCAACACTTTCCTTGCCTATATTTCATATTCAATCAACACAAATAACATTTTGTTTATATATATTTGTTTTATTACAAATTATTGGAGAGTGCCTGTGGGCACTCTCCAATAATCTGTAATAAAACAAGTTTTGAATAACAAATTCAGACCACCCAAAATAATCTAGCCCTCAACCAGATAATCACTTATGTGGAAAAATATCTTGTTATTTTGTACTTTCCGACGTTTGACGTCGCATTTTGAAAAACGATGAAGAAACTGAATTCCCTGTGGCGTTTGAACGTCAGGATAATTAAAGTTTCAAAGCGTTAATTATGAACTGGTAATATTAGTCATTCGGGACTTGAGCTATCATAGTGTGGACAAATCAGGTTTACACCCTATTCGGCCATCTTCGCACCCCTCTCACCCCACTCCCAGGATTATAAAAAACATCGTTGCCGTAACAACGTTAATTGCTGCTAATTATTAACCAAAATGAACTTGATATCTATTGCTCATTCATCATCCCAATGTTGGAAAAGTTTCTTTGAAGTGTGCACGAATATAATATTCTTCATTAGATAGGAATCATCTTTAATAATTAGTGCAACCTGTCCCAGTACGATAAGATTCAATTCTATTAGTTCCACGTGCAGTGGTTGGTGTATCAACAATCTCGTATTACAGGTTTTTGTGTCACGCTTTACCCCTTGGCATTGGGACTTAATTTAAAACATATACCCAAAATATTTCACCCAAATCATGCAGACCTGGCGTTCTTGAAAATGCAGAGGTACAAACCATTGACCTCCTCCAATTGCCCGGGAGTGCAACTTTCCTCGTAAACTGGGCAGTCTCCAATAAAACCATGTATTTTTAGTTTAATACTTTACCTAAGGAATCGACCTCATCCGCCCACATGATTTATAAATTTAGCAGTTGAAAAAATATGAATATTTCAAAACAGTTCACCAAATCCTTACCATGTGGCCCTTCGTTGGAACGAGCTTGTTCTAATGAGGAGTAACATGATATGGTTTTGTTGAAATTTTTTGAAAAAGTTGAAAAAAACTACTAATTAAAATAATACATTTTAAAATTCTATGCGTTGGGTAAAGGGTTAATACGAACACTGCGCATTTTAGAAACAACCAGCGACAATAGGGAACGCAGGCCCACAAAGTGACCCAAAAACTGTGTGGGTATGGTGTTATTAACGTTTCGTGATGTATTCGCTGGATTTCAAGTAAGTCACAAGTTGCTATATTTTTCTGTATGTATTAATATTGATACTTTTGGTGAAGCCCTGTTGATTATGCTTTTTTATTAAAAGTCATTGGCCCCTTCAGGATAAGAACCACCCCAATAAGAACAAAACGGGCGGGTACGACACGGTGAGACATACGTTCACGCACGGATTCATGCGACACAACTTAAGTCTAGGTCGAATACGCGGCGTGAATCTATTTCTCTCAGCAACGACCAAGCCCGGATTTCGACACACCGAGCCACCGCTCACCCATTGAATTGTTATTAAATTTGTCTGAGTGTGAAGACGTTTCGTTTTCGTATCTTAAGAGGCATACCCGTTATATACAGTGAGGAGCTCTAGCAGTTTACCTGCTAGAGCTCCTCACTGTATATAAACCATCACGCAGTCTCAGATCTAAAAACCAAATTCAACTTCTTGTACCTTTTAGCAGATCTAATCAGGCTCATGATCGTGTGTTCTCCATCGTGGGTCCCAGAGTGTGGAATTCCCTGCCAATGAATGTCAGAATTTCAGAAACTCTCGATGTCTTCAAAAGAAATCTTAAAACTTTCCTATTCACTGAAGCATTCTCCCGAACCTCAGAAAGAGGCAACCAAAACAGATGTGACTCTTTATTTCAGAAAAGTGTATTTATTTCTGTCAAGCGTTTTAGAGCACTATTTGTGGTTTTACGCTCAAGAAAATAAATTGTTATTATTATAGTATCTTTGTGACCGGTTCCCGGTTCAGAGTTTTTTGAGAGTCCGAAAAGGGCTTATATGTTTTCAATTCCTCTGACCGTTGTTCAAACAGTTTGGCATTACACTTTCTCAAACTCAGATATCTCTTATTTAGTAAGTGAAGCGGAGCAAAGCTATACAGTTGAAACTAAAAATCCTGTCACAATTGGCGCAGAAAATGCTAGTTAGTTAATGCACTCTTTACTGCAGAAGAATGAAGTAGTCTAAAATACAAATGACCGTCTACGCTGTGTAGTGCAAAATGTAATGTGCTACAAGCGAGGTCGGTAGTGAAATCACGAACTGAACCCATCACACAGAAAGAAAATATTGATACTGCAGAATGTGGAGGGTGTATTACTACTAAATTGCTGAGGGATAGATTTTTCACTTATTTTCACTTAATAATTATTTACAATTTCAGAGAACAAAACACAAGAATCACTTGCAAACTTCCATCACGTGGACCACAGGGTTTGGTGAAGCCCTGTTTACAAGTTTACAAGTGTTTCTTGTGCTGTTATGAACAATTATAAATATTTTTCGAGTGGAAAATATATGGCGCTGCGATAGAGAAGTATTCCACTCTTTTCATTCTGTATATGGAGTCGGGTTCCACTATCCTTTTACGTCGTTACATGTACATGCATCTAAGTAGAGTTTATTTACGAGTTTAGAATTGTATGCAGGAATTGAGTTACGCTAATGGTGCAGTTTGACAGGGTCAATTTACTCAGCGCTCTTTTGCTTCAAAATGGTGCACAATGCAATCACATAACTTCTAGTTTCAACGGTATGTTAGCCATGATGCTGCCATCTCGTGTCGCACTGGGCGTCGATTGTTAGTGAAATGTTGCGAGTGTGTCCAGAATATATAGCTTAAGCTGTGTGACGTAGACATACAGTTAAAACTAGAAGTCCTGTCACGAACTGTGCGCTTATCTAGGCTTAATTGCGCGAGGAATTGCGCGCAATTGCAATATCGAATGGCATCCAAAGCACGGCAGGTTTTCCTGGTTACCCATAGCAATCACAGGCAATGTTTCTGATAATGGACCTCCGGATTACCCGGAGGTCCATTGGCTGAAACATTGCTTGTGCACAGGCCATATGTTCAGAATTTGATAGCTTTAGTATGGTCATAACGCGTAGATTAACGCGCAGATCGACATGCTATTTGTGCGCATTTCGTGACAGGGCTTCTAGTTTTAACTGTAGAATGTCTGCCCCAGTAAAATCTTTATTCCAGATTATTCTATGACGTGCTGCCGTCTTTTCGGACAAATCGTTCCGATTAGCGAAATATTTATCAGGCTTCTTCTTCACGCGTTTTGATTTGATTTACTCCATCTGAATGAACTGAATAACAGAGGAGTGTACGAGCAGCCTCGAAGAATATTTTGTCTTATATGTGCGATGAGGTTAGGGGTGGGGTGCAAGGGTTCCGTCAACAATCACAGGTGGCGCCTGAACTCGTGATCACGCTAGCCCGAAATTGTTTGGCACCAACTGGAAGTTTTGTTCGGAGCCAAATAAGTTTTTTGTGGCGCAAGTTTTAGTGTGAAATGGAATCAGATTGTAAATGAGAACACATTAACCATGTATCGTCCTTTGAGAGCAACAAGGCGCAATCTGGAATGTTAAAGCAAGGTGCTAAAGCATTGCAGATTTCGCCATGTTGGACTCAAATGCTTTACGGGAGATGACTTACATAAGCTACAAGCTTCCTGTCAAATCCCTCCATAATTCGGCAATCTGATTTCTGTTAATATATGTTATATTTTGAACTATTGCATTAGCACTGTTACTCTTCTGGTATTCAATTCTGTAGCATATTCCTTCAATATATATTGTTTAACCCTTTACCTAACGAATCGCCCGCATCCGCCCGCGTAATATGCAAATTCAGCAGTTGAAAAAATTATTATTTTTCAAAAATTTCAACAAAACCATATCATGTGACTCCTCGTTGGAACGAGCTCGACGAGCTCGTTCCAACGAGGGGTCACATGATATGGTTTTGTTGAATTTTTTTTTTAAATTTAAAAAAATGATATCTAAAATAATAAATTTTGATATCGTCTGCGTTGGGTAAAGGGTTAAACTAAATGCTTTACGCAAATTACAGTACTTTAATTTAGAATTACAAGTATTTTAGATGCAAAAAAGAACGAATGATGAAAATATTGGCAATAAAAAACAATAGTAAATAAATAAATAAATAAATAAATAAATAAATAAATAAATAAATAAATAAATAAATAAATAAATACATACATACATACATAAATAAATAAATAAATAAATAAATAAATAAATAAATGAATAAATAAGTAAATAAAATAAAGTAAAAGACTATTATTAACACTTACAAAATTATTTCATGATTATTATTCACTCAATGTTTTTTCGTTTCTTCACTCCAAATACTCTGATCTAGCATAACCTATATGCATTTTACTGCACGCCTGTGCTTTAATTTTCATAAAATACATGCTTTTTCTGCAAACACCGAACCGAACAATAACTTTTCTTTGTTTTGTCCTGGAACAATACGGATCACGTGCACGAACTATTTAACTATTTCTTTTTTATGGTTGGGTTATTTTTGGCAATAATTTGTGTTTTTAATATTTTTTTAGTAAACTGTCGGCGTGCAATAAATATAGAACAGCATACGCGTTCGAACTGACATGTTTTACTGCACGAGATCGATTTCGGCTGAGGGATAATATTGAACAAGAAGCCGAAGGCTTCTCGTTAAATATTATCCCTCCGCCAAAATCGATTAATACTTTTTTGGTAAACTGTGGGCGTGCAATAAATACGGAACAGCATACGTACTCGAACTGTCATTTTTACCGCACTCGATCGATTTGGGCGGTGGGAGAATATTGAAACCGATCCAGTGCGGTACAAATTGACAGTTAATAATTCAGTCTATGTTGCCAACCAAGTAACCCACCACAAGCCATTCTCCGTTGTCATTTCAGGCCATGTCTTCCGTTCTGTGGAGTTTCTCTTTTATTTTTTTTTTCCTTCTTCTTTCTATAATTTCAGAATTTCAGAAATGTGTTTTCAACCTATATCAAACCGTATTATTACTCAGTAAATTATTTACTGGTTTGGATTTAACATATTTTATAGCTGTTTTTCGAAGATATTAGAGGGAATTAATTAATGGTGTGGAAACGACCTTGTACAAGCCAACGGCTTACTGTCGAATCCACAAACATCTTCATGTTGTATACTGTACTCACCGAGGTTGGAAATAAATATTGTTTAAACAGAAATTGACATTTCGAACGCGAATGCCGTTCTATCTTTATCCAGCACATGTGGCATATATGTTGCGCTTGGGCCACACGGTTTCATATGTCATCCTTTCCATATTCAGATTGCAGACGATAGTAACAACTTCCGTTTTACTAAATATTATTAATAATTCTTTGATTTTCATTTTTTGTTACGATAGACAAAATACAAAGATAACAAAATACAGTACGTGTAGAGTGTATTATCACTAAATCACCCGCAGAGTGGAGATTCCACCCAAGGAATAATTGCAAATTTGGTGAAAAGCGTAACAAGCACAAGCAAAGTTTCAGCCAATGGACCTCCGGGTTAAACCCGGAGGTCCATTGGATGAAACATTGCTTGTGTTGTTTGTCCATATGTACAGAATTTGAAAGTAATACTATGGGTGATAACTCCACTCCGCGGGTGATTTTGTTACAATCCACTCTCCACGTACTGTAATAGCTTATGACCCCTCGTTTCATGATTGCAACAAACACTTTCTGTTCGGGATCGGTAAAAAAATGATGAAAATAAAATAGTCAATGCTATCTCTGTGTGAAGTGTGTGTTCGTTAAGTAAACGGTTGAACCGATTTTGAAGGGGTGATCGTCTGACCAAATTTGTTTGTGGTAAATGGACAATTTCAATACATTAATTCGTAACCGCAGAAAATAAATATAAAACGTTTCTTCTTTTAATTTCAACATGTTTAACTTTTCATAGAGAATGTCACTCTAAATGTTAGTCGTGTATAGATATCAAATTAATATATATATAGAATATACCCATAGTAGCTTGGTGTTTCAAATGTTCACCGCGATTGGTGAACATTTGGTACACCAAGCTACTATGGGTATATTTTATTTATACCATGATCGTCAGATTATTAAGAGTCGCTATTATTTTTTCTCGATTTTACTGAACAGCAGACGTACATACGTGCGAATCTGTTTTTGTTTACATGAGCATCGGTGAGCGGTACTTCCACTGTCATTTTTATCGCCGAAACGAAATGGAAAAGGTTCACGGAGCCTTCTTCGTTTTAATAACATAATAACATGCTATTTCGAGTTATGGGTGCTTTATTAACAATGCATGTTTGTTAATTCTGGCATCCTATGAGGTAAACCCATTTAAAAACATAAATAATTGCCAATTTTATTTCACTCTCCGCGAGGCGACGTACGGTAAATTCAGACAAGTTTGTATTCAGGTCGACGTCACCAAAGGTCAACTTGGATGTAGTTCTACTGCAGGTGTAATTTTTTACTACTGAAATCCTATTGCTGGCGTGTTCACCACGGTTTGTGTATAAAGCTAAAATGTATGTCATAGGCTTTTCACATATAGTAGAATAGGTAATCATTGTATAAAATATATATAATAATACTAATTTACAGCTTAATAATAATAACAATAATACTAATTAATTTTATATAGCGTGAACCCACCACGTGTGCTTTAAAACGTTTTACAGATTGTAGAACACAAACTATGAAATAAATGATTTGAAGAAATGAGTTTTAAACTGTTTCTTGAAGGCAAGTAAACTTGGTTGCGACCGAAGATGCAGTGGCAATGCATTCCAGAGTCTCGGACCAGCAACCGAGAAAGCCCGCTCGCTCGCTAATGCAGATCGCGTAAAATGTATGATCAGTGATAAATGGTCAGAAGAACGAAGACTGCGCATAGGTATGTGGCAAGAGAGACGCTCACACGGGTATGCAGGTGCAAGACCATGAATGCATTTAAATACCAGCGTAAGAATTTTAAAATGCGCTCGACTTTGTACTGGAAGCCAATGTAGATTCTTCAAGATGGAAGTGATATGGTCAAAGCTTTTAGTACCACTGATAACTCGAGCTCCAATATTCTGGATTCTCTGTAATTGCTGCAGCAATGTACGTGGCATACCAAGGAAAAGAGAATTGCAATAATCCAAATGAGAGGTTATGAAGGAATGAACCAGTTGCCCCAAAGATCTACCACCGAGGAATGGACGGAGTTTGCTCAGCTTTTTGAACTGTAGCAGCAAGTTTTACTAATTCATTTACTTAATATCAGGTTCAAGGGTGAGATGAGCTTGCACGTGACGTCTTAACCCTTCACCCAACGAATCGGCAACATCCGCCCGCGTAATATCCAAATTCAGCAGTTGAAAAAATATTATTTTTAAAAAAATTTCAACAAAACTATATTATGTGACCCCTCGTTGGAATGAGATCGTCGAGCTCGTTCCAACGAGGGATCACATGATATGGTTTTGTTGACATTTTTGGAAAAATTTAAAAAAAATTATATTTAAAATTATAAATTTGATATTGTCTGCGTTGGGTAATGGGTTAAAGCCAGTGGAATTCCCACAAATTTGAATGGGGTAATAAATGTATTGAGCTACGTGGAGATTTAAGGTTATTTACTTGATTACTTTGAGAGACATGACAAATACTCTTGAATGAGTTTGTAGAGTAATTTAAGTAATTTTTTCAACAAACTACGATAATAAAGTAGTAATAATTTAGAAAATACCTTTAAGCGAGCAGGAGTGATGTATTTATAACGTTTGAGTGGAAATAAACTGTGATAAAACCAAGAATAGCGATGCGCGGTATTGGAATGCTGAGTTCTGTACAGGTTTCGGTATTTGTATGAGGGTATACCGCAGTGTGGGTTCGGCATTTGGTGTCTGACTTGACTGAGATTTGCTTATAGAATCAAGGGGGAATTCACACCATGAAAATACAGAATAAGTTCTTGTATATTCTACCACAGTGCCACAAATGCCACTGCCAATGAGCTCAACACTGGTGCCAACTCAAATCATATCTGCAGTAATTTCGGGATTTGTTACAAACACACCTTAACCTTCAAATGCCTATTTCAGACTTTTTTGATCCCTTATCATGCCATCATTATGAGGTTCTGTTGACAATAGACAAGTCACCTGGACTCTGATTTCTTGTCAAGTCCTGGCGAGAAGTCACTGCTAGGCAACTGAACATGCACATATTATGGTCTAGTGGATATCCATGACAATTGCCCGGACTCTTAAGGATTAATAAAACTGAAAATAAAAGCAGTCACTTCTTTCATGAAAATGATCACTTCAGCTGCTATCAAGCGTCACTAAGTCTTTATAAATAGCGAATGTCGAAAAATTCGAAAATACAGTACGTGGAGAGTGTATTATCACTAAATCACCCACAGAGTGGAGATTCCACCCGAGCAATAATTGCAAATGTGTTGCAAAGCATACGCAGCACCAGCAAAGTTTCAGCCAATGGACCTCCGGGTTAAACCCGGAGGTCCATTGGCTGAAACATTGCTTGTGTTTTTGTCGATATATATAAAATTTGAAAGTTATAGTTTGGGTGATAACTCCACTCCGCGGGTGATTTAGTTACAATCCACTCTCCACGTACTGTACATATGGTTTCGGTATTCAATGATTGGTTCGGTTTGGGTATTTTGGTATCGCCATCATATCGGTGTCTGTTCGGTTTTCGGTATATCGCCCATCTATAATCAAGAATATTAAAATCTTACTTTTCCCTTACTGATAAAGTACGTTATAAAAACAAGAATATTAACCTCTTATTTTTCTAGTCTTTTTCTAATACTATTACTTCTTGTAGAAGTTCACACAAACTGTTTTTGAAAAATTATGTTGTTTTCTCGTGATATTCGGTGAATAGAAAAACAATTTCGAACTTCACAAATCCCCAAATGTGCAGGTAAAGCGGATGGAATTTTACAAAGAATGGCACACACGTTCTTCCTTCCGCCTTAGTATCCTAATTACAAAGCACAGATAAACGTGGGATAACTTCCGATCCAATAGTATCCAGCGAGTGAATTACCACTGGAATGACTACAGGGTGTATTTTTCACCAAGAGAATAAATCACAAATTTCGTGCAAAGCTTTATTTCAGCCAATCAACCTCCGGATCAAAAACTGGAGTCAGAGACTAATACTATAAAACTTTTACAATTGTATTTTCTGGAACTGTATTTTCCACCTATTAATATAACTGACTAAAATGAATCATTAGAATTTTAAAAGATGTGGCAATTTGCCAGCTGGCAAATTGCCACATCTTTGAAAACGCTAATGGTCCATTTCAACCCATTTAAAGTCATAACTAGAAAATACAATTCTAGAAAATACAATTGTAAAAGTTTTATAGTACTGGGCCCTGGTGGCTTAAATAATGCTTTTACTCCTTTTTTCTTTTAAAAGAATGCATATGTTTGGGTAAACGGATACAACTGGCCCAGCGAATCTTAAAGAGTGGGGCGATGGAACCCCGAATCGAATCAGGCGGGGGATTTCGAATAATAATAATAATAATAATAAATAAATAATAATAATAATATTAATAAAAATAATAATAATGTTGGGCCTAAAATATACTGCGCTGTATGGCTTTACATTGTTACTTAATACACACACATGCGCACAGAATGTGTACTGATCAGGGATCACAACATTAACAGAAAAAGGCCCGTTTGTACAGTTAGGTTTTGAGACTTGACTTGAACTGATTAATAGTTAGTGGAGATGCGCTGCGATGAAGTTCCAGGGAGGAGATGAAGTCATCTGTCGTTGCAAGTTTTGACTTTGGTATCACCAAATTATAAGATGCGGAGGTTCCTGGCTGGTTTATAAGGCCTAACAAGTTTAGATAAATATACCGGAGCCAGACTGTTAATACATTTGGATGTAACGAGTTGTATTTTATGCTTTATCCGTTGCTGGATGGGGAGCCAAAGGAGGCTTTTGGGGACTGGACGAATTCCTTAGAACTTTGAGTGAGGATCCAGGCAGCAAAAATCTGAATGCACTGGAGTTTGTTAATGAATGAATTGTTGCACCTGTATAGCAGAGAATGACAATAGTCGAGACGTCTGGCGACAAATGCATGGGTGAGTTTTTCTGCAGTTTTCCCGTCAAATCTTGGTCTTATCTTATTGATATCTCTCAGATGAAAATATGACGTGCGCAGATATGATTGACGTGTCGGTCGCAAGTAAGATTTTCATCTGAGAAATAGCCCAAGTCTCGAACTACTTTATTGGGAGTGATTGCATTGTCTTCTTATATTATGGAATGTTTTCGTAGAGGTAGAGAGTTGATGAGGTAGGCCTATACATATGCCATCAGTTTGTTCAGCATTTAACTTCAGTGTGTTGTCCTTCATCCACTGCTAACGACGGCAACACAATTCTCGAGCTTGCTATGTAATATGTCTTCTTCATTAGATTTAAAGTGGATGTATAACCGAGTCATCAGCCTAGAAGTGGTACTCGAAACTATGCCTATGAATTGCATGACACAGAGGAAGGACATATATAACGATATGCAAGGGCCCTGGTACAGAGCCCTGAGGACGCCAAACTTTAATGTGAATTTAGACGAGGATGGGGTATTTATGTTAACACTTTGTGTACGTTTAGTGAGATAGGATGCAAACCACTTGAGAGCACTGCTTGATATGCAAAGACTACATTTTCAATCTATTGAGAAGTATGTCGTTGTCTATAGTACCGAAGGCAGAGCTCAGGTTCAGTCGAACTTAACATGAGACCGGGTTTCTACTTTAAACATATTTTTATTTGCCATAATTATTGAACAAAAAGGGATAGGAGGACAAGTGCTTTCCACTTAGTAAAAACCTCCGCTCCCATAACATGAATACAGAAAATGTTACAGGTTTCTGTCCACTGACATCAAAATATCATTTTGTACTCTGACGATATATCTGTTTCTGTGCTGCATCAAGGTCTCTATGCAGAGTGGAAAACCTCAAAGAGACCATTCTGAACTGGATGCTGGTTTAACTGAAAAGCCACAGCTCGTTCCGTAACCTTATATATTATTGAAATGTTAGAGACTGGGCGGTAGTTTTTCAGTACTTCAGAGTTTAAACCTGGCGTTTTTCAGTTGGGGTATTACAATTGCATGTTTCATTTTTAACAGGAATCCCACCGGCTATCCATGGCACAATGTCTGGCATGTATGCTTTCAGCAGCCATGTAGGAATTATGTCCAAACTTCATTGTTTAGATGGAGATGTATGAACAAGGCGGATAACATCTTCCGCTGAGACTGGCGTGAAGGAATAAACGCTAGGGTCAGCTGCCATTCCAGGAGACTGACTGCGGCCCGCTGACTGACCTTTGCTGTCGCAGACAATTCCAGTTATTATATGGTGAATTTTATAGGCGAAAAAAATGGAAAAACGCTCGCAAAGATCTGACGTGTGAGCTGATAAAGCAGACACTTTAGTTCGACGTAATAGTTTATCGATGACTCATGATAAAATGTTAGGTTTGTTAATGTAGTCATTAATTAATAATGCTGCTGAAATTGTTTTTCTTTGCTTCCTTGACCATCATATTAACATTATCTTTTTGATACGTATACAGTTCTCCGTGGACACATAGATTTGATTTTCACCACTGACGTTCACGCTTAAAGCGAAGAGAATTTGCTTTTTCGATGTCATCTGCATTAGGGCGCATGTTGATTACGCGCGTTCGTACTGACGCATGAGTGACGATGAGGGTTTGAAGAATGGATGGAAAGTTATAGAATAACATGTCAAAATGACTACGCCCGTTTCTATCAAGGGGAATAGAAGGAATTTCCTCAAATTGCATCTCAACTTGGATCACGTCACTCTTCAATTTGTAGATACTGTATCTTCTTATAACCATAAATACCGTCAGTCTCCAGTCAAGTATTGTTTATCACGGCGACTCGTCTTCTAGCGTAAATCAATAAAATCGATCAAAAAAGCGGAATATTCCAGAACGGAATCAAAGTAATCTCGGAAGCGGAATCCCATTGAACTCTTCTTCTGTCACCAAGTCTCCTGAAAAGGAGACTTGATGACAGAAGAAGGGTTCAAGAGGAGCAACTTTGTAAGATTTTGATAACATCCGTCGATTCGTAAATTCCTAATCGGCGCATCTCGATTCGAACCGATTCGGACCGATTCAAGGGAAGAATTTCGAATCGAATTTCGAAGCATCGCAGGGCGTTAATAAAAACCAAGCTCCACGAATAATTTAATGATCATCCGTGCTTTATGTACTGAAAGTATAGATTTTTAGCGAGCACGAATTATAAGTCAAATCCAAGGGCGCTGGGGTGGGGGTACCTGCTCTTCTTCCCTGTAGCTGGGGGACAAGGAGAGCAGCGTATGCCATTTTTTCTCCAGTTAAGTCTCTAGTGGAAAAGGCTTTACTTTCCAAAGACTGTAACTGAGAGACCCCTCAAGTACTTTTTTCTAACGTATTTTACTTGTCCAAATGCCAATGGCGTGTGTGTGGGGGGGGGGTGGGGTGGGGGGGTGGGGGGGAGTATCAAGTATACTAATGAAGGCTTGTCGTTAGTCACCAAACAAAGATGAGATCTCACCCGGCCGATTGCCTAGTTTCTCTGTTTGGTGATTATCGACCAGCCTCTATCATTGCATCTGATACCCATTCTCCCCATCATCGTCACATGTAAATACATTAGTATATAATGCTAGTACTATTGAGTGTTACATTACAATTATGATACGTTGTAAACTCCAGGTCTTAACCCATGCCCAGAGTCCTGTGCCCCTTTGATACCCCTGCCCCATTTGCCCTTGCATGTTCCCGGTGCTCTTGCACAAATCGCACATACAGTAGAGAGCCACGTTTAGTACCAACACCAAAAGTTAACACGAGTTCCACAATCGATGTTGTCAGAGAGAGTTCGGTCATTCTGAAATTGGATCGAAATTGGTCTTGAGAAACAACCCTCCGACTTATGCAGTCAACTTACTCTTTGCCTTTTGTTTACTTCTATCGTTGCTGCAACAGGGACTATTTTTCAGTGCAAAATAACAGGTTTATTTAGAACCCGGCGAATAGGTCGTACAACACGCAACTACTGGAAGTGTCGCAAATCACAGTATACTAATATTTCAGCTCGTTACCCCTAACTGGAACGAGGGAAATGATCCCGTTCCATTGAC
This sequence comes from Pictodentalium vernedei, assembly GCA_031216915.1. Taxonomy (NCBI): domain Eukaryota; kingdom Metazoa; phylum Mollusca; class Scaphopoda; order Dentaliida; family Dentaliidae; genus Pictodentalium; species Pictodentalium vernedei. The sequence goes on from CM062297.1 coordinate 74,892,173, forward strand.
ACTTTGCTTTAGAAGGACAAAATAGATTTCTAAAGTTATTTTAAAAAAAAACTGACATGTCGTCTGACGGTTGTCACTAAATATTTCTCAAAGCACAGAAGTGAAGCATAAAATAGTATAATAATAAAGATCACATGATGATATTGTGTTTATCTAGCGATTCGCAGAAGATGTTTTCTTTCGTCGAGGTTCTGCAACTGAGAACGTAACGCGTCAAGGAAATAAGTGCTTGAGGGAACGATACACACACATATATATAGCGTTACACACGACGTGTGATTGATTTTGAATGATTTTGGATCATTCTCAAACTTTTTCACGACAGCAACATAAGTTGTTTTCTTCTTCTTCTTCTTTTTCTTCTTTCGATAAAGTTATCTTGAAAGTATTATGATACAAAGCATTGCAGATAGCACCTTGTTTCACTAAAGAGACGATGCAAAGCTTTATAAATCACCCCGCCGATTGTATAACTACTCTGTTTGGAGATTATCGGGCAAAATCCATCATTATTCCTGATGCACCGCCAGCATCGCCTAGTGCCTATTGGCAATAGCAAACGTAAAATACGTTGCAAACGAAAATACTAGAGAGTGTCTCTGTTATAAGTATCTGGAAAGTAAAGTCCTTTCCACTAGTTCATTTCTGACGCACACACAGCCCCTCCCCCTTGCCCCATATCATCTTATCCTCATGGCAGGGAGCAGCTGACTCCCTGCCTTCTTCAGCAAGGCACTCCGCCGCTTTTTTGTCCATGGTCAAGGCACGCCCGCGCCCTTGGGTCCTTACACATGGACAAAAGGGCGTCAGAGTGCCCTTCCCAAGGACACAGGGGCGCCAGAGTGTCTTGTCCATGGACATATGGGTGCCGTAGGGCCTTGCCCAAGGACACAGGGGTGCCTAGGTGCCTTGCGAAAGGACACGAGAGCGCTGGGGTTCATTTCCCATGGACACAAGGGCCCTTGTGTCTATGATCAAAGCATTCCGGTGCCCTTGTATCCAACCTATGCATGTTGTTCAGGAAAGTACGACACAGACAATTATATAACTCATGCTGAAGGCAGCGTGCCGATAATATATTTATCAAGTGATCTATTCCTGTTCAGACTGTTGAAATCATACCTTGAAAGTGGAAAAGCATGATCATTCAGCAGGGCTCAAAATACCTTTTTTCTATGCGTTGCAAAATGCTACACATTTCTGAAAAATGAATAGCATTCTGTTTAAATTGCATAGCAGTTCTTGTGTACCGGAGTTATGCCATACTGTTTTGTATTGAACTCTTCTGAGCAGATAGAATAATGTCCATCCATTTCTGTGCTTTTTCAAATGAGCTGCAACACATGAAGCACTAGCTATGTTTTTTCAACTGAACTGCCTTTAACAACTGCATGGACTTAGATATTTCCAAATGCGTAACATCTCTTAATTTGATGGGCTTAAAGTTATTTTGACTGGGTATTTTATGCAAAATGCAGAAACAATGCAGGATGAATTTAAACCAATAAAAATTCACGTTACATATAAAGTTGCTAACGCAAGACGGAGAGTTAATCTTATATTAGGAGTAAAGCATCAGTGAACTAGCATGCAAAGTTTGTTGCAAATTTTCATTTTTACATTTTGTAATACAAGATATTCAACTGCAGCCTACTAGGCTGCAGTTGAATATATTGTATCGCAAAATGCTATACATAATTGAAAATTGTGTAGCTTTTAGCATGTTTTGCATAGCAAATAGCGATGCGAAACCACTTATTTTCAGCCCTGTCATTCAGTAGCAACCCGGAAGTCCAACAACCACCGGAAGTTAAACAACCAATCAGCGGCTACAATAACCGTACGGTTAATCGGAAAAATCTCAGTGAGGGCATTTGTACCATAAGAACCATGTGAACGACATCAAAATCAAGAAGTGCAGCATTTACTGGCCAAGGAGAAAATTGAAACTTTTGTCGACCTGGATTAGCACAATATATTGTCGCTTGAGTATAAGAAGGCGCCATCTGCAGTGCTAAAGCATTGCAGACGGCACCTTGTCAAACTCAAGGGGCGATATGTTGTGAAACCTGATAGACAGTTTTTGTAATGTAATATAAAAACCTTGAAAAAACAATTTCCAATTCTTTTTACAATAAAAATCCAAGAATAAAATATATTTTTCTACCAAAGCAGACCGAACAAAATGAGAGTGGAATGCGGGATTACCCTGAGATCCATTGGCTAAGATTTTGTGTTTTCAACTCAACTGAGAGTTATTATCTGGGTGGGAAGCCCGCTCCACAAGTGTTCTGGTGAGAGTCCATTCTCCGTGTACTCGATGTATCTTTCGAATCGCCCCATTCGTTCAGTAAATGGGTTAAGATGCTAAAAGTATGTAATAGCGCTACTATCAGTTCATACCTGTCTTGCAAAATGAACACTGGCACTGTTGGTTCAGGGCATTAAAAAATGAGGGTACCAGACCAAAAGCAAGTATTTTCCTTGCTTGTGTTTCATATTCTGTCAAGCGCAAATAATATTTTCTTAAAATAAATTAGTTTTATCACAAATTATTGAAGAGTGCATGTGGGCACTCTTCAATAATTTGTAATAAAACAAATTTTGATGAACCAATTCAGACCTCTGGGAGCGCGGTGGCGTTGCGGTAACCGGTTCTCGTCAGATCACCGAAGTTTAGCAACGTCTAGCCCGGATAGTCCTTGGATAGGTGACCGTCTGAGCGATCGATTCGGTCTCCCGCGTTGTGTCCTTGGGCAAAGCACTTAACCCCGGTTGTCCACATGGGGGCACGATGGAGACATGTACTAAGGCGGACTGCACGTCGATGGTGCGCATGTCTTCAACCAATCAAACCCTGCCTGTGCTGTAGTGCGGAGTTACGATGTTCTGGAGCTGGCAGCTGCTCGTCGTTGCTCGGTGGTTCTCTCCGGGTACTCCGGTTTCCTCCACCCGTAAAACTGTCACGGTCATGATTAGACATTGTGCACAAGTATGTGACCTTAAACACCAATAAATAATAATAATAATAATAATAATAATAATAATAATAGTAATCGCCCCATTCGTCCAGTAAATGGGTTAAGATGCTAAAAGTAAGTGATAACGCTACTATCAGTTGATTCTCGTCTTGCAAAATGAACACTAGCACTGTTGATTCTTTGTTTTTATTTTTTGAGGGGATATATGGATTGGCAGAAAGAGAAATATAAACACGTCAAGCTCAAGAAAGCAATCTTACAAATACAACTCGATCATAAAAACCTTAAATCTTTTCCGTTCTGGAGAAGATTTTGTTCTTGTCGTTTCAGTAATTTTATCTCTCTCAATATCCTGTTTGTAAAACGGCTTACAAGTGTAATCTCATTCACAACAAGAGAATACACGAGAGCAATAGAAGTTGATTAAGAAAGAGAGATTACTTGTAATAGAAATTAACTCTCCTACGAAAGAGTATCACGCAGTTTCAAAGCTGCAGGAATGTTTGTCAAGTTAGAGTTAACTCTTTGTTTGATAATAATAATAATACTTCGGGCGGCCGCTGATTTATAGCGGTTCTCGGTATGGATCTGCGAATCACAAATTTCTTTTCGAATCGAATCTTGAATCGAATCGTGTCTCTGATATCGATATCGAATCGAATCCCGAATCGAATCTTAAAAGACAAGTTATTTCATATTGCATCAAACGGAAGTTACGGAACACTGTGATGACCCTTACGCGACGGAGTGAACACCTTAAACACCAATAACTAAATATTCTCTGTAGCATCGTCGCTGAAACAGTTAGGCCTATTGTCCATAGTTTTAGTTTTCGAAGGCCTAACTTGTTACTATTCACGTTCTTAAGAACGTGAATAGTAACAAGTTAAGCCTTCAAAAATCAAAACTATGGATAATGTTCTGGGCCAAATTCACACCTTACCTAACAATTAAACATTGTCAATTACTCAAATAAATAAAAATTGAGCCTACATGAATGAATTTTCTAATGACAGTTTTATCCTATTTTTGTTGGAAATGTAACAAATTGAAGTTAGTACGAGAGATTCGAAAAAAATCGAATCCTGAGACTGATTCGGGATCGATCTCGAAGCATACGTATGGTATCGATATCGAATCGAATCTCGAATATTCGCAGGACCCTAGTTCTCGGGTGAGAGGGCAACGATTATCCCTGTGTTCCTAACTGCCTCCTTCTTCTCACGCCTCTCAAGTTCTCAACCCCACCCAACACTTTGAGACGAAAAACTTGATGACATTCGGCACCCCATCCTTTTCAATCTTCCCGATACGCATCCCAACCTTCTCCTTTGTGTCACCAACCAATCCCATTTCCTTCATTCTCCAATCCCACTTCCCCGTCATACTCCCGGTGAATCTTATTCTGTTAGGCTGGTATTTTGGACATTACACATTTGGCATTCCTGTTCATTGTCTTTTCCAGTTTTACCCCTTAGCTCCAGCGACTGCGACCTCATCTTGAACAACTTTGTCTAAGGTGTATACAGTATGTGGAGGGTGAATTGTAATTAAATCACCCGTGGAGTGGAATTATCACGCAAAGTATCACTTTCAAATTTTGTACATATGGACAAAATACATAAGCAATGTTCCAGTCAATGGACCCATTGGCTGGAACTTTGCTTGTGCCTGGTATGCTTTGCAACAAAATTGCAATTATTGTATGGATGGAATCGCCACTCTGCGCGTGATTTGGTTACAATCCACTCTACACGTACTGTACATGTAATAGTTACCAGCCTATTTGTGCGTATTTACGGATTTTAAAAACGTGACAGCTTCCCAATACCAATACTAAGTAAGCGTTCATTTTGGTTCATTGTTTAACTGGTAGAGTGCTAAATTATTTCTGGTCATCAAAATTTGTTCATGTGTCTTTGCCTTGTTACATTTTATGGGAGAGTGCCAAGGGGCACTCTCCCGTAAATTCTAACAAGGCAAACCCATACAAACTTAGTAATTTCATTTCTAAGATAATATGAAGCACATCAACGAAATATGACAACTTTAGGCTGGGGTACCTGCTCATCATATGAAAGCCCTGATAGTGGCTTCCAGCACTCTACCAGTTAAAGAATGGGTTTTTGCAGTTGTTTTTAGTTTTTATTCGTCCTTGAAAAAAATTAGCAACTCTTGCCTCCAAAACTTCCCATATTAATGGGAAGGACAGTGTCTGTATCATATTTCACGATGTGCAGACTGTAGATATAAGATAAGATATTTATTGTCTCAGTATCAACAGAGACAGATGACAAGAACATTGATCAACAGGTAACAAAGTACAGGAACAAATCAAATGGACGCATAAGATTACAAACAAGCATTAACGAATTATTGACGGCTTAGACCAAGCAATGTGATTGAACACAACAGACCGTTGCAAAATGGTAGTGGCGCGGTATTTAATTGCAAAAAGCCTCGTTGTAGACTGCATACTTTTATGCCTGATCAGAAAGAGGAATTTTCCTCCGAACAAACGAAAAATCATTATCAGATCCGTAACCCCCTCCATTGTGATTCACCAAACATTATTTACCTTATCACATGTAAGCGATGTCGGAAACAGTATGTTGGTCAAAGTCAAAATCCTTTTCGAGAACGTGCTACTAGACACAAACAGGATATAAAACATAATGCTGATGCCCCAGTAGCACAACATTTTAACCTTCCTGGCCATTCTTTGGACGATTTCGAAATCCATCCTATTGAACAACCACCAATTAAAGACACATTAGAAGAAACGGATGAATTTAGAAAAAAACGTGAAGCTTTTTGGATCAATACGCTTCAAACCCTCTGGCCATTTGGTATGAACATATCAGAGGGCGAATGCGAAAGGAGGTCCATCATTCCTTTCACTTTAACGTACAACAGAATGAATATTGAAATAGCAAAAATGTTAAAAGATGAATTCAATTTTACCAATGCTAAATTAAATGAACCTTTGAATCTTCGACCTGTCATCGCCTATAAGAAAAACAAAAGCTTGCGTAACATCCTTGTAAGGACTAAATTACAGCCCACCAATGAATAACATCAATTTTTGCCAGTCAGTTTAACCAGTTCCTAAGCTCATCACTTAGTTTAAATCAATTTTATGTACTTTTTTGTCATGTTTGAAACCAATCAGGGTTCAGTAAATGAAAAAAAAAAAAAAAATTTTCAGCGGCATATTAAAAGAAAAAAACGTTTCAGTAGGAAATGTCTGTGCCAGTGCGATTTTTTAACCTCAAACACACACACACCCTGTCTTGTCTTCCCTACATACCGAGGTACCCCATTGTTTGTCCTTTGTGTGTACTAACGGTTTCTACCTCGTTTTGCCGGTACAGTTCTGGGAAAACAACCGAGGTAAAGGGTTTCTTTTGTCTTTTGTACCTCGGTAAGGCGAAACACGCAAACTCTTTTGTCTAGTTACCTCGTCAAGCTGGTAAGACAAACCCACACACACACACACACACACACACACACAGACACACACACACACACACACACACACGCACCTACACACACACACACACACACACACACACTCTCACACACACACACAAACGATACAGATCATAAAAAGAAGGTGAAAATGCCGTTTCCTTATTTATTAAATAGGTTTCAAAAGAGAATATTAGTCAAACGTTCAAACAGATTGAGGAAATATTTGGATAAAACAGCTTTTGTAATTTTATGCTACTCTACAGTAAATTCTGCGGGTTTTTTTAAATGATGCGAACATCGATTATACAAATTCGGTAACATTTAGAAATTTCAATTTTTATGTGAAATTCCCATACCCTTAGATCTTCTGTCGTTTCTCTCCCAGGTCCATTTCCCCTTACATCTCGCATCCCTGTTCAGAATCTTCAGATCGAGCTCATTTGTGAAGTTCAACAGCTTCCTTCCATACCTGTTGGCTGTCTTATCCCCGTCCTGTATGCCTTCTTCCTTATCACCCATATGGCCATTAAAGTTTCCCATCAGAGTTATATTGAGTCCTCTGTTTGCGAATCCCGTGATATTGGGCCTAAGCGTGGAGTATATTGAGTCATTTTACTCATGTTTGTTTCCTCTTCTCTGTATATACAAATCTCAAGAGCAACATTAACTTTTACCCACCCCCATTTTTAGATATCCCAGTCGAGGTACTGACATCAATGACGGTTTTGAATTCTCCTCAATGTATATGCCTACCACTCCTCCATTTTTCTGACCTTCAGTTCGTCCTACACCTATCCGTACACACCCCCTTACATGGCTCACCCGTTCAATGTGCCCTAACCTCGTTTCGCTTCAGCCCATGGCATCAAAGTCATCCTCCCCGATCAATATAGCTGTTTCACTTACTTTCTTGTGGACACCCTGGATGTTGCTGTACCCCACTTCCAGAGTAGCGGGATCCCTTGTCTTCCCCCTATTGATCCTATTATTTCCTGGTGGTATCCTCGGTATTCTCCTGCTCTGCCATCCCTCTTGTTCTCCCCACTTGTGTCCCTTCGCGCTATTGTCTCTGGCCACCCATCCCACTCATCTCCAAAAGGAAGCTGATGGCTGTACAAGTTTTTTTTCCCAACACGTGTGTCCCCATCCTGCTAAGATGTAGCCCGGCTCGCCAGTACATGCTCATCTTACCCCAAAATGTGGCAAAATGTAACAACGAAGTCATGTGGAATGTTTATATTTTTTATAATCATTGTAAAGCCTCAAAGCTCTATGAGTATTTTCTCCTTTTAACTATATTTATTTATTTATATTAGTTTTTTATAACTTGTAACTACTTCTCCCCATACAAGTATGTAATTTTAAAGAAAATTATATGTTAATTTCTCCAAATATTAAGCAACTCTACAATGTCTCCAACTAGCAATTACATAAAGCCGTGTTCAGCCTCTTTAAAGAATAACGTTGTAAAGAAGTTATAATTCCAAATCAAGTCTACCTTATGGGTGCGCGGACAAAAATCCATGCAGACAAAACACCACCCGGACAAAATCCCATTATCATAGCTCGGACAAAACGCTATGCGGACAAAACACAATGCTGCTGTAGCCCGGACAAGACACCATGCGGAAAAATACCATGCCGACACAGCCCGAACAACACATCGTGCGGTCAGAACAGCAAGCATTTTTTTAAAGCCAAAAGCTCGTCAGAAATGGAAATAAGGTTGTTGTTGTACTTTAGCAGCTTCTCACTCTTTGGTTCTTTTGAATCCCCTGTCCTATGATCATTAACGTTCCTTTATCCTGCACTCTAAATAAAATCAGTTGGGTTAAAAGTGAACCCGAATCAACTGGGTTGAGTGAATATGAACAAACCCAGTCGATTTGGGTTCATTTTTAACCCAACTGATTTTGGAGTGTATCTACTCACTAAGCATTCTTGTTGTGTTATTGTTGTTGTTGTTGTTGTTGTTGTTGTTTGTTGTTGTTGCTGTTGTTGTTGTTATTGTTATTGTTGTTGTTGTTGTTGTTGTTGTTATTTTCATATTTGTAGCATGCTCACTTATTTAAACAGTACGTGTAGAGTGTATTATCACTAAATCACCCGCTGAGTGGAGATTCCACCCAAGCAATAATTGCAAATCTGATTCACTCAACCCAGTCGATTTGGGTTCATTTTTAACCCAACTGATTTTGGAGTGTATCTACTCACTAAGCATTCTTGTTGTGTTATTGTTGTTGTTGTTGTTGTTTGTTGTTGTTGTTGTTGTTGTTGTTGTTGTTATAATTTTCATTTTTGTAGCATGCTCACGTATTTAAACAGTACATGTAGAGTGTATTATCACTAAATCACCCGCGGAGTGGAGATTCCACCCAAGCAATAATTGCAAATTTGTTGCAAAGCTTAACAAGCACGAGCAAACTTCCAGCCAATGAACCTCCGGGTTAAACCCGGAGGTCCATTGGCTGAAACATTACTTTTTGTCCATATGTACAGAATTTGAAAGTAATGCTTTGGGTGATAACTCCACTCCGCGGATGATTTTGTTACAATCCACTCTCCGCGTACTGTATTTTGACAATATTAATATTGTTCATATTATTGAATAAAAGCTATCTTCCAAACCAGTCTTTCTGCAACGTATATTCCCAAACTCATATTGAACCCTTTCCTCACCAGGCTTGCGTTACAACACAGGAGTGTCATCAGTTCTTATCGTTCAAACCTCCACCTGCTCCAAACCTATCTTCGAAAAATGCATTGGGTTTTGTCCGTCTGTGTATGGGTTTTTGTCCGCCTATATATGGGTTTGGTCCTCATGGGGTTTTATCCGATAGTGTTTTGTCCACATGGCATTTTATCCGATGGGGTTTTGTCCGGCATTCACCTTATGTCCTTATGTCCTAACAAGTGCTAACCCTTTTTACAACAAAGTACTACCGGGGTTATTTCGGTTAATGCATGGCTGCGCATTACTATTTTTAATTAATTTATTTATTTATTGGTGTTTAAGGCCACTCACCGCTGCACAATGGCTAATCGTGATCGTGACAGTTTTACGGGTGGGGGAAGACGGAGTACCCGGAAAGAACCACCGGGCATCGACGAGTAACTGTCAGCTCCTCAACATTCTAAATCTGTTCAAGCTCCGCTCAAGAAGGGTTACAGCGGTTGAAGACATGTGCACCATCGACATGCTGTCCGCCTTAGTACACGGCGTCATCGTGCCCCCATGCAGACAATCGGGATTAAGTCGCTTGCCCAAGGACACAACGCGGGTCGTCCCGGACGGGGATCGAGCTCGGAGTCTTTAGCATAGAAGTCCAACAGTCTACCACTGAGCCACCGCGCTCACTACTATTTTTAATAAATGGGCCTAATAATCGGAAGAGCAGTCAGACCATGTAATAAATGACGATATCCCCATGCAGCAACACTAAATCAAGCGGAAAATGAAAATCTGTTCAGCACATATATGCGGAACGGAAATCGTTGTCAGACTATTTTTAAATAGAAGCGAAATTTCACTGGAATTTTCGCACCGCAACTGCAGTTTGACTCGCTAGCCATAGCTAAAAATCGTCCCCTGAGTTCTAATGTGTTCTATGTGCCAGCAGGCACATAGAACACACTGGAACTCAGGGGACGAAATAGTAACACGGGTTCCCCTCGCAAATGTGGTAGGCGATAAAATGTGTTCTTTTTGTTGATACTTGTCAAATGAATTACTGATTATCCTTCCGTTTGATTGGTCAGCCCCCATCCCCAAGAAAATGTTCTCCAAAAGCCTATCATTTTAGCACATTCTATCAGTCCTCTTCAAAACTACTTACTAAATGAAATTCAGAATACCAAATTTAAGATTGACAAGATATTGGAGCAGACACATAAAAAATTTATCACAGATACCAAGAAAAAATATTGACAGAACCGTTCAGATAACAAACTGGTGAAGTGTAGTACTACTAGTACAAAATAATGTAAACATTAATCAATCTCTGAAAATATTATCAATCAAAATAAGTTGGAGCTTACTGGTGAGAACAACAACCCCCCCCCCCCCCCCCCCAAACCCCCTTATTTCTCTTTCAGCCTCTGACTAAGACTGTTGGATACTCATTTCGTGAGCTTTCGAGAAAATGCTGTCAGGTTATAGATGGGTGGGTGGGGGGGGGGTGAGGTTGCAAAAAAGGTGTACAAACTCAATTACTTGTGGAGACAAGACATGACTGGCATTTTCTTGCAGTTATCATGCACCATATTTCTCCCTTTGTTTATATGTAGTATTATGTGGACAACCTAAAGCTTTTATTTGTAAGTGCAGCCCATTTCAAACAAAGGTTATCAAGACTTGAGGTAAAATAAAAAGAAGGCTAAATTTCAAGTCAGAAACTTTATAATGTTGAAAAATAAAGTGCAAACTTAGTACTTACCAAGACTGTAGAGTTCACTCAGAGTCAGAAATTCTCACAGAATGGAATCTCAAACTGCCTCAGGCTCAGTTACTCCAAACCAAACGATGGAATCAATGCCCCGGAAGGTTAATTATTGCATAAAATGTCTTTTCTCGTCCAGCGTGTACTTTTGTTACAGTGCAGAACAGAAATAACAGATGTCCACATGTGATAGCCTGGTGGCAGTAGTGCATTTATCGTCAAGCCGAGTTCAAACTTATATTTTTAGTTTCAGTTTAAAAAGCACGAAATTTAAACAGAGCGGCCAGTTCGCACTGTATTCAAATCAAAATCCTTGTACATTTTCCACCCTCCAGATATAATGATGCCTGCACACCACTTTTGAAAACACATTTGAGACCTCATAATTTGTGACGTCTGATATGCTGAAAGCAATCGTTTGAGTTTTGAGTGTTTGGATCGACATTTTTTTCGAATAAAATGAATCAACAGCGATTCTGCAGGTGGCAAGGTCAAAGACTTAAGACTGGTTCTCTGACAAAATTGCCCGTTTCTCTTTAAAATTCTTTCAACCGTTCAAATTGTCGACTATTTAATAAAATTAGCGATTAATTACAGTGAATTCTTTTTCATGGTTGGGTGTGTAATAAATACAGAACCACACTTATGTTTGAATGGGTTAACGATTACTGGACTCGAGCGTGTGGCGCTGGGATAACCACTCGAGCCTTCCGGCTCTCGTGGTATCCCTGCGCCACTCGCTCTCGTCCAGTAATCGTTAACCCATTCCAACATAAGTGTGGTTCTGTATTTATTACACACCCAACCATGTCCAGGGTAAGATAGCAGGGAGAGACAGATGTATCCCACCCCATCCACGTGGCGTTATACATTGCAACGTTATTATGACGTTATGCATATCGTATCAGTTTCTTGCTACCAACTAATTCATATTGACATCATCAGAATGCCGTGTGATCAAAGTTTGATGCTCTAAAACTCTTCAAACCCCAAGATGCCACCGTTCCTAATTGATTTCGTGGTACATAACTTTTGCATGCTCTTTCCGATGGTGTCATTAGTTTTTCAAAACAACGAATACCAAATGAGTTGATTATATCAGCACGTGACCGCCGATTACCTCTGCTAACGCAACCGCTGCATGATGGAGGAAGAAAAATAATCCCACAACCTAAGACTAAATTGTGTCCTCTGGTGGATATTCCTTGTTGTAGAATTTACCCTTGACCTAACGTGTCGGCCGCACCCACCCGAGTAATTTACAAATTGTGCAGTAGAAAAAATATTTTATTCACAAAATTTCAACAAAACCATATCATGTGACTCCCATATAGGAACAAAACATTACAATGAAGGATCAAGTGATATGGTTTTATTGAACTGTATTGAAAAATTGGAAAAATAATGAATTTGGATAACGTCTACGATGGGTAAACGGTTAAGTCTAGGGAACATCCAACACCGGAACGAACACACAGGTGCCAAATACTGCATTGCAACAGGAATTAGGGCATACACGTAATCCACGTTTAACCCTTTACCCAACGCAGACGATATCAAAATTTATTATTTTAAATATAATTTTTCCAAAGTTTTCAAAAACATTCAACAAAACCATATCATGTGACCCCTCGTTGGAACGAGCTCGACGAGCTCGTTCCAACGAGGGGTCACATGATATGGTTTTGTTGAAATTCTTTGAAAAATAATATTTTTTTAACTGCTGAATTTGCATATTACGCGGGCGGATGCGGCCGATTCGTTGGGTAAAGGGTTAAAAGAGTTTAATCCCAGGAACGGGAATTTTCTAATTCTCGTCTTTGAAAGTCAGTCACGATACCGGAAATTTTCCGGTTCTCGTTTCCGAATATCAGTCCTGAAACCAGAGAATATCATAGGACAGAACCAGGAATCAAAGGTTGCGTTCCGCAACCTTTGTTTCCCGATTCTAGTCTAAGAATTTCCCGGACATTAGAATTGATTTTCAGAACCGGTAACCGAGAAATGATTAAACCATATCTTCATCGGCGAGGCTGGTCTCGGAAGAAACTGATATTCACCGTGATGTCATAAACTATAATACGCAATCATTGATACCATGGTCTATGGATTTCCCCTGGGTATTGTGATTGGCTTTCCTAACCTGGAGCTGTGAAATGCCTGATCCCGATATTAACCCTTAGATACCTTTTGTACGCGTTATTACGTACGAGATCTTTTGTTTAATTTAACCCTTAAAAATACTTTTGAAGGTGTTATTACGTACGAAATCAAACAGCACGTTGATACTTTGTGATCATTTGTTTTGTTATTATTTTTCGATTTTTTAAAGTTTTAACCCCAAATTCCTATTTTCTGCCGATCAGTGCTCAGTGACAGTCGTTGAGCCAAATGTTATCGCAGCTTAAAATCCAAATATAAGCCTGCTGTCAAAAAAATGAGGATACCAGAGCAAAAGCAAACACTCTCCTTGCTAAATTTCATATTCACTCAAACAGAAATAAAATTGTGTTTATATACATTTGTTTTATTACAAATTATTGGAGAGTGCCTGTTGGCACTCTCCAATAATTTGTAATAAAACAGGGTTTGAATAACAAATTCAGACCACCAAAAATAATCTAGCCCTCAATCAGATAATCACTTAAGTGAAAAATATCTTTTTATTTTTACTTTCTGACGTTTGACGTCACATTTTGAAAAAAAAACGTTGAAGAAACTGAATTCCCAGTGACGTTTGATAATTAAAGTCTCAAAGGGTTAAACCAACTCAGATGCGAATCACGGAATGGTATAACAAAGTAGTATTATTATCCTCGAGCGATGAGATTGGGAAATCGTACCCGAGACCCAGACACAGGTATTGCGGAGTGACTGGGTAAAATAAATTTTCTCAAGTGTGTAATTTCCCCATCCCACCATAACACCGGTCGAGGATTATTTTTCTCCCAACACACCCCACATAACCTTACCGAGATCAAACCATCGCTCGGGCAATGAATATTTACTGTTCTGCCAATTGACATAAAAGAAAAATTCCATCCATATTCCTCTTATCCAAATTTCCCGTTTATACTGCCTAACCCAGCGTTTCATCATGGGTTAACCCCTTGATACTTTTGTACGTGTTATGACGTACGAAAACCAACAGCACATTGATACTTTGTGGTCATTTATTTTGTTATTATTTTTCGATTTTTTAAAGTTTTAACCTCATTCCTATTTTCTCCAGAATAGAGCCCAGTGACAACCGTTGAGCTAAATGTTAATGCAGCTTAAAATACTAATATGATCCTGCTGACAAGACTTCTCATTTGGTTGAGTGCCAGACGCCACTATCAGGGCTTTCAAAAAATGAGAGCAAAAGCCAATATTTTCCTTGCTTATATTTCATATTCAGTCAAACACAAATAATATTTTGTTTATATAAATTTGTTTTATTACAAATTATTGGAGAGTGCTTGTGGGCACTCTCCAATAATTTGTAATAAAACATGTTTTGAATAACAAATTCAGACTACCAAAAATAATCTATCCCTCAACCAGATAATCACTAACGTGAAAAACATCTTGTTATTTGAACATTCCGACGTTTGACGTCGCATTTTGAAAAACGTTGAAGAAACTGAATTCTCAGTTACGTTTGAACGTCAGGATTATTATGATCCCCGATGAGTCTTGAGGTGGGATGGGGAAATCTCACCCGAGGGGCAAGATATTTGAACCAGACCCGAGGCTTGCCGAGGGTGTGGTTCAAATATCTTGCCCCGAGGGTGAGATTTCCCCATTCCCACCTTCAGACTCATCGAGGATGATTTTTCTCCCCCCACCATGCAGCGATTACGTTAGCCAGAGGTAATCGGGAGTCACGTGCTGATTCAATCAACTCATTTTGTATTCATTGTTTTGAGAAACTGAAGACACTGTCGGAAAGAGTTACACAAGTTATGTATATACCAAAGGTATATACCACGAAATCGATTAGGAACGGTGGCAGCTTGAGGGTTGGAGAGTTTTAGAGCATCGAACTTTGATCACACTGCATTCCTATGACGTCAATATGAATTAGTTGGAAGCAAGAAACTGATACGATATGAGTAGGTAATAATTGAGAGTTTACGACCACTTGTACATGTACGTGTACACCATACGTACACGATGCGTTCACCAACGTGGAATTCAGTGTTAAATCACACGCTTGTTCACAAAAACTGTACATGGTCTTGAATCCCCCCCATGTACAGTTGTGACTCCTAGATCGCACTTTTAACCTTCAAATACTCGTGGTGAACGCGCGTTTTTAAAAAAGGGTGAAATTGTACATCTTCACTTGTATCTTGTACGTAATTTTTCGTCGACGTCCCCATCGCAGATCAGACCCATCGATCCATCGTTGGCGAACGCGATCAAAAGCAAAAAATTCTGGGTCATCATCAAAAAACAGTTTTGGGGACTCTAGACCAGCGGTCCACAACCCGCAATTGTGTTGAGACAGATGGTCCAGAACCCGCAATTGTTTTGAGGCGGTGGGTTTTTTTTTCTCCCATTTTATTAGGGGAATTCCTCCACTATGAGAAATTCTCAAAAACTCAGCTGATCGAGCGATCGGATCGCTCGATTCTCGTAAAAACTCGATCTGAACGAAGAGTGTTGTTGTCGTCGGTGTGTTGGAAATTCGCGAGCCCGCTGTCACGTTTTTGATTGATATATATACATATATATATATATATATATATATATATATATATATATATATATATATATATATATATATATATAGGGGAGAAAAAAAATATATAAATAAATAGTTATTTAGAAAATTAAATATATCAAATCGAATAGATAATAAAAAAAAAATACGTAAATCATGAGCGATTCTCAGACTATTAGAGCGAGGTTTCTTTTAAACATGCTGATGAGAGCATACGCAATCTGCGCGAACGAACAACTATGTCCCATCTTGTTAGAACGATGCATCGGGTGTCGGGATCATCTAGACTTCGATCACGAGAATCATTTGTGTCTGACGATGGAAAGGGAAGATATGGTCGTCATGTATTTCGAACCGGCGTTCGAACGCGTTAAATTCAACGATGTGATCACGTTTTGGAAGAGATTAGTCTTCTGTAAGAATCGAGACAGGCCCACAGATTCGGAAGAACTGAAATTAGCGCGTAGAAGTTTGACTTTAGAAGACAAGGGATGCATCAAGAAATTATTGCTGAATGAAGCATATGTCTAAGTTTTTTTCGTTGATATAAAAATAAGGGAGAGTAGAAAATAAAAAAAAAAAATAAATACACACATAAATTTTTTTTATCTAATATTAGAAAGAAAGAAAAAAAAACACAAAATGAGAACCAGAAATAAATTGTATCCGACGTTAGTGGACGACGAGGACGAGAAGCCGAACGGCGTTTTGCCGACGGCGCCGTCGCTAGAAGAAAGAGAAAAATGAGAGAGGTATCGCATCGATAAAATCAGTAGAATCCAATTGTATCTGACTCGGGAGAGAGATTCTCGTCGTTCCTTCAAGAAGAAGTATTCGCATTTCGTGAAATTCGTCAACGCGATCGACACGACACTCATCACGATTTCCATGGGTTTATTCGCGGCCGGCATCGGATTGTTGTCGACTGCGGTCGGCATTCTGATCGTGTTGACCATAGAAGGAGTGGCTCTCGCCGCCGGATTGTTTAGCACGCTCGGAAACTTTTTGAGTAGGAAATTATATCTGAAGGCGAGGAAACACGACAAGATTCGCGTCTTGGCCAACTCCAAGTACGACACGATATCCGAAATGATCTCTATGGCGTTGAAAGACGGTAGGATATCGGACGGAGAATACTTCGCGATATTGAGCGAGAAAATGAAATACGATGCCATGAAAGAAGCCGTGAGAATCAAGACTCGTCAGATCATCAAGGAAGAGATGAAGGATTCTCTCTTGGAAAAGGGGAGGAAAGAGGCCAGGGAGGAATTCAGTAAGATGATAGAACTCAAGAGCAGCGATTGAAAAAAAAAATATATATATATATATATAATAAGAACAGAATTTTAAAAAAAAAAAATATTAAATTTATATATAAAATAAAAAAAAACGAAATTAATTTAAATAACTCTTAAAAAATGTATTGCGTAAAGTGTAAGAGAGTTACCGAGACGAGTAATTCTAGAGAAGTGCGAACTAAAAACGACAGACGGATGCTTCGCGGAATTTGCGACATGTGTGGTTCTATCAAGACTCGATTCGTCAAACAAAAGAACGCGAGCAAAGGTAAAGGCATCGTGAATAAAATGATCAACAATCTACCTTTTGAAATGCATCTGCCCGGTCACAGTTTCACGGGACCCGGAACGAAATTGAACAAGAGACTCAACGCCGATCTGACTCCCAAATTTTGGAGCAAACCCGTGAATAGGGTAGACACGGCCGCGTATGATCACGATCTGTGCTACGCCGGACATCCCGACACCAAGACTCGCAACGACGTCTGCGACAAAAACATGTCCGGAAGATTGAGAGGCATATCGAATCCGACCAGGAGAGAGAAGATGGAACGTTCGCTGGTCGGCAATCTGATCAGTGCGAAACGTCGATTCGGATGGGGCATTCAAAAAAAGTGCATCTGAAAAGAAGAAGAAACGATTATTGACGAGCGAATTGGCTGAGGAGTTACACAAACCCATAGTGCGTAAATTTCGAAAGAGAAGGGTGTTCGTGAAGGGTCTGGATGACATTTGGTCAGCCGACTTGGTCGACATGAGATCGTTTTCGAGGTGGAACGAGGGCGTCAAATATCTAATGACGGCGTGTTTGACTCGTCTTCTCGAAAACCGAGTAAATTGTGGGTGGACAAGGGAAAGGAATTCTACAACAAGCACGTTCGTCGATTGGTAGACCTCTACTCGATCAAAAACGAAGAGAAAGCCAGCGTGGTGGAACGTTGGAATCGAACGATGAAGGAGAAGATGTACAGATACTTCACGGCGAATTCGACCAAGAAATACATATACGCTCTGAACGGTCTGGTCAAAGATTACAACAGCACACGACACAGATCGATCAAGATGACTCCCGCGGAAGCTAGCGATCCTCGAAACGAAAAACGGGTCTACGCGAATCTATATCCCGAGAGATCTAAGATCAGGAAGAAGTCTAGAATGCCGAAATTTGCGGTCGGCGATCGAGTGAGAATCTACGCTTATAAGAAATACTTCGAAAAGGGTTATACTCCTCGATGGACCTCAGAAATTTTCGTGATCATCAAAATATTTTACACCAATCCGGTGACTTATGAAATCGAAGCTTTGGATGGAGAAGAGATCATCGGAAAGTTTTACGAACAACAATTACAGAAGACGAAGCTATGATGAAGAACACACAATTTTTTTTTATTTACTCTCTTTAACATTTTCTTGTTTACACACATATATATATATAAGAGAGAAAAAAAAAATAATAAAAAATAATTAAAAACTATTTTTTTAGATAAGAAAGCAAGTGAATTAATAAACAAAAAAAATAACTAAAAATCCTTTAAAATGACAAATATACTAGATATAGCACAAAGCATAGTGAAAGATGAAAGTATTCAAGAATATGAGGTTCACGAATATGAACCAGTAACCGGGATGAGTTTGAACAATGCGGGAGAGATAAGAATCAACGTTGAAACTCAAGATCTATTCGTACATCCTAGCGAGAGTTACATAGTGGTGCAGGGACGTCTCACCAAGGAAGATGGGAGCGACTATGCCGACGACGACACGGTTACTCTAGCCAATAATGGCATCATGCATCTATTCAGTAACATAAAATACATGCTATCCAGACAAGAGATAGAATCTGTGTTTCATCCCTGTCAGGCCACCACGATGTTCGGACTCTTGACATATCCTGATGATTTTTCGAAATCCAGAGGACTTAATCAGTTGTGGGTGAAAGACACTGTTGGCCCTGCTAGCGCAGGTGCCGCTGCGATATTCGACTACGTCGTCAAGACGTCCAGACCTAAAGGAACGTTTTCGTTCAGGATACCTTTGAAACACATCTTCGGATTTGCGGACGATTACAACAAGATCATGTACGGATTCAAACACAATCTGACGTTGATTCGAAAAGGAAATAGTGAGACTCACTGCGACCGATGCGGGTAAGATAACTCTACACAAGATATCGTGGTTCATTCCGCACGTGGAGCCTTCGATCGTGGAGAAAGCGCGTCTCTACAAGATCATAGAATCCAAGAGTAAATTACCAGTGGGATTTAGAATGAGACAGTGCGACATGGCTAGCATTCCTCTCTCCACGAATCACTTCGATTGGAGATTGATGGTGAAATCCGCTTCTGAGAAACCGCATTTCATCGTGGTTGAATTTCAGACCGATAGGGACGGGTCTCAGGAAAAGAATGCGTCGCTGTTCAATCACTGCCATTTGAGAAACATGCAAGTGTTTCTGAACGCCATGAGATATCCAGCAATCGATTACAGCACATCGTTCGACAAGAACGTTTTCTCCAGACTGTACGGCAATGCCGCTGATTTTAGAAAGAAGTATCACGGTCTAGACGAATTGATGAGCAATCCCAACATATCTCCCGGCGAATACAAGTTGATGTATCCCATGTTCGTATTCGACGTCAGTAAACAGAGTGAATGACTCAAGAGTAACGTGTTAGACATTCAGATCAAGATGCAATTCGATAGGAATGTGCCGAGAAAAACCGAAGCCTTCGCCCTGGTCCTGTCGGACAGAGAATTACAATTCGAATCGGACGGAAATAAGATGTCGATCATTCGATGAGAGACGAGTGTGTGAAAAAAAAAAATAAAAAAACAAAAAAAAAATAAAAAGTAATGTGTGATTATTAAAAACAAAACAAAAAAAAATAAATAAAGTAATGTGATCTAGAGAGATTGAACATCTCTCTATATCTCATTACTTTTTTTTTGTTTTTTTTTTAATAATCACACATTATTTTTTTTTAATTCATTATTTTCCATGCGTTCACTATTTGTTCAAAGGATCTAGTTCGATCAGTAGACTCACCATGGAAGTGGCGGCTTCAGGATTATTGGTTTTCATGACGAAATTAATCCTGTCTCCGGCGTTCACTTTGAGAGGCGTGCCGAACATGCTAACATTCGCGTGTTGATTCTCAGTCTTTTTGGCGCTGTATCTCTTATTGCTCTCCACACCATTCACCATGAGATTGACGACCGCTCTGTTATTCAAATCCGAGGAAGCTAGACTCATTCGAAGGATTTCACCTCCCAACGGTATGGGATATCCAACCTGACCATGTTTCGATCCGCTACCTCCATTTCCGAAAGACCACTCGGCTTTTCCCTCATCTAAGGCGCCGGCCTCTTTGGCCCACACGGTGATCAATTGTCTAGCATATTTGACTTTCTCCACCACCGAAATCAGGGTGCAGGCATCCGTCATGTTCACGGGATCCGGTAGATTCGTGAGCGTGTGTCCACCCATGTCTAGTACAGAGACGAATTGATCGAGCTTTTAAATCTAGACGATTCATTGGGTGAAGGCACTCACTGGGTGGCGTGGATAAAGAATGGGAAGAAGAAAAATTATTATTTCGACAGCTACAGAATCGATAAAGAACTATTTCAACAAATCGATGGTTCGTTACAACACGGAACAAGTGCAATCACCACATCAAGTGTTTTGCGGTCACCTGTACTTCCTGCTGACCACGCTGGAATGGATCGTGATCGAGACCGAATAAATTGTGACCGTTCATGTTGATGCCACCCTCCATGGTTCCGACAGATTCTTTGTTCAGGTAAAGATCGTCCACTTGCAATTCTAGGTATTCTTGCAATTGTATCACGGCAGAATCTACGTAGCCCTTGTTGACCGCGGTTGAGTCCGCATCCGTGTCGTCAATCTTCGACAGATTCAATATCTTGTGGAATCCCGCATTCAGATCCGATTTCATCTCGCATCTGTCAGACTTTCTCTGTTCCAGATCTACGTAGTGTTTGGTCGCCACGTCCAGGGGATTCGTGGGAGTGGCCACGTTCGTTATCTTGTTAGAATTGGCGTTCAATTCCGAGTGCATCGTTTTCAGAACGTATCTATTTCTCAGGTGTTTGCTGAATCTCGCGTGAGAGTCGTCTGCGTATTTCTTGGTCGTGGCATCGGTGGGATCTATGGGATTCGCGACGTTCACAAAACGTTTGGATTTCAGATCGAGATCGTCGGTCATGGTTTTATCCACGTAATTATCTAGCAGGATTCATTCGAAATCGGCGTTCCCCCTGTCGACGTATTTTTTAGTCGCAGCATCTGCGAGATCTATCGGCTCGGGAAGATTGTAGAGCTTCTTATCGTTCATGTTCAAAGGTTCTTCTTGAGGTTTGTATCTCCGAACGTAATGTTCGTCCAAGTTGGCTAGACGATAAGCATAGAGTTTAGGTCTCAAGCCCACGAATTCGACGATCTGTTTACCACCACTCTCGTCCTTACATTTACCCAACACCTTCTTGTTGTCGTTCGAGTGAATGTTGGACGGGTGATCGACGGGATAATTGCTCATGTCAAACCAATCGGCCACATCCGGAGATATATTTCGGTAGATGTCTTTCGTCTCTATCTCGTAAACTAAACTGTCCGTGTCGGTGAACAGTAGTTTGGATTTGTCACCAAATTTTCGTTTGACGTAATCGTAGTGAAACTCGTACATCAATCGCTTGCTGATATCTAAGATGATCGGTCCGAGACAATACGGTTTGTCGAACTTCAGGTGCATCTTTTGCATGTGAACGGCCACTAGATTTTCATCAAATATGGTTCGGTGTTTGTAATTGGGTTTCGCCACTAATCTTTTAGCTCTTTTCTCAGACGTGACGAGTCGAACGTCAGTTCTCTTCCTGATGTTTTCCATCGATTTGCCGTACACGCAGTTGTTCATGAGTTTGAAGAAATCTTTTTCGAAATCGTTCTCGGCTCGAGTTCTGAGATTCGTGTTGAGATCGATGTATTTTTTCATCCAAGGCTCTTCGTCGAATCGAATGATGCGATGTATGTCGACTTATTTCATCCCGTAATCGACGTACTGTTTCAAATTCTCGCTGTAGACGACGTAGTTACGTTTGTTAAATAAATTGGGAATGAGTTTTTCCTCGTCTCCTTCGTTCGGTTCCATTCGTTCGGGAGCCAGCGGATAATCATTGTGTGGACCGTGTAATTCTTCCGGATAGTTCAAATCGACTTCTAAAATGCAAGGACAGTCTCTCCATTTTTGCATCTCTTCCGGTTCCTTCACCCATTTGAAATTTCTAATTGGTAAAGGATGACTCATAGCCCAACCGTACAGATTATTGGCGTCCCAATACTGTATGTATTTAGTCGACCGTTTCGAATCGAAACCTTCTTTCATGTAAGGATTGTTAGCTTCAGAATATCTGTGAGAGATCATTGAGACGCCACCTCTCGCAGCCCTTTCGAACATGAGCAACATATCCACGTCGGATAATAATTCCAATTGGACTTCGGTGGTCTTCAACAGAGCGTCCCACTCCAGCCCGGGTGCGGTGAAATACCAAGCGGGATCCAGATCGTAATTTCGACGACAGACGTCTCGAAAATTTTCGAACACGTCTGCCAAGAGCAGAACGTCGGTCTTCAGATAGAGATCGTGATAATCTCTCATGGTTTTCATATCGAATGATTTCCACACGTTTTTGGCGTGTTCGTAATTCTCGTCGGAAATGTCGGATTCGTATAATTTCGAATAAAAATCATCTTTCGAAGGTAGCGCGGTGTCTTCGAATCTCTTTAGATCGTTCATGTAATCATAAGGATAGACTCCTTTCCTCAACATGACGTCTACTCGTTCTCCGAAATGTTCGCTCGTGATTTTAAATTTATCCTCGTTCATGTTATCGACTAATTTTTCCAGAGCGGTCGACATGAATTTAAAACTGTCGATGAAACGTATGCATCTACGAATGGATTTCGTTTTTTCTTTCAACATATTTCCATCGATTACTATTTTCCTCTCCATGAGCTTCCATTTCGTGAAGGAAATGTATCTTTCTTCGCTGTTCACGATGCAATTTAATTCTCCGTTTGAGGTGCCGAGATTTTTCACGAACAGATGACTGTCGTAACCTGAGAGATTGTGAAAAATCACCGGATAGAAAGTGGCATCTCGATATTTTAAATTACACTTGCTGTGAGCCGGACCGTGATACAGACCTGTGTAATGATCATGGTCTCTGACCTTCTTATTTTCCTCCGAATTCTCGTCGAACGATTGTCTGCATATGTGACATTCGGTGGCTCTGTTATTTTTGTCCTGCTGCTCTCGCGTGATGATCATTTTCGCCGGAGTTTTGAATTTGTTGTATAACATTTGAATTTTCGATTCTAACTCTTCCACGAACCTTTGAGCCACGTCGTCGGCTTCGCGCTGTTTCGTGTAGGTGAAAGGGACCCATGTCGTGTTGCAAGTCGAAAGCACATTTCACGTAAATGCAATAGCCCGAAGGTATGTGTTTTTGATATTTTTCGACGTAACTTTGAAGAGTGTTGGGTTGACAGGAACTCATTTTCGTGGTGAAACATTCGAAATCGGCGTACACGACGAATGGTACTTTTAACCTTCTATTGTGATTTTCAAACTTCACGATGGTGTTGGGTTTGGGCATTTCGACGGCGACACCTTGATTTTCGTTGCAATATTCCTGATGTTTCACCAACGAGTCTTCGCTGTGAAACACGTTCATGCAATTGTAACATAAAGATATCTTTCCGTTATGATTATTATTTTGTTTCGACAGTAATAGGGTCGGATGTTTAACCCAACAATAATGACGATTGTCACCATTTGAAATCAATAATAAAATAATCGTCTTTTCTCTTCCGCGATACGAAGTCTGTCTGAGAGGATAGATCGTTCGATTTTCGTCGTCGTAACCTAAGACGTTCACCGCTACGGTGGGATTTTGAACCTCGAAACGTTCAATGTGTTTTAACTCTGTTGGAAAAGTCATTCCGGTCCAATCGAGATTTTTAGAAGTTTCCTCATAATGAGAAACTCTATCGGTGTGTATTTCGACAGGGTATAAAGCGGAGGTGACTGCCCATTTAAAACACTGATCATCTTTATTTCTCACGTTGACCACGGCGTGTTTCTTAGTCAAGAAATACGGTAATTCCAAGTAGGAAGATCCTTTCAACGGTTCGTTTTTATTCATGTGAATTTCGAGTTTCAACACCTCACCGAACGTCCAATTACTACCTTCATGTTGATAATTTGCCAGAGACGTCAACATCTTGTCTTTCATCTTTTCGAAAACGTCTGATAGATCTGAACCTCGAAATACGGGTTCGACGTTACATCTGAAATATGCATTTTTCACGTTGCTCTCGCCGGACTTCACGTCGATTTTATTCATTATGCAATGGAGTATCATCTTAATTTTTAATCCCACGTTCATGTATTCGCGAAACAAATCCAATACTTCTTTCTTCACCCATTCCATGAACAATTTTGGATCGACTTTCTTCAACGAGGGAATCACGTTGAAAGTTTTAAAAATGCCTTTGATCGCACTCTCCCGTTCTACAGGTTTCGATTGGAATAGTTCCGCAATGAGTCGTGTTACATATTCTTCTCCTTTCTCTTCGTCGATTGCTCATTGAATTTCGCTCGATATATCTCGTTTGTCTTGAATCTGAAGTGCATCACTCGTTTTCGTTTTAGTTTTTCTTTTCTTTTCTTTGGAAACTTGATGTTCTTCAACGGCTTTTCGTTTAGTCGTCTTCTTATTTTTCACAACTGATGCATCTTTTGACGTCGTTGCTAACGACATTTCGTTTGCCTTTCTAGCGTTTCACAAATATTCTTGTATGACTTCAATTTTTTTTGATTTAGTTCTATGCTTTCTGAAATCTGAAATTTGTAATAGTTTACAAATCTCGTTTAACTGAGGTATGGTTTTCTCATTTAAATTTACCATTGTTTTATCTGTTTGCTTCATTTGTAAGAATATTTTATTTTTTTTTTGAATTTTGTATTAAATAATTTGTTAAAAAAGTTTTGCTTTTTTACTCTTTTTATATATATATAATAGAAAAAAAAAAAAGTTAAATTTTAAATTCAATTTTTTTTCTTTAATGTGTTTTTATTCAAATACAATTTAAGACCGCTTTTATTTCTCACTCGCAAACTGAACACGTTTTCTCGTCTTCGGAATGACATTCTCTACAGTAATGCAGGTGTGCGCACGGTAGAAACAAGACGTTTGCGATGCCTTCACAGACCAGACACTTGGTGGTGGACGTTTTACTCGGTTTGTTTTCGACGAGTGACGATAACTCGTCCACTTCCACCATGAATTTGATGAGATGTTCTAAAGTTATGACTTCAGACAGGGTCTTGTTCGCTTTGTTTAACGCATCGTACAATTGTTCTCTGGTGTATCCGAGTTGTAACATATCCATTAATAATTTTTGGTTTTTATCTCTATCTCTCTCTTCGTCTTGGATTTTGATCAATCCCAACTTTAGGATCTTGTTCAAATAATCGCATTCGCCTTTTTCAATATTACTTATGTGTTCTAGTAAAGGTACGTCGTGAGGTTCCCAATTCATCAAATGTATGTCACAACAAAAACATTTGACTTTGTTGTCTCTACCCACGTAAACGAAACCCGCGGCGGCTAAGTCTTCGGGTTTTTGAGCGAGATGCGAAGGCCAATTTTTAAACTTTTGAAGTCTTGCACGTTCTAGACTATAATTCGGATGTTTGGACTTGATCATTGTTTTTACCTCAAAATTGAGTTTGTTAGAATTTTTTTTTTTTTTTTTTTTTTTAACTTTTATTTATATATAAAGAGAAATAAAGAGAAACTTTTTTTTTTAACAAATTATTATTTAAATACAAAATTTAAAATATACATTATTTGCAAGAATTCATAAAAACCAAATAATCGATCATGACAACAACACCTAAAAGATGCGAATTGAAATTGAAACGAGACGAAAAGTATGAGAAATCCAGTTTTAATATCTATACATTACAACCACACGATCCCATCGAATTGAATGAGGTTGAGATGGTGGACTTAGAGCACTACTACCACAAATATCGAATGTGTTTGAAAGTGGATGAAGCCGCGCTCGATTTGTTTTACGAGTACCAAAGCGAACTGCTGATTAATATCACCGTCGCCAAAGACAGAGAATTCGACAGGGGTGATTTATTGTTGTCCTATGGAGGTTACATATATCCAATAATCTCACCCGAACTCGTGAAGAAATCGGGTGGTGAGAGCGCATTCACCTATGAAAAAAAACTCAAAAGAGTAAAGATAAACATTCACACCATTTTCGTATGTGGAAAAATGAAGAATGTCAACTTGCTAATAATGGACTTGGAAATATAAACAATAGAGAGATTGAAAATAAAATTTAACTTTTTATATATATATATAAAGAGAAAAAAAACTTTTACTAAAAAAATTTTACATTAAAGAAAATTAAAAATTAAAAAAAAACAACTTTTTTATATATATAAAGAGTAAAAAAAAAAACTTTTTAAACAAATTATTCTTTAAATACTAAATAATCGATCATGAAGACAACAACACCTAAAAGATACAAATTGAAATTGAAAGGAGTCAAAACGTATAAGAAATTCGGTCATAAAATCTATAGATTACAATGACACGATCCCATCGAATTGAACGAGGTCGAGACGAAGGGCTTAGAGCACAAATACGAGAAATATAAGATGCCTTTGAAATTTGACACGAAGCCGTGCTCGATTTGATTTATGAGTACCAAAGCAATCTGCAGAACATCGTCATCGCCAGAGATAGAGAATTCGACAAGGACGATTTGTCGTTGCCCTATGGAAATTACATATTTCCAAACATCTCATTCGAACTCGTGAAGAAATTGGGTGGTGAAAGCGAGTTGACCGATGTAAAAAAAACTCAAAAGAGTAAAGATAAACATTCAACACGTTTTCGAAAAAGGAGAAGACACGAGTGTCAACATGCTAATAACGGACTTGGAAATATAAACAATAGAGTGATTGATTTTTAGCGACGAAAAATGAAAAAAAAAAAAATAAGATCATCTTTAGATCTCATTACCTTTTTTTTTTGTTTTTTTTTTGTTTTCCTTCTTCTTCACTATCATCATAATATATTATAATAACGTTTCCTTTTCTCTCAAATTTCAGCGTTGATTCTTCTTTTTCTTTTTTTCTTTTTCTTTGTGATGTGATACATTTATGGTAACATTTTTGTTTATCCGAATCATAATTATGAACGAATGTTGTGCATCTCTTGGTAACACTCGCATCATTACCATTCTCTTCAGAAGGTAGTGGTGACCGTGGAAAACATTGTCTCATTCTCAACCATCTATCTCGCACTTTATCTATCTCTTTCATCAGTTCTTTCCTTAGATATCCATCATTAGCGTCTAACCATTTTTTTATTTTTTTGCTCTCTGGCTCGCGATGTTCGTCATTATCGTCAAATTGTTTCTCCACCTTTTCATCCAGGTGATAAATTTGTTTCTCCACCTTTTTATCCATTTTAAATATATTATTTTATACTTTCTATGATTTTATATTTTATATAATTTTATATTATAATAACATATTGAAAATCGGTATGTTCTTAAATGGCGAATTCTCACCGAGCAACAAACCCTTGCCGAGTCGCTCGATGTTCCGTCCACTCTTCAGATAGAGACCATTTCCTCTCAGAGAGTTGCCACCTCTAACGGGTTTTAGATACAATCCTTTACCACTGTCGTCTACGTGGACGCGACACACGGCTCCTCCCTTCTTCAAAAACAGTCTGCTGCCACCCATTAATTTCTCAACTGCCGAACTAGCGAGTCCCGTGAGAGCTCCCACCCCGAGAGTCTTTCCGAGAAAGGGTAGCGCCTTTGCGGCGAAGGGTAATGCTTTTGCGGCTATTCCTGACAATAGCGGTAGGAAACCACCTTTCATTCTCATATTGTATCTCAATTGAGCGGGACTCATTCTCACCGTCAACCCTCTTCCATCGCGAATCGCTTTCTCCATCCTTTTGATTTGACTTTTAGTCCAGGCGATCGAATCCTGACCGCCTCTCGTCAGATCTTCGTGAGTGAATTTGAATCTCACCGCCTCACCTCGAGTTGTTAATGCTCTCTTAAGTTTCTTCCTCTGTCCTGCGGATATGTTCACGTTTTTAACCACGTATTCTGTCATAATTCTGTTCTTTTTTTTTTAAATATATTTACTTCAATTGTTTCTTGTTTAATTTAATAATTATATTAAAATAATTTTGTAAAAATTAATATTGCCGTTTATTTTATTTTTGTTATCTATATATATATATTTTTTTTTTTTTTTTGCTTTTATATTTCTCTTATGTGAAATCGTATCATCACTCTCTCTCCACGAAGATCTAACAGTTCACCATTTTGATCCGTCAACGTGGTTTTGAGACTATACAACGTGTCTAAAATCACTGGTAGATAAACTAAATTTCGAGGTCGCTCCATGATCTTATAACCCGGCGACATGTTTGGAAAGAAGGAATAGATCGTCGGTTGAGCGCTACCATTCACGTAGCTTCCAGCAATCACATCCACGTTCACCAGAATGCTATTGACAGTGAGAATGTTGACCGTATTTTCAGATGGCCTCTATACATCTTTCGATCAAATCCCAACATCTTGCCTATAGAATCGTCCGTGTTGAAATCCACTCGAAAATTATCTTCCAAATCCAACAACGTCTGTAAGGTATTAGGATTGGGAGCGAGTCTGATCTTGTTGCTTCCCTTTCCATCCATCTTCATTCGCGTCTGAATGTAATCGTTCAAATCGTCTATGTCGTAACTCCCTTTGGGAATTCGAATCTCCAACCAATCTGTTCCATCAGAATACTTGAACGAGTTATTCTTTTCGGTGACATTGGGAAAGGAATAATAAGTCTCCAGATTCACCAACGCCATCTCGTATCTTTTCTCTCTATTCAATTCGATGGAAGGTTCGAATTTCGTAGCGAATCGAGTCGAATCGCCACTCACCACGATTTGAATGGATTGTTTCGCAGCCGTATTCTCGGCTATCCGTCCTAACAACTCTCCATTCGAACATTATATTTAATTTTTTTTTTTTTTTATTCAAAACTAATTATTTGAAGATTTATTATTTTTCTAATTTTTTTATTTTCACGCTCTATCTTATTATTATCATCGGAAACATAAAACTTGTCGAATCCGCACCGATATTTTCTGTGATTAAATTCGCTTGTCAAATCGATCACGACGAAATTGTAAAGTCCACCATCCCAAACCCTCTTGCAGAAACTCCTGAATTCCTCAGCGCTCATGTCGTTTGCGACGTGATCGCCGTAGATGTGATTGAGATTCTTGAGATCTTGGCGAAAGAGACATAGAAAATTAGCGTTCTTCCTTATCGTCTGTCTGGGCAATCGAAAATAATTCTGCGACAGGTAGAAACAGTCCACGTTGCTGTGTCGACCCCTAACGTAATACGATTCGCATCGGTCCTGTCTCTCCAAAAACAGATCGTCGAAAATCATGAGATTCTTATCTTCCAATTTCAGTTCTCTAGGATCCGGAACGTCGCTAGCGTTCTCATAAAATCGACACTCGACGTTCGAAGATGCATTTCTCTTCATCAGCTCTGTCACCGCGCCGTCCAAAATGGTCGAGAGTGGAGCTCCACTCTTGTCGAATTCCTCCCTACTGTCAAAGATTCTGGCTATGACGTCCTTGGGCAATCTGCGATCCATGCACTCTCGAAGCAATCTGTATTCGGGTTGAAACAAGCTCTTGCCAAACACGAACAATCTGTCGTAATCCAACCAGTCGGGTCGGGACAACAGATTCATCAACAGATTGGTCTTTCCACAATTCGATTTTCCCACTATCAAGCCTCTTATGCTCTTGGGAAAGAACTCGTTATTTGACCTCTTGGTCGCGGCGTCGTTCCAAGACATATCTTTAATGTTCATCTTTGTTTTATTTTGTTTGTTTGTTATTTTAGATTCTTTTCAAACGCAATTTTTTTTTTATGTTTTTCAAACTCTGTTTTTAATGTTATTATTTATTTATATCGCACCGTCGCGAGTTCTCTTCAATCCGGATCCACTCGTCATTTTAGCTAAATCTTGTATGGGCACCACAGCATCCCTAAAATCTTTCCAACTTTTCGGCGTTCGCTCTAACGCAGCTCGCTTCGCCGGCGGACTGATCAACTTGTCGATCAACGCGTCGGCTGCCCTCTTGCCAGCCACAGAAGCTATCCCACCACTGGCTTCGGAAGCGGCTTTCTTACCAGCATCCAAAGCCGTCTTCTTACCGACCTCAAACGCGGTCGATGCGAGTTTTCTACCCGCGTCGCTCGTGAACGTTCGCATTATAGAATCGACGATGCCAGAACCGCCTTGAACGTAAGTTCTGACGTATCCCCTGTTCTTTATCACCAACATATTTTATTTTTATGATATATTTTTGTTTTTTTCACTGGTAAATCGTTTTTGCCGTTTAAATACTTTTATTATTCTAGTGTAAAAATTTACTGTTTTATTTTTGTTTGTTTGTTTGTTTCTCTCTACTTATTATATACACATCAAACCTTCAATTCGTTCATCAGCCCTTTATACTGGTTTTTATTCAAAACCTTCTGTCTTAATTCGTCAGATATAGCAACTATCTGATTATCTAATCCCGTGTTACCAGCCCGTCTGCTCGCCATCAACAAACTCAATCTCTGAGACAGAGCGTCAGAATCGCTCGAAAGAAAAGTGGTTTTCACCCCTTTGCCAGTCACCGATTCGACGAACTTCTTGTTCATATCCCATATGGGTTTCACCACTTTCGTCCACTTGTAACTTCTGTTGGCTTTGGGTCTCGTCTCTCTGGCATCGTTATTTCTCTTCATGGCGTGGGTCTGAACCAGAATGTCTACGTAATTATCGAAATCCTGTTCCGTGTAATCTCCAGGCTTGTCGTAAAGGAGCAATCTCCGCAGACCATCAGTTACTTTAGATTTATTCGAACCCACGATCAATTCATCATCATCCATTTCCACTTCTGTGTCTCCCACAAAAGTTCTACCCTCAGAATCCTTATAAATTCCATACGACTGATCTCTCTTACCGCCATCAGCATCGGACGACGCGACGCTACTAGTGGTGATAGTCAAAGCCGTATCGTCACTCTCGCTCAAATCTGTTTGAATTCCCGTGGGAACGTAATCCGGTGTAGATTGAATGGAATACCGATTTCCAAAACTAGGAGGCAACGAACCTATTCTCAAAGAACTCTCCTTTATGGGTCTCAGTTCTTCGACTATCTCCTTCCTGCTTCGCTCTTGACCCTCCGTCACGGGTTTAAATATTTTTGTGGCTTCGCGTCTGAGTTCCATCTCACCAAGACGTCTGCTTCTGTCAGCAGACTGAATGCTCTTCTTAGCACGTTCATACTCGCCTAAAATTAAATCTCGGCGTCTAGGATCCATCTGTAAAAACATCTTTTGTTTTTAATTGTTTTTATTATTTTCAAAATTAAATGTTTAATTATATTTTTTTTTTATGTTTTTAAGTAATAAAAAAACTCTTTCCGTCTTAATATATAATAATCTGAAAATATTCACATCTCAACTGACTGTGTTAATTGAAGTTTAAAAAAATACGTTTAAACAGTACATGACAAACCAGTTTCAGATTTAACGCATTTTGACAGTAGTTTTTACATTTGTCAAAAGATTTTTCATTCACACATCAATTCACTGAGTGTCGAATTAAGAGAGAATCCTTTTGATGACTGCGATTGCTATCATGAATATATTAAAAATTTTACCACTCAGAACCTAATTGAGCAGAAAATGCATTTTAATTTTCTCATAGTGGGGAATTCCCCTAATAATGTCATAAATGGGAAAAAAAAACCACCGCCTCAAAACAATTGAGAGTTCTGAACCATCTGTCTCAACACAATTGCGGGTTCTGGACCGCTGGTCTAGAGTCCCCAAAACTATTTTTTGATGATGACCCAGAATTTTTTGCTTTTGCTCGCGTTCGCCAACGATGGATCGATGGTCTGATCTGCGATGGGAACGTAGACGAAAAATTACGTACAAGATACGAGTGAAGATGTACAATTTCACCCTTTTTTTAAAAACGTGCGTTAACCACGCGTTCACCACGAGTATTTGAACGTTAAAAGCGCGATCTAGGAGTCACAACTGTACATGGGGGGGATTCAACACCATGTACAGTTTTTGTGAACAAGCGTGTGATTTAACACTGAATTCCACGTTGGTGAACGCATCGTGTGCGTATGTTGTACACGTACATGTACAAGTGGTCGTAAACTCTCATTTATTACCTACTGATATGCATAACGTCGTAATAACGTTATAAATATATAACGTCACGTGGGTGGATGGGATACATCTGTCTCTCCCTGCTATCTCACACAGGACACACGTTTGTTACACATGCAGTGTGGGGGGGGGGGGAAAGTATATTCTCAAAGGGTTAACAATATGAAGCGAGTTGGAAAAGGTGACTGTAATTCCGGTAATGTCACATTTGAAATTCATCACACTAAAAACTAAAGTGTTAAAACTAACACTTTCAAGGTGTTAAACCCATTCTAACTCTTAGGGTTTGATTTTAACACTTAAAGTGCAATGCTTTAAGCACTTAGACATTACAATCGTCAGACATCTGAAAGTTGAATGGATGGCACTTCCCATGTGTCTAGCATTGGCGGTTCTTCCAGAATCGTCCATAATTTGATTCGCGCTTAGTGGGTACATAATTAAAAGGACACAACGCAGATGACGCGGATCAGGCTCGAGAGTTCGAGCCTGATCCGCGTCATCTGCGTTGTTTCCTTTTAAGTGTCGCGACATTACACTTGTCAAGTGGTATTATTGTAACACCTGTCAAGTTCTGGGATATCTACACTTGAACAAAGTGCTAGTTCAGCACTTAGTAAGTGTTAAATACAGCACTTCAAGTGTAGTTTTTAACACTTTAGTTTTTAGTGTGGTCCTTGACTTTTATCGTCCTGGAAATCGACTTTCGGTAAAGTTATCTACCTTGAAATTATTAGATGAGCGAGGACGGTCCAATAAAGAAGCAGGTAATTGTTGATGAAAAACATATGCTGTGACACAACAGATAATAAAGCCAAATTTCCTTTAGTTACTTTTAATAAACGAAATCAGCAGACAAAACAACAAAAAGCTAAAGTGGACACTTAACGTTCGTAGGTGTGATACTGATAGATATTCTTGATGACGGATTATCTGTGAACAACTTGAGTCTAATCAGCTTGCCATAAAAAGTTAAGTTTTCCTTTGTTATCTTTAATAAACGAAAACAACAGGCTGTTGTGTCCATTTATTAAAAGTAACAAAAGGAAACTTAGCTTTATTTTCTTTTGATGCCAGAGGTGTTTTCTCCAAAACTAATTGCTTTTTAATTGGTCCTTCCTCTCTCGTTTAATAGTTTCAAGGGAGATAACTAATAAATAAGACTTTTTTCCGGCTAGCAAATCCTTTACGTCACGAACGAAGTGTTTCACGAATTTCTTTCTCATAAAGTCACGTGTGTTGATTGCCATAGTTTATCGAATCGGACACGATTCACGAAAAATAAACATTAACTGGTTGAGTGCTAGAAGGCACTATTAGGGCTTTCAACAAAATGAGAGTACTAGAGCAAAAACAGCATTTTTCTCCCTCATTTTCATTTTTCAGTCAAACTCAAATGATATTTTATTTTTATAAAATTGTTTTTAACAAATTATTGGAGAGTGACAACAGTCACTCTCCAATAATTTGTAGTAAAACAAATATTGATAAACAAATTCAGACAAGCAAAAATAATCTAGCCCTCAACCAGTTAAATACCGAGAAACTTTCGATTATGTGAGTATTAGTTTCAACCGATATAGTACGTAGATCCCATTAGCTACCTATTTTTCGTGCAGATCGCGATCGGATCGCCACACACTTACACCAATGGGCCGACATTTTCTAATAAAAATATTTCGAATGGAAGAGAAACTAAAATCTAAAATATCTGAGATTCTGTATTTTCACCTTTCTCTTTTAACATCTTATTTACTTATTTATTTAGTTTAACGACCCTTTCGACAGCCAGGGTCACTTCGTGTAGGGCATTTTACGGTAGAGGAAGCCAAGTATCTGGAGAGAACCACCGAGCAACGGCGAGCAACTGTCAGACTCCACAATTTACTAACTCCACAAAAGCAGGGTTAGCTTTGGTTGAAGACAAGTGCACCATCAGTACGCCATTGCAGCCCCTCTTTCAACGTGAGTGTTTTAGAGAGAAACCGGACAGGAAATTTTCAGTCGCGATCTGACTCTAATTCTCTGTCCGTTTCTGTGAGTACAGTACTGTACTGAATTGGTTGAGGATTTTTTTCCAGCAAAATAATCAATACTTTTCCATTCGAAAATATTATATTTCCAAACTATGATGCATGATTTTTGTCATATGTTGTATAGAATAATATTTCCATTGCAATTTACAGTACGACCGCCGCGGACTGGTCACTTTCCACGAATGGGCAATATTTCCACTGACGCAATAATATTAGATTCCAAACATTAATTATAGAAATAATAATAAAAAAATTAATTAAAGAGGGACGAGGTACAACCCGGTGCTTCATTAATTAAAATTTTGCTGATCATTTTTATTACCCGATAAACGCACGCGTGAATATCACTGCCCACGCGCGGATTACGACCAGTCCACGGCAACTTTACTGTAAATGAATGTTTTGTATAATATTACATGCTGTCTCGGCAAATCTGCACCGGAAACTATCAAAACACCTTATAAAAACACAAGCAACGCTAAGCGTGGCATCCACCCATTACCGACGGTGCTAGAAGAGCATGGTGAGTAGTATGTCATGTACCCGGACATTACACAGTTGCATGACCTCGGTGGATGACCTTGGAAGTGACGTCATGTCACGTGACCCAGTGGCGCCATGTTTGTTGTTATGATAACGCGCGTGAGCGGCCATGTTGTGACGTCATGACCATAGTGATACGTGGTGTTAGTGCGCATCCGCAGTGCGTCTTGTTAGGGTGATACGTGTTTCCGTCGTCCATTTTGTATACTGGAGGCCGCCATCTTGGTTTCTGTGGTAGCACGTGGTTGCTATGTTACCCTACCCAAAGGCTTCTTATAAGATAGGGGGATGTTCGGAGGGTATGTTCGATTGAATAAGAGTAATTTCCTGTTTTACAGAATTACGAAAACCAACAACTATAGGTTGTAGTGGTTCCCCTAAGAGTGCTGTTAATTGCAGGAGGTTGCTTAACCCTTTACCCAACGTAACGGTCAAAACCGGCCAGCGCTATTCACAAAAGTCACCATTCAATTTTCATTATTCTTTTCATTTTTGTCACAAAAACATAGCTTATGACCCCTCATTGGAACGAGCTCAACAAGCTCGTTCCAAAGAGAGGTCATGAGCTATGTTTTAGGCAAAGAATCATAACACTTAGTGCTTCAAGAATTTTATTTGCAAGTGCCGTTTACTTTTCGCTTTAGGTAAAGGGTTAATGCAGCTGATTACAATACAAAAGCAGATTTGACTGTATTTACCCCTCTTACATTTCTTTCAGTTTGTATTAAAATTTTAGCACCTGAGGCCTTGTGCCGCTAATAACTGCTGAGCTGCTAATCACAGATGGCGGTCCCTTAATGGAGCCCAGCGCCCTCAGATATCATGTCATTGTATAATCAAAGCATAGGATATGAATAGCGAGAATTGCCCTTGGTTCTGAAGTTATCCCGTTTCCTTTTCCGATATGGTCGATAAACCGACAGTGTGGGGTTACGGAACGTCGTAATTTTGTTGGCGAATATGCGGTATGAATGTCTTATGTGTTGACGGTGAAGACAAAAATTGATTTATATCGAAGAAATTCCGCTGTTGTGTTTTCCCCAAGGTGCTGCAACCACGATGCGCCGATCATTTTACTTCTTTTATGTCGCTTTCTTTCCTCACAATTGAATCAATTTCGCAGCCTTCATTCGCCGAGCGTTAGATAGCAGCTCATTATACTGGACTATTATTGAATTGGAAAGAATCTTTCCAGGTCCGTTCCATTGGGAGCTTTCGATCGTTTTTTGATTAACCCCTTTCCTTTCTGTTGTAGGGCATATTGAATTAATCATAGGCCATTGTCATATTATATATTCTTACTTTACGGCAATATTCAAACATTTTGATAAAGACACTTTCACTTTCCTCCCCGAGTAAGAGCCTGAACTCTACCTTTTTGGGAAAGTGTTTGAGCTAATGTTGGCACCGTAGTAATTCAGTTCAAATCTCACGATAAACGGAAATTAATGGTATTGTGTTACCATCCCCAAAACGGCAGCTAATGCGAGAATTCCAAAAGGACATAAAATAATGTTGAGGTTGGTCCACCGCTGAAATCGGGATTTAATAAAACCAACAAGTCTTCGTTCTACAGCACACACCATGGTGTGTGTGATGCTGAGTGGAGACGGGCGGTATTTGGATTGGATTTTTTTTCTGGTATCGGTTTGGGAATTTTTAGGGGGGTAAACTGACGTGTCGGATCGGTATTCGGTATCTGACTTGACTAAGATTTGCTGATAGAACCAACTTGGAATTCACACCGAGAAAATACAGAATAACCTGTTCATCTATCATTCTACCAGAGCGCCACAAGTGCCATTGCCAATGTGTCAAAGATTGGCATTCTTTTTCACACACAAATCATATCTACAGTAATTTTGTGACTTGTTCCAAGGACACCATAACCTTTAACTCTTTTGGCGCGGAATAATTTTAGAAACAGAATTCTTAGCACCTAATATTCGTCATGAATTTTACAGAAAGTATAGGTTGTTAGACTAAAACTTTATTATTTTAAAAGATGTTCTAACGATCTGATTGACAGTTTATCAAATGATTTTCTGTATATATTTAAATGGCACCTTTATACTTTCAAGGGACGATATCGTTGTTCATCGATAGGACATAAATGGTGCATGAAACATAGGAATACGCATCTTTGTTTAACCCTTTACCCAACGAATCGGCCGCATCCGCTCGCGAAACATGCAACTTAAGCAGTTAAAAAATATTATTTTTCAAACAATTTCAACAAAACCATATCATGTGACCCCTCGTTGGAACGAGCTCATCGAGCTCGTTCCAACGAGGGGTCACATGATATGGTTTTGTTGACATTTTTTGAAAAATTTGAAAAAAATGATATTTAAAATAACAAATTTTGATATCGTCTGCCTTTAGTGTACAGGGTGAAAAGCACTTAGAAATGGACACACACAGCTGGCTAAAATGACTACTGCAGTACCTTGCCGCAGTCTGTCGTCTGTCGACTTTAGTCGCCTGTCGCGCCAAAAGAGTTAAAGGCCTAATTCAGACGTTTGCGATCTCAAGGCGTGTACCCTTAACATGCGATTAGGAGGTCCTGTTGACAACAGACAAATCACCTGGGCAGTGATTTGGAGTCAATTCTTGGCTGCTCTAACAGGCAGCCGGGACTTGACTAGAAAGCACTGGTGAGCAAGTGGACATGTACTGGTTGTAGACTATTGGAAATTCAGGACAATTACCCAGGCCCTTAAAGATCAAACAAAACTGAAAAGATAATCTAAGTCTTCTGTCGTGAAAATGAACACTTCTAGTGCTATCAAGTCTCAACAAAGCCTTATAAACAGTGAATGTAGGAAAAGTTAAAAATACAGATGGTTTCGGTATTCAATGATTTGTTCGGTTCGGTTTTTCGGTATTCTTGTGATATCGATATCGGTTCGGCTTTTTCGGTATATTGACCTTCTGGGGCGCGGTGGCTTAGTTGGTAGAGGTGCAGGCTGCAAGCCGAGAGGTCCTCGGTTCGAATCCCACCTGCTGCAACCGCGTTGTGTCCTTGGGCAAGACACATCACCCCCATTGCCCACGTGGGGGCACCGTGACGTTGTGTACTAAGGCGTACTGCGCGTCGATGGCGCACCTGTCTTCAACCAATGCTAACCCTGATTGTGTGGAGTTGGCATGTTGGGGAGCTGGCAGTTGATCGCCGTTGTTCGGTGGTTCTCTCCGGCTTCATCCACCTGTAAAACTGTCACGGTCGTGGTTAGCCACTGTGCAGAAATATGTGACCATAAACACCAATAAATAAATAAGTAAATAAATAATATCGACCATCTCTTATGTAGCGAAAATTGTTTTTTGTTTCATCATACTGAAACGTCATACCCTAGCATCCAAAGCAATAGTGTTACTTTGATCGCTGACAAGTGTGAATCTATAATAATAATAACACTTTGGCTGGCCGCTGATTTGTCGAGGTTCTCAGCTGAGAAGGCCTTGGTTACCCCTGTGCTCCCAACTCCCTCACTATTCCCAAGCCTCTTCTCTCCTCCCAGTACTCTGAGACGTACTGCTAGATGACATCCCATACCCCATTCTTCCCAATCTCTTCGATAAGCATACTAACCCTCTTTTTAGTATCACCCACTAACCACATGTCTTTCATTCTCCCATCACACTTCCCCATTATACTCACAGTGAATCTTATTCTGTTAGACTGGTGTTTTGGACATTCTAGTAGAAAGTGTTTCAAGGTCTCCACCACGCCTAAATTACACATCTGGCAACCCCTTTTCGCCGTTTTTCCCAATTTGTCCCCTCAGCTTCAGGAACCGCGGCCTCAGCTTGAACAACAGTGACCCACGCCCCCCCCCCCCCCCAAAGGTGCCATTAAGGTATTCTTCTATAAAGTTAATAAACTGCCTGTCTTCACATCGCCTGTCTCTTTTAAATCTTTCTACATCACGGAACATTCCTGAACTATTCTGTCATCAGGTGTCCTGTACAGGAGACCTGATGATAGAAGAAGTGTTCAAGAGACGACACTTAGTCAGAGCTGGGAGGAGTTAAAATTTTCCTTAACACGTTAACGTGTTAAGTAATTCTACATTAAGGAGTTAAATGACGTCATTTGTTAAAATGAACAAAATTTTAATAACTTCGGCCATTTTTGTTACGAACAGTTCGTCTCTTGAGTTCCAATGTGTTCTATGTGCCTGGTGGCACATAGAACACATTGGAACTCAGGAGACGCGTAGTTAATGTAGTTCTCGCAGGACGCAGGTTATCGTAAATTCTAACATTCAGCGATGTTTTCATTTAAGAATACAATCGCTGCGGCCGTATCCATAGAAAGAGACATCCGCCGTTGCTCGAATACAGTCCTCACATGGAAAATAGGCGTTCGGATGAAGCTGATAGCGCTGTATCGCCAAATATCGGCGGACCAACTTCGCCAACGTAGGTAGGAGGGCTTCGTGGTCTCTCTACCAAATCAATGGGTCGTCTATAGTTGACGGACATCTAAATTATTCGTGTTCTTCAATTTCGTCAAATGGCGTAAAATTCGACGTCACCGGCACGCGCGATCCGGTTTGGGTAAACACAAGATAACGACGCAATGCTACATATTATACAATTATAATTTTCAAAGTTAAACGTTATTAACTTCGTTAAAATTTGTTAACGTTGTTAAAATAATTTAACACGTTAACGTTTGAACTGCTCCCAGCCCTGCACTTGGTAGGTTTTGGAAACGATTCGAAAATTTTCGAATCGAATAACCGAAACCGAAATGATTTCGAAATTAAATGAATTTCGAAGTTTTGCGGAGCCATAAGAGAAACAAACAACTTCCGGAGCAATGAAGTTGAACCTATGCCAATGAATAACATTCTAAGAATATGTTTTAATATGCAAAGCAAACTTTCAGCTAATGGTCCTACAGCAGGAAACCGGGTGTCCACCAGTTAAAAGATCGTTTATGCTTATTGACCCTTCGATACTTATGTACGTCTTATGACGTTCGAAATCAAACAGCACGTTGATACTTTGTGGTTATTTGTTTTCTTATTATTTTTCGATTTTTTTAAAGTTTTAACCTCAATTCCAATTTTCGTCCGAATAGTGCTCAGTGACAACCGTTGAGCCAAATGTTATCGCAGCTTAAAATATTAATATCATCCTGCTGTCAAGACTTCTTAACTGGTTGAGTGCTAGAAGCCACTGTCAGGGCTTTTGAAAAATGAGGATACTAGAGCAAAAGCCAACACTTTCCTTGGTTATATTTCATATTCAGTCAAACACAAATAATATTTTGTTTATATAAATGTGTGTTATTACAAATTATTGGAGAGTGCCCATAGGCACTCTCCAATAATTTGTTATAAAACAAATTTTGAATAACAAATTCAGACCACCAAAAATAATCTAGTCCTCAACCAGATAATGATAGTGGGGGGACATAGTAGCCACTAGGTTCGCCC
Organism: Pictodentalium vernedei; assembly: GCA_031216915.1. Taxonomy (NCBI): domain Eukaryota; kingdom Metazoa; phylum Mollusca; class Scaphopoda; order Dentaliida; family Dentaliidae; genus Pictodentalium; species Pictodentalium vernedei. Next base: position 74,932,508 of record CM062297.1, read on the forward strand.
TCAAGCTTCGGGTGTGGTCATCTAACAGCGGTGCGAGATGGGGAGGGCCATGGTAGCCCATCCTTATACGCCCAGCCCCGTGGGGGGGGGGGGGGGGGTTGTTACTTGGTAGTGTGAGCTGGATTCGTGGAGAGCACAATCATTGTGTGTCAATAGAGCACACATAAGGTGTCATGTTCATCATACCGTTGTTATACACGGCTGGCATCCCCATTTGGGGGGAGGGGGGTGTAGTTAGGCACCCGGTTGCGTAAAGTCACATATATCCCGTGTTTATGAAAGCGGGATAAGGCTATCGATATGTAGTCACCGTATATGGACTATAGGTGGGCCCTGGGGTACGGGCTCAGGACTGGAACTAAAGCCTCCTGCGTTCTATTTAGAAGCAATTGGATATCCTCATTAAAGAAGGATTTGGTAGGTTTAGGAGGCGTTGGTATAAATTTCAGTCCCTTGCCGAGTACAATCATCACAGGTTTATTGAGGGTGTAACTCGATAGGTTGGTGATGTGTTTGCTAGCCGTCTCAGCGTGAGCGGTTAGTATAGAGTGTTGTTTCATTCGACGTCGTGTACGCTGATTGTGGTTATGTTTAACACGAGAGGCCGCGCGGAAACTGCGCGTACGACAATAACTCTTAGGCCTACGGTGGTCCGTAGGGGAGTAAACATCACTGGTATGAGCGTAATGGCCTAGTCAGGGCCATTCAACCTCGAGTATTCTGGTTATATTCCGCAATATGCCGTCTCTGGTATAGCTCAGGGTAGGCCCTGAAATGGTAGGTATAATAGGTGTTTTATATGCCCGGTTGATAGTGGACATAGCAGGTCCGTTTATGGTTGGAGGGTGAGTAACACCGTCAGAACCGGATGTTGATAAAGCAGGTAGGCCCGCTGTTGGTCCAATAGGAGTGGACCGAATCACCAGAGGAAGCATAGGAAAACTGTAAACTCTCCGTGGAGGAGGTGGTATGCTGGCCGCTGGTCTCAGTGGTAGACGTGAGCCCATATTCCGACAGTGGGAGGTCGGATGTGGAACCTAGGGGACACAGCGTCACCTTGCCCCACGTGGGCAATGGGGATGAAGTGTCTTGCCCAAGGACACAACGCGATTGCCGCAGGTGGGATTCGAACCGAGGACCTCTCGGCTTGCAGCCTGCACCTCTATCTACTGAGCCACCGCGCCCCGGGTGAAGGGTTAAGAACACAACATAGTTCAGATGAAGTTTATTCATTTGTTTCCCTTATATATGTTTTTCTTCTGACCGAATAAGCTTAGCAACTGATCCCCGAGAACCTAAACGCAAGTTAGGGTGAGTCCAATACAGACAGGAAATTTGTGGTGAGTGGTGTCGAACAAACTATATGGGATTTGTTCCACGTTAATGGGTCTGAAGAGTTATTTGCTATCTGTTCTCACCGAACTGAAATCGCAATCGAATCGGAAAATTCAAAACCTTCCAGCTCTGCGCTGTACATTTAAGCTGAGATGGTGCCTGTCCATGGTACGTTAAAGTCGTCCATCCTCTCTCTGTCCACTTGTAGACGACGGAGGCGTGAGGGCGTGATATTGGAACCAAATCTCTTCCTGCTCAGCGCAAGTGGGATGAAGTGATTTGTTCAGCTGCACAACTCAAATATCTGGAAATAGATTCGAATTTGTGACCTCAGTATCGCAAGTTCAACTTGTCAGTCACTGAGCCACCGTGCCCTTACCCTGGAACCTACGAACTCCATAAGTTGGCAAAACGCAAACTTGTGACGTTGCGTAAATAGAGTTATGTAAAATATTATACCCTGAAACCTAGAAACGTTTAAACATTGATATTATTTATTTTATTTACTTATTACCGACACTATTAGTTTAAACAATATTTATTTCAAGAATATATAATAAGAATTTTTCCATACATTGATGTGGATTCGGCAGGAAGCTATAAGCTAATACAAGGCCGTTTCCACCCAAAACAAGATTACAAATAGTTACCAATGTCAATAGCAGGTGTGAGTGACTTTAGTTCCTTAGTTGAAACAGTATTTGTATAAATTACACAAGTGTCAGTAGTCGAGCTCACACATCGTCGTCCGGGTTAACCCCTTACCCAACACGGATAGAGTACGACAGTTGCACAAAAGGCGTCTTGAAACCACTCGACATTGTTTATCTTCTGATTCAAAAACACAGCTCATGATCCCCCACCGGAGCGGGCTCAACAAGCTAGCTCCAGTGGAGGGCCACGAGCCATGTTTCCGAGTCCAGAATTGTTAAGGAAATAAAACTTGAATGGGGGTTTTTGTTGATAGGACAACCCAATCCTGGCCGTCACATGCGCCAGAGGCAAGGACCACCGGAAGACGATGTGTAAGAATATTTAGACTACAAGTTAGACAATATGAGAACGATACTAAATAATAAGAAAAGAAACAAATCTGGACAAGCTTGAATACATGGTGCATTTACTACACGCGAGAATGACATAAGTAATTTCATTCAAATCGTTTAGCAGAAGATTATGAATACAAACTGTGAATACAGTCCGGGTGTCTCTGAGCTGCAATGAGAGTTGAATGGTGTGGCGGGCTATATTTGTTCCATTGAGCTAGTTTGGCAACAATTCATAATAATATTAAATGATATTTAGACTGGTTTAATACTGTGATACACATTAATCATTGGAATCGCTTACTCAATAATATAAAATCATGTACCACTTCAAAAATAAGACACTATCAATAGCCAGGGCCATATCCTGTCGATCACTTTTACGCGAGGATGAATACCAAGTTAGCACCACCAAGCAGCGGCATGTAACGGTCAGATTCTACAAGATACTATCCCAGCACAATCAGGGTTAGCATTGGTTGAAGGCAAGAGTACAATCACGTGATATCTGCTTCAGTACACTGCACCATAATTCTCCCGTCTGGACAGTCGGGATTAATAGTCTTGCCTAAGGATTGCCTAAGGTTCGAGTTCGAACCGTCGACCTACCGATCTCAGAAGCATTGGCAATTGTCAACGTGTGGACGAAAAATAGACAGAACTGATCTACGCGGTTTGACACGTCCTTTTTGTCCATTGTTTGGTGTACAAGCATCCGCAGTCGTAAATCCGTGTTTTACTCCGGAACGTTACTGAGAGGAGGGGTAGTGTATAGTACGACAGTCGACGTGGACTGTTCACTTTCCACGGGTGGACAGCATTTCCACAGACCCAATAATATTAGATTACGAACACTAATTATAGGTATAATCATTAAAAGTTTAATTAACGAAGCACCGGGTTGTACCCGGTGCTTCGTTAATTAAAATTTTGCTGATTGTGATTTTTATAACCTGGTAAAATGGGTGACCATCTGAGCGATCGATTCGGACTCCCGCGTTGTGTCCTTGGGCAAGGCACTTAACCCCGATTGTCCACATGGGGGCACGATGACGCCGTGTACTAAGGCGTACTGCACATCGATGGTGCGCATGTCTTCAACCAATCTAACCCGGCCTGTGCAGCAGTGCGGAGTCGCGACGTTGGGGAGCTGGCAGCTGCTCGCCGTTGCTCAATGGTTCTCCCCGGGTACTCTGGCTTCCTACACCCGTAAAACTGTCACGGTCATGATTAGCCATTGTGCATAAGTATGTGACCTTAAACACCAATAAATAAATAAATAATTATTACCTGGTAAACGCGTGCGTGGACATCAGTACCATTGCGTGGATTACAACCATTCCACAGCGACTGTACTGCAGGTGTCGTATGGCCCCAACGCACCAAAAAAAAAAGAAAAATGTTTTTCAGTCGGGGGATTTTCTTCTGGCTTGGCGTTTTAGACATGGATTCGCTCTTACTCGTAAACATCAGCCTGACATACAAACGGAGATCTGTAGAACCCCATTAGGGTCACTGAACAATTTGGAGTATCTGGGTTGTACGATACGTGTCAATCAATTTAGGAGTTGCGTTACAACAACATGTATATTTTATTTATCCACAAATAGAATTCCAAAATGTTTTGAGCTAGTTAACTATAATCCGGTCTGACTATTATGTCTCACGCCTGGTATTTTCATGAGAGCGATTTATTCGCTCGCCGTGTGCTTAGGGACGTAGCTAGAGGGTGGGGGTGTCTCACCCCCCCCCCCAATATTTCTAAAAAAAATCAAGATAGTTGGACATTTTTCAGGCAAAAAATCCAGCAGTTGGAAATTCGAAGCATTCTTGTAACCGAGGTTTTTTTCCGAATGTGATATTACATTTCCATGAAAATTCCAACCGCCGATAAAACAACGCAAGATTTTCCGACTACTCAGTGGCTCCAAAGTTAATTCCACAACCGTGGTCGTATCAGGCATTTTGTTCTCTTTTATAGGCAATGCACTCACAAACTGGAGTTTGTATTTGGGCTCAAAATCTGGCCCCTGTGAGGTTGTGTCCTGGATCTGTTAAAGTTACTACCAAAATTGTGCACAGTTTTCTTTGGTTCAGTGCTCTCATGAAAGACAGATAGAGACAGACTGTAAATTTTGATTTGTATTTATATGTATGAATTATACTACTCAAAGTTTTATGTATGAATTATAATACTCAAAGTTTGCTGAGCACCAAGTACATCCAACTACCTGTTTTACGTTTTAGTTGAAATATTGTAATGAAAAGTGTATATATGTTTTATTTAATTATATCTTTAATGATTTAAGTACAGAAATTAAGATTTCATTTGTGTTTGACATTATTTTTTATCTTTTGAATACGATAACCATGGAAAATGGATATTATTGGTAACAGAGGAAATTTTTCATTTAGCAAAAAGTTGACGGAGGGAACTGGTATGGCATTAATATCGAGTATGAGACCCATTACTGTTAATTTTAGCTTGACAACGCCTTTTCATGCTCCCATTCAGGTTCCTGGTGGTCCTTTGTGGTATGTTGTTCCATTCTTGGACCAGCATGGCACCAAGCTCCTGGACACTTCTTGGCTGGACTGGACGGGCTGAAATTGCAAGCTGCAACTCATTCCAGACATGATCGATTGGATTGTGGTCAGGGGATTTTGCTGGCCAGTCCATACGCTCAACTCCTTCCCTATGTCGGTACTCCCCGACAGCATGGGCAACATGAGGACGTGCATTATCGTCCATCAGAATGAATCTATCACCCACTGCACCTGCATACTATCTGACGTGGACATCCAGGATGTCATCAGTATACCGTTGTGCAGTCAATGTGCCACGTTCAACGACAGAGAGTTCTGTACGCCCATCCCAGCTGATGCCGCCCCAGACCATGATTGACCCTCCGCCATAGTGGTCATGCTCAGCAATGTTAATGTTATCTGCATGGAATCACTATCCTGGTCTTCTCCATACCCCAGAACGCCTATCTGTGTGGTCTATGTCTTGACTCATCTATAAAAAGGACAGGTCGTCAATTTTCTCTGGTCCATCCAACGTGGTCCATGGCCCATTCATATCGTGCCTGGCGGTGGTTCTGGGGCAGCGGAATGCGAATACATGCTCTTCTCGATCGGAGAATACCTCCGTGCAACCTTGTCCGGATAGTCTAGTTTAAACAATATTTATTGACAGAAACACTGCAATTGCATACAATATAGTTTACAACAATAACAGAAAAAAAACAAAAACATACAGATACAATTTTATGATAATGGATGCAGTATACAGTTATATAAATAAATGAAGCAAAATGATGAAGGGATTCAACAGAAAGCGTAATGCTTATATTAGTCGTCTCCCGTGGGTCTTTAAGTTACTGAGTACATTTAGCATGAACTGCTGGCGGAACACAAAACACAGATTGTTTAAACTGTATGTGAAAAGATTTTAGAATATCTAGATAAGTAGAGTAAAATAAGGTGTTGAAGAGTGATAAGAGAAGAAAAGAGGAGAGGGATGAAAAGATAAGAGAAGTGAAACCAACTTGAAAACAAACTTAACCATGTCAAAAATCGAACTAAATTCAAAACACTGGTTAGAGGGCACTGACGCAATTAATGCAGCATTCACACCCTTGAGAGGACGTAACTACTGAGGTGGCGGGGCAATCGCGATGTAACCAACAGTGACAGCTGGTCGGAGTCAAAGTTGATTTTATTGTGAACTCAATGAAAGAAGGAAGTTCAAAGAGCGGTGATGGCGGTACATACGGATAACATCGATCTGCGTGTGTAGCCGTAGTTTACCACGACATGGATAACCCTTCACCCAACGCGGGAAAAAGTCGATAATCACAAAATAGATTCTTAAATAGCTAAACTTTCACTACCCTTGCCACAAGAACACCACCCGCACCAGGTCGAGCCCAACAAGCTCGCTCCAATGAGGGATCACAAGCTATGTTCCTTGGACAAAAAAATGAAAACATAATAACATCTGAATGATGATTTTTTGTGTACAGCACAGGGCGGTCTTAGCTACTATGCTGGTCAGAGGAGTAAGGGTACAATTCACCTACGCAAACCGTTTCGTTCCCATGATATATTCCTGGACCGTTTCAAAAACTAAGCGATTTGCATCTTCACTTAAGAGCTCGGACCCTTGAAATAGTGTAGTTAAATTCACAGGAAACGGTATTCGCCCGATAGTGTTTGCCCGGACAGTCGAGTAGTGCTGACATGACAGCAAAAAATGGTCCGTCGATTCGACTGTTCCACACTGACAGTTAGGCGATGGTGTCAGGTGGTTTGCATGTAAGTGAGAGTTAAGGTTACTACAACTCAGTCTCAGTCTGCAGTGGTATATCTGTGCCGAACGACACTTAGCAGTACTGAAAAATGAAGGTGGACGTTGGTTTGCACGATTTAGGAATCTCTTAAAGTGGCTAATCGTAGTATTTTGTCGAACAGACAATGGGATGTTATTCCACTGATTAGTTACATCGGGAATAAATGACGACCGATATAATTGTGTGCGACAGAAGGGGACGCGGTGGTTGTCACTTGTACGTAGCACGTGGCTCGGGTTGGTTGCTGATATGACAGGGGACACCTTGTTTGATAGATATGGCGGTGTTATATGGTGGTACATTTCAAAGAACTGCATCAGCTGGTGTTTCCGGCGTCTATCCCGAAGTGTTTCCCAACCAGTTTCAGTATAAAGGAGGGCTTTACTGGAGCTTAAGGTTGCTCCTGTAACGATTCTGGCAGCAGCTATTTGAATCTTCTCGATGTCAGCGGCATTCGTTTCAGTACAGTTATCCCACACTGTGTCGGCATATTCCAAAAGAGGTCTGATGAAGGCAAAGTAAATTTTTTCAAGTACACTTCTATCGAGAACAAATTTATGCATTCTCAACAGGTCTATTCGTGTCCAGGCCTTCGAACAGATGTGGTCGATATGATTATTCCATGTACAATTATTATTTAATGTAACACCTAAATGTTTGTGGTTACTTACTTCGGTTATTTGTACACTGGAGAGATATAAAGGTGGGTGTGTGGGTGTGTGGGTGGGTTATTGTGACGAGATATGAGCATACTTTCCGTCTTTTGTGAGTTAAATTCTACCAGCCACGTTTTAGCCCAGCTTGCAATTCTTACTAGGTCAGTGTTAATTAAATCAGCAGCTTGAGTCGGATTTTCCACAATAAGATATAAGGACGTATCATCCGCAAAGAGTCGTATACTACTAATTAAGTTTTCAGTTATGTCATTGATGTATATCAGAAACAGAAGGGGTCCAAGAATCGACCCCTGTGAAACTCCAGAGCACACAGCTCTCCAAGATGAAGATTCAGACGCTATGGTAACCCTTTGTGTTCTATCAGAAAGGTATGATTTAAGAATGTCCAGTAGGTCCCCCTTAATTCCGATTTTCTCAAGTTTATAAATCAAACCGGCGTGCCATACTTTATCGAATGCTTTACTGACATCACAGAAGACCACTCTAACTTCTTTGCCTTCATCGAGAGCATGACAGAACTCGTCATATATATCAGTCAGTTGAAGAACCGTCGAATCGCTAGGCGTGAATCCAGACTGAAACTGGCGGAGAACATTGTTGTCAGTGAGAAATTTCCAGAGGCGCTTAAAAACACATTTCTCAAGCACTTTACCAACACAGCTAATCAATGATATTGGGCGATAGTTGGTCACTACATTGGATGGATTCTTCTTAAGGATTGGCGAAACGTTAGCCCTTTTTCCACATAACTGGAAAATAACAATTATTAAGTAGGATATTGAAAAGGACCGACAGTGGTTCGCTCAATGTAGTTTTACACTCATTAAGGATGCGTGGGCTTATGAGGTCTGGTCCGGACGCTTTAGAGGGATTGATTGATTTCAGTGCCTCAAAAACCTCCGTGTGATGTAAGGTAATGCTATTAATAATTACATTACTCTGTCGGGTAAGAGGTGGCAGAGAGGCCCTGGAGTCATCTACAGTAGATATAAAGCAGAAATATTCATTTAACACTTCGGCTTTCTCTGTGTTCGACGTATATATTTGGCTGTGGTAAGTGAGGGAAGGAATCCCAGGTGAAGCATTCCCAAGATACGGATAGTCTGCGTCGAAACATTTACCCTGGATGCATTCTGAAGGTCACTGTGAAGCTGGGTTGCTCTGGCAAAGCGGTTCCTACGGGCCTGAATGATCAAAAACCGGTCTTCAGCTGCAGATGTTGCCATGTCTCTGCCACCCCCATGCCGTCTTACTGGTGTACCATACTGCTGAAATCTTGCCAGGCTCTGGTGATCACCGTATGGTGAAAACCAAGGGTTTCACTAGCCTGAGGACGGGTAGCCCCTTGCTCCACCATCCCTATAACCCGCCACATTTCTGCTTCAGACAAATGTCTTCTTACATTTCCATTTGCCATATTCAGTCATTAAATTACAAGGGTTTGTGTTGAAATGAACATTGAATACCCTACACATGTCATGTACATATAGACAGTACACGAAAACATCATGAAAATCAAGGGGTACATGCTTTCCATGACTGTCACGAAAAGTCTGCCTGTCAAGAGAGCTAATGTAAACACTGGGGACCATCTCAATACATTCTTCAATCATATCCACCAAAAATATCGCAAATATGTCACAAGCAAATTTCACAATGATGTGTCAAATATTTGGTGATTAGCACACTTTGAGTAGTAATATCTCACTCATATTGTGACATAGTGGCTGAGTTAGTTAACGCATTACTCATACATTGTAAGCATAATAAATGGTTGTTAGTCAATGAGTTTCTTTCAAGATTAGTGTGCTTACTGCTCAGCACGACTTCATATTTGAGATGATTAATTAATACATTATTGGTTGAATACTGGTTTTTTTTAGCATTATCCATACATGTGCATTCATATAATTGACACAATGCCTAATGAAGGCAGATAGGGCCCACTTGCAGACTTCAAAACCACAAGAAATTGTCATTTGTGCTGTCTGAAAAACCTCAAATTATGTACATAGATATTTAGTTGCAGTCATTTAAACTCCATGGAAATATTCTCAGAATGCCCTAAAACCTACCCACACAGTCACTCGGATTCAACATTTTGACCCCCCCCCCCCCCGGGAGGGGGGGAGTTGAGAGGGAAGTGAGGGAGGGGCGGGGATAAGGTAGGGGACCCCGTTAAGTAACCATCCCTAGTTGGAATTCTCATAGATCTACACCTCCCCCACCCCATTGAAAACCTCACATCTACGTCCCTGCTTGTGCTCGCCATAAAAAATTAAGGAGGGCGAAAACTAGCCCTCCTGCCCTTAGAAAATAATAATTACCATAACAGCCTATTGCTAAAACCCACCTCTTTTAAGATCTTTGTTAAGGGTCTCTGTAAGACGGCCACACTTGTCGAGGCCCGGAGGTATGGGAGGGACAGTGTAGCCACCTCACAGAGACTACCTTTATATATATATAGGTTTTGATCCCTCATTGGAACTAGCTTGTACAGCTCGTCCCAATGAAGGCTCACAGGCTATGTTCTGGAGAAAAGCCTTTTTGTCAAGTGTAGTTTTTTCTCGTTGTATTAGATAAAGTGTTAGGACACTCACAAAGGTGATAGGTTAATAAAAGTTAAATGAGTTCGGTTCAAATATTCCAGTATTCTGGAGATCTAAAGAGTAGTGTAAGTGGAAACCTGCCATATCCTATTCTGGAGATCTGAAGAGTAGTGTAAGTGGAAACCTGCCATATCCTTATAACAGGGTTCTAATCTTTCCCTGAGATGGAACCAGTTCTATTTAAACAGTATTTATTTCAAATCAAATAAATTTACCAAGATTGGGGTTCAATTTCAACAGAATATTACATGAACTGAAGTACATTCAGCAGTAAACTTGGAGCTTATTCAACGCAGTCGCCAAACATTTTGAAACAAAGGAGATATGAACATTTGGCATATCGAACCAGTTTTGGTTCTGTATAGAACCAAAACTGGTTCGATATACCAACTGTTCATATCTCCTTTGCTTAATAATGATTTGAGACAACCTCGTATGAGCTCTAAACTTACAGTTGTAACCCCCGCAATTTATGTTTAATTCTGTTAATATTTAATGTTAATCTTTATAAATTTATTTGATTTGACATAAATACTGTTGAAACAGAACTGGTTCCATCTCAGGGACAAGATTAGAACCAGTTTTGGTTCTAAAGAGAACCCATATTTTTTGCAGTGTAGGATTGGGAGCTGTAATCTGAAACAATGATACTCAAAGATCTGATGGAGAAAGGTTGCCTCGTGTGATCGCGTTTCATCTGTGATAACCACTTAACAGCATTGCCGTCCGCGCGTGCCACTTCGGAAGCGATCGTGGCTTCATTACGCAATAAGGCGATAACGTTGCATCACCATCGGAGTTGACGCGAAGGTTCTTTATATATTGATGTTGACATCTTTCGACAATGTTTCGTAGGTTTCGACATGAATGTACTTGTACTGGACTGGGAGTTAATCGACGGCAGAATTACTTCTAACTGTCCAACATTACTTTCAACTCAAGGACATTATCACTCAGAGAACATTTTGAATTAAGAGACATCAGACACTCCCTCTGAATATGGGGCGAGGATCTGGATCATAGAATTCCTTACTAAAATTAACGACTCAAATTAGCATCACGTGCCACTTAGGGTACGTGTCGATACTTTGCATTGTCACTTTTTATCTTTGGTTTCCCACCCCCACCAAGCCACACACATACTCCTATATACATACCACGCCAAAACCTAGTTGTATGTGCCGCGACTAGAATTGGCCCGTGGGTCTTATTTCAATTGCGATGTCGTGGGCCGTGTTATAAAAATTAAAAAAAAACATTAGGAATTAAGAAAAGATAATTCACATACACTTTGGGTCAATTTAATACATGGCTGAACACAAAATAGGTCTTTTTTATTCACCTTAGTAATGTGACTAGCTATTGGAATTAACGAGTTTGATTTTTATTGCCAGCTATAGGCTTTTATTTGTCTGGTTGAATATATAGGCACAATTTAAATAATAAAACGAGATCACAGAATACTGTTGTTTTTGGTTCCTATTTACGTAGTTTAAACAATATTTTTTTCCAACTCTCAATGTGTAAAACATACAAGAATAGTATTTTTTCGGATTCTACAGTAAGCCAACCAGGGTCGTAACTTGTCCGCAATATTAGGGTCGGGGCGTAACAAACTCTTGCTCGATGACTAGATGAACCTGCCCTGAAGACAACATTTATATGATGATATGTTTATTCACCAGTATACAAAAAAAAAAATAATGCAGTGTTTACAAATTTACATATACATTTATACAATATTTACATTCAAAAGACAATATAAACACAAACATGCAAGATCGAATACAATACGTATACTGGCATGGAAAGGCATAGCCAGATTGGCTGTCTTCCTGCCTTCCTATATAGAAGGGGGCGTAAAAAACAAAACTAAGAAAGAAGGAAGAAGAATAAGAGAAAAAGAAAGAAAGAAAGAAAGAGGAAAAAATAAAAGATTAAACAGTAAAAAAGAAAGAGAAAAAAAAAACAAAAACAAACAAACAAAGAAAACAAAAAAAACTCCAAAAAACGCATGTGCAACATTATTCATTTCAGTTTTCCATTCACAACATCATACGGTAAGAAACCTATGCGGGTGGCTGCAAATGATAGCTAATTTCCAAAAGTAGAAGCGGGCTCAGTCGACAAGGCCTCAGCCAAGGACCAATCAATAATTGATATAATACGGGTTCAGTGTGAACCCACATGCACAACATTAATATTAAAACGTGCAATTCCACTCATCTCATTACTGCAGCTTGAGGACATGCATTTTTGTAAAACGCTTGACAGAAAGGCAGCGTGTTGTTCAAACGTGGTCCACATGGTGTTATATATATAGAATAAACGTAATGTGTTTTCAAGTAAAAAAAAACCTTATTCTACGAGAAGGATTAAGAATGAAACCGACGAGCCTCTTGCGAGTCGGTTTCATTCCTAATCCTACCTGTAGAATATTTTTTTTTACTTGAAAACACTATACGTTTATTTTGCTTATCCCATAAATCATTTGCAGGGCAGTCGCGGCGAAATCGTGTTGTTACTCGCTGCAAAACACTGCGCGAAGTGAGGAATACATTGGCCCAATTAGATCGACAGGCAAAACTGCCAAAAATAAACAAGGCACAGCGATACATTTCTGTCTAAAAATAATTACCCTTCACACCTGAGCTGAAGTTGCAAAAATATTTTATTAAATGAACAATGTTTATCTTTCTTATTTTCGTTGTTTTTTTTCATCGTCGATTCAACTACAGACGACACGCGCATATGTTTATTTACACTTTCCTAATTTGGAAAATGAAACATCACTCATCATGCCCCCGACTTTCACAATCGAACTTGTATGCTTTTTAAGTCTTGGTTTCGATTGATTTACCTTGTGTTTTCTTTGTTAATTGTTGTTCGTTTTATTGTTAGACAGAGTTGAAATGAGTTATATATTCTAAAACCAAGCATTTCAGCGACGGTTAACGTTTTATAAACGTCGGTTCATTTTGTCTCCCACAAACGTAAAACAGGTCACGACCACACGAATGCGATAGAGGTCAGAGGTCAACAATCCGTATCTACAAAAGGAATAAATTCTTTCAGTGTTGAACCTACGGGGAAAATTTATCACCCTACTAGCAGCTGGTACTAGGTGAATAAAGCAAGAATTTATCCAAGACTTTTATTGTTCGAATAAACGTCCATTTATGGGATAACATTTGTAGGGTGGCGAGTAGAGTAGGTTTGGACTAGTCAACATGTGATCGCATTTTTATAGCCTCTACTTACACCAGACACCAAATGCAACCGAGTCCCTAAAATAGGTGACCACTTTTATGCTCAGTTCAGCAGAAACCACAGGCACACTAAACGAGCGCCCGGTGGTTGTCGGGCACCATCAATCACATTTGATACAGTAGTGTGATGTACAGGTGGCATTTGCCCAACAGCGGTAATACAATATGGGCAAAATGCGATTGACGGGGATTAGTAATTTCGTTGGGCAATCACACGTCAATTGCAGTGATGCTGGAATATTGTACCATTTTTCTGCTCAAGCGTTCTGCAGCACAATGCCCAATGATAAAATTGCCCGGACGACTGTCCTACGCAGTCCCCGTCTGAGAAAGTATTGGAGTGGTGAGACACCCCTCCATCCCACCCCGGTAGTTACGTCAATCAAGCAAGGAGCTTATACGTACGTGTTTCTTTTCAACAGACAATTACATCTAAGATATCCAGACATATGCACAACTAAAATAATCTAGTGATCAATAATTTAAAACGATGGCATTATTTGTAGACTGGGATTAATCTGTTTGGCAAGATATCACTAATCGGTTTTTGGTGGAAGATTGAGAAAAACAGACAAAAACGACAGAAAAGGATCGGGCGGTAGGGAAAAGAGCTGGACAGTGAGTTGGATTATTTATTTATTTATTTATTTTATTGATGTTTAAGGTCACATATTTCTGCACAATGGCTAATCATGACCACGACAGTTTTACGGGTGGAGGAAGTCGGAGTACCCGGAGAGAACCACCGAGCAACGGCGAGCAACTGTCAGCTCCCCAACATCCTAACGCCACACAAGCAGGGTTAGCATTTGTTGAAGACAGGTGCACCATCGACGCGCAGTACGCTTTAGTACACAGCGTCACCGTGCCCCCACATGGTCAATGGGGGTGAAGTGTCTTGCCCAAGGACGCAACGCGATTTCCGCAGGTGGGATTCGAACCGAGGACCTCTCGGCTTGCAGCCTGCACCTCTACCCACTGAGCCACCGCGCCCCCAGTGAGTAGGATAAAGCAAAAAAATGTAAGGGTAGTTCAGATATAGCAAAAAAGTGTAAGGGTAGTTCAGATCCACCACTGTTCTAGTTGGCCTTAACAAAGAACAGCCTGCAGGGCCAATACTATAAATATTTTACAATGGTATTTTCTAGAATTGTATTTTCTTGTTATGACTTTAAATGGGTTGAAATGAATCATTAGTATTTTCAAAGATGTGGCAATTTGCCAGTTGGCAAATTGCCATATCTTTAAAAAGGCTAATGATTCATTTTAGTCAGTTATATTAATAGACAAAAAATACAGTTCTAGAAAATACAATTGTAAAAGTTTTATAGTATTGGCTCCTGCAGGCTGTTCACATACTCCAACCCGAAATGCTGTAAATTAATTAAACGACACGAGAAATCACTCTGAATCATCCCCGAATATCATTCACAGAAGGTGAATAAGTTAGTTTAGGTTTTATGCAATTAACGTATTTCAGGCAAAACGTCTTGGTTCTGGCTATACAACTGAACAACTCGTGAGTCAAGGACGTAAGAAACATTTCAAACTTGAGGGAGCACTGTCATACAAAAACACCTGCACACTGGTTCGTGTGGTTTGGTTGCATGATAGGAGTACAATACACAATGCTTTGTTTGGGACTCACGCTCCTCTACATTGAGAGTTAGTACATTTATTAAATATATTAACCCGCTGAGTATTTGTGAGATATTTTTTCATCAAATCTCGTCATGACAGCTTTGCAGCAGCCATCACTGGATCTGATCAAACATTCTTATAAATTTAACTTGGGAAATCATCGGTCAAAATATCCATTCAATTTACAGGGTGGACATTGGATTAAATGTGGCCAAGTTATATGTAATTCAATATCAAGAGAAATCCTGTCGTGGGCAGGAATATCTGCCAGCTGCATGAAAAGAGTTAAAGACACAAATATCAAACTAGGGAGTCTTTGGTCACATCTTTCGAGTATAGAGTCTGTGCTGATCCTCCCTGCTTATATTTAATATGATTGCAAAGGTGGGTTGCTAAAGGCAACGTTGACCTAAATTCTCTCTGTCTCTCTCTCTCTCTCTCTCTGTCTCTGTCTCTCTCTGCTCTCTCTCTCTCTCTCTCTCTCTCTCCTTCTCTCTCTCTCTATCTTTCAAACTTTTCTCCGCGCACGACCCTCAGGTTTTTACGTCCCTGATTGGGATGTAATACATACAAAGAAGGTTGTAATTCACAGCACCTGTAAAAATGCATATATGTTGCTTCGTTGCAGGTAGTACGTTTCAGCGAATCGTGAAAGTCTGCTACCGCAACTGATCAGAACTGTAAAAGGAGCATACTGCAACCAAAACTCTCTGATGATCGAAAAATTTAACCCTTTACCCAACTATTTTGGCCGCATCCACCCGCGTAATATGCAAATTCAGTAGTTGAAAAAATATTATTTTTCAAGAAATTTCAACAAAACCATACCATGTGACCCCTTGTTGGAACGAGCTCGTTCCAACGATGGGTCACATGATATGGTTTTGTTGAAATGTTTTGAAAAATTTGAAAAAATGCTATTTAAAAAAATAAATTTTGATATCGTCTGCGTTGGGTAAAGGGTTAAGGAAAAACTTTAATTCCATCCTGCAATATTCTGTATTTTTGATTGGCTTGACAAAACGGACGAATCGCTGTTGAATATAAGACCTGATTTGAGACAGGCACAGGGGCGTAGCTAGGATTTTCTATTGAGGGGGAGGGGGGGCATACATTTTTTTTTGGGGGGGGGGGGGGGTGGGGGGTCTATATATGTCGCAGGCATATCCAAAGACCGTAGGGCTGGGTGGGGTGGGCATGGAAGGGGACATTCCGCTTCCATTGGTGGGGGCTTGGAGGGGGGGGAGATGTCCCCGAAAGAATTTTGAAAATTCAAAGCCCAGAGAGTGAATCTGGGCTCCTTTGGTGCTTTGATGTGAAATGTTTCAAGAGATCAGGTTGGCCCACTATTCATCCCGCATGATACGCGAACCACTTCTAATGCAGAACTATGTCTATACGCCAATAATGATATTCTATGACAAGGACTGCAACGTCATTATTAAGTAGGGATATTCATTCTAATTCAAATATAGTTCCCAAGTATACCATCGTTATTATCACAGTGCAATAATAAAAGCAAGGACAACTCCACACCGCCGAAGTAAATGTTTTCCGCCTTAGATGCACCTTTGTCACAAAGTAAGTTACGATGTTATTAACCCATTCCCTACCGGCAAAGTTATAATATGACAATACGCAAGGCGTAAGAAGGAACCCCAAAGTATCCAACATATTGAAATATTTCATTCCGCAACCATTACTCCAAAAACATTTTGGTTTATTCAGTCGAATTCCTGCAATTGTTTAATTTCAGCCAAACATGAAAACGTTTCACAGTACTAAATATTTTCCCATAAACGACAATTATAACGTTCAGGAGAAAAAATATGGTCGCATCATTTTAAATTTAACATTCAAATATTTTTTGTCAAGTATAGCCCTTCAGACAACCTTTTTCTGATTTTTAAACATGGGTCATGCAACAAATAAAAGAAAAACTAACAGAAAGGGAAGTGCTGGTCACATGTTCATATTTCTCAGGGAATTCCCAAACAAAACACACCAATAGTCAAACAAATTTTTAGGTTCTAAAAGTCCTCAAATCATCCTCTTTCTTCATCTGGAACATTCAACAGCAATGCAAAATGTCAGTAGACTTCTTCAAATGTTTATTGAAACAATATATTTTCCCAAGACTGCTTAGTTTTGGGAATTTCATAATTTCCGAGCGCAACTTTTAGAGACAGGTAAATCTAATTAAAATATTTACAACAGTTATACCTATGAGCAAACCCAACCCTACCAAAGATACATTTACCTCTTTCATGTGATGAAAGAGTCATTTCTGTAATAGAATTCAACTTTTGGCTTCTGTCTAGTAAAAAGCATGGGAAATTTGTTCTTTTGAAGAGAACTGTCCAATCTGTGTCAAATAGGCTTAAAAACTGTTATTGCCTCCGACAGAATTTCTACTCTGTTACCTAATAAGTTGGGAGGGATAAGAATTCACAGCTTTCTTTGAAACTACCCAAATCCCAAAATAAAACTAAAATCTGCATCAGCACACAAAACCGTTTCACAAAATCTGTTTTAATTAATCATTCAGCAAGATAAATAGTGCCCCACCACCATGAAACAATATGTCAATTTTGTTTCAAAATTGGGGTTGTGCAGGGCTTATAGTTCCTCTAAATTTGGGAGAATCCATTTGCATTCTTGCGGAAATAGTTACGAGAATTCAGACCTGCTATGGGCCAGGATCCTATTAGGTCAGTATGATTGAACCCCTGTTGCATACTGATAATACATGTTAACCCTTTACCCAATACAGCTTTTTAATTTTTACAACACCAACTACTGATTTTTACCCCCAACCCCCTCCCCCCAGGGGCCTTAATCGCTCACCTGACAAGGTGGTTCAGAGAAGTATTTTGGGTTAGATTCAGTTAGTCAAGGTTCATGGACACTACATACATGTAGGAATAATGTTGTGAAATTATTCATAATTCTAGTGTCCATGTCAGATGATTATTAGCATAGGTCTTCCTGATTGCTTCCAATTCTGACAGCTGTAGACAAGTACTGCCAAACTTCCAAGGGTTGTTGTGGCACTGCAGCCTGAAAGGCAAATTTTATGGAAAAGCTCTAAGGAATGGGTTTGAACATTTATGAACAACCTCGAACTTAACCCACCCCTGCCCAAATATTAAGCCACAGACTTGAAATGGACAAACTCAAATCTGCACCCCCCCCCCCTCATTCCTGCGATACCAAATATGAAAGGGTTCTGTCTGGCAGGAACCAAACTGGAACAAATTTACATCTGACCTCCCCAGAGATGTTGTACACCAAATATTAAAGCATTAAGCTAGTGGGTCTGAAGAAAAAAAATTTTAAAGAAATTTTCTCATGTTGCTTTGAGTTAATTTGCACTCCCATAATGAGCCCAAATATTAACCCATAGATTTGGCTTGAACAAACATGAATCTGACCCCCTTAGAGATGTTGTAAGCCAAATATGAAAGGATTCTGACAGGTGGATCTGAAAAAATAAAATAGAGTTTTAAAGAAATTTCCTCATACTGCACTAAGTTAAACTTTGGGCTTCAATAAATAGACCAAATATTAAGCCAGAGACCCGATTCAAACAAACTTCAATCTACACCCCCCCCCCCCTCCTCCCCCCACTAGAGATGTTGCATTCCAAATATGAAAGCATTCTGACTGATGGATCTGAAGAAGGTTTTCAAAGAAATTTCGTCATGTTGCACTGTTGATATTTGGGTGCCCATAGGGAGCCCAAATATTAACTCAGGGGCTCGATTTGAACAAACCTGAACCCATCCCCCTCCCCCACCCCTAGAGATGCTTTATACCAAGTATCAAAAGATTCTTATACATGGTTCTGGAGAAGATTTTTTTCAATTTTGGAAAACAATTTATGCGTGCTATCAGAGAAATGCTTGGGACCCCCTATGGGTGTGGCAACGTTATTTGAACAAACTGGAATTCATATATAAGGAACATGAATATCAAATTTGGTTCAATTCGGCTCAGTTGTTTATGAGGAGAGGTTGATAATGTAAAGTTCATGCCGGACAGGACGGATGGATGGTCGACTGACAGAAAGTCATCATTTAAGCACCCCCTGACTTACAGTCAGGTGAGCTAAAAATAAACATTATTCATCAAGCGTAATAATTATGGATGTTACTGGAACCGGCTGATGAGAGCTGGTTCCAATGACAGCCATATTTGTACAAATTTTATTGCCAGGTCATGTTAGTGTTGTATTGGTTAATTTGCTGCCTTTGTGTTAGGTAAAGCGTTAAACTGACTCAGTTCTTTTCATGTGAATCCTAGCTACAATGTTACGAGAAGCTACATGGTTTCTAACTGGTTTTGTTGCACGGATCTCTACGGGAATCGATTCTCAGATTCTTATAAGCCCTGGCTGAGGCTATATAATTCACCAATATCAATAGAAAGTGCCATTTCATCTCAACAAACTGATGTCAAATATTCTTTTACCTAGTGATGGGATAAATTATTGCCCTGGATGTGCCCCCCCCCCAAACCTCCCTGTATGCAGTTTTTCTTAAAACAAGAGGCCCCAGGGGGCCTGAGGGTGCCCACATGACATGGTAGCCTAAATATCAACCCAGAGAATTGATTTCAACAAGTTGCATCTACTCCTCCTGAGAAAAGCTTATACCAAATATCCAAAGATTCTGACAAGTGGATCTAAAAAAAATGATTTTTAAAGAATATTCCTCATACTGAACTGAGTTATAATTCAGGCTCCCACGGGGAGCCCATATATGAACCCAGGGACTTGGCTTTAACAAACTTGGATCTCACCCCCTTAAGGATGCTGCACACCAAATATCAAAACATTCTGACTGCTGAATCTGAAGAAGATTTTTAAAGAAAATTCCTCATTTTGAACTAAGTTACAATTTGAGCTCCCACAGTGAGCCCAAACATGGACCTAGGGACATGGCTTGAACAAACCTGAATCTTGCCTCCTAAGGATGCTGCATAAAAAATATCAAAAGCATTCATCTGCTGGATCTGAAGAAGATTTTTTAAGAAAATTCCTCATTTCGAACTAAGTTACAATTCAAGCTCCCACAGTGAGCCCAAATATGGACCTAGGGACATAACTTGAACAAACTTGAATCTCACCCCCCTAAGGATGCTGCATACCAAATATCAAAACATTCTGACTGTTGGATCTGAAGAAGATTTTTAAAGAAAATTCGTCATTTTGAACCAAGTTATCATTCGAGCTCCCACAGTGAGCCCAAATATGGACCTAGGGACATGGCTTGAACAAACTTGAATCTCACCCCCTAAGGATGCTGCATACCAAATATCGAAACATTCCGGCTGCTGGATCTGAAGAAGATTTTTAAAGAAAATTCCTCATTTTGAACTAAGTTATAATTCGGGTTACCACAGTGAGCCCAAATATGAACCCGGGGACTTGGCTTGAACAACTTGAATCTCACCCCCCTAAGCATGCTGCATACCCAATATCAAAAGATTCTGCTGCTGGATCATGAGAAGAAGATTTTCAAAGACATTTGCCTGAAATGCACTAAGTTCAAATTTGGGCTCCTATACTGAGCCCAAATATGAACCCAGTGGGCCGATTTGAACAAACTTGAATCAGATCCACCCCACAATGTTGCATATCAAATATCAAAAGATTTTGCCTGCTGGATCTGGAGAAGAAGATTTTTAAAGAAATTTGCCTGAAATGCTTCTATAGTAAGCCCAAATATGAATCCAGGGGGGCTGATTTGAACAAATTTGAATCAGATCCACCCTACAATGTTGCATACCAAATATCAAAAGATTCTGCCAGCTGAATCTGGTGAAGAAGATTTTTTAAGAAATTTGCCTGAAATGCACTAAGTTTGAATTCGGGCTCCTATACTGAGCCCAAATATAAACCCAGGGGGCGGATTTGAACAAACTCGAATCAGATCCACCCTACAATGTTGCATACCAAATATCAAAAGATTCTGCCTGCTGGATCTGGAGAAGAAGATTTTTAAAGAAATTTGCCTGAAATGCTTCTATAGTAAGCCCAAATATGAATCCAGGGGGGCTGATTTGAACAAATTTGAATCAGATCCACCCTACAATGTTGCATACCAAATATCAAAAGATTCTGCCAGCTGAATCTGGTGAAGAAGATTTTTTAAGAAATTTGCCTGAAATGCACTAAGTTTGAATCCGGGCTCCTATACTGAGCCCAAATATAAACCCAGGAGGCGGATTTGAACAAACTCGAATCAGATCCACCCTACAATGTTGCATACCAAATATCAAAAGATTCTGCCTGCTGAATCTAGAGAAGAAGATTTTTTAATGTTTTTCCCATTGCCTACAGTGTTAAAAAGTGTTTTCAAAGTCCCGAAACTGTACCCTATGATAAAACCGATAGCAATTTTTTTGGACCAATCCTTTCTGTTGGTCCTAAGGAAGCTTCACACCAAATAAAAATTCTCAGTGCCGTGCAGTTTTGGAGATATGGCGTTTTACTTTTTTTCTATTTTTAGCTCCTGCGGTTCCCACGGGGCTACAGAAAAAGAAAATTCAGCATAAATTAGGTACTTATGACCCAATAAGCCCTCACATAAAATTTGATTCAAACCAGCCTCTCGGTTCGGAAAATAAGAAATTTTTGGCGGGCCAACAATTTTGTCCCTCCCATAACAACGCCAAATTTAGCCCATCAAACTTCTCTTAAAGAAATCCAAGTCTACACCTTCAAAGGAAGCTGCATACCATATATCAAGTCTCTACTACTGGTTGATGAGAAGAAGATTTTGGTGCCCCTTGGGGGCATGCCACCACCCAGGAGAAGGGGGCAACTTCATTTGAACAAATCTGAATTGGCATTAGGTAATAAACAGTTACCCAACATTTGAATAATATAAAGTTAACACCGGATGGACGGCGGACAGAATGTGATCAGTAAAGCTCCCACTGAGCTTCGCTCAGGTGAGCTAAAAAACTATATTAATTTTTTAATAAATTGATGGTGACATGAATTTCCCATTATTTTTTAATCACATTCTTTCTTCTGAACACATTTCACATTGTGTTTGATATTTTGCAATCTTTGTAAGAAAAAGCCTAAGTTTTCTCAGTTAAGGCACCTCAAGTCATAAAACAGTGAATTTTTCCAACAGAATGATCAGTACCTGCTACTGTGGTGTCTCATGACACTGTTAAAATTCCCAAAATCACCAAATATTGATTCATTAGTGCTGTGCTTGTGCTGCAAATATCCACAAGTGCACTTTCGCTATTTTGGTTTTAATCCCCACAGGCATGCATTCTGTCAAAGGGAGAAAAATTGTAGAAAATATGTTCACAAAGAGGACAAGTTGCAGTACAGTCGCTGTGGACGGGTTGTAATACACGCGTGGACAGTGATGTCCACTCGTGCGTTTACCAGTCAATAAAAATCATCATCAAAAAAATTTTAATTGAAGCACGGGGTTGTACCTGGTGCTTCATTATTTATTAAATTTATGATGATTATACCTATAGTTAGTGTTTGGCATCAAATATTATTGTATCCGTGGAAATATTGCCCATCCATGGAAAGTGAGCAGTACACAGCCACTGTACTGTATTTGTTTCAAGTATATAATATACTCTTTGATGTTTAATATATTTGTGATAGGCTGGGTCCAAAGTACTCAGTACTTGTAGTACTCGAGTACCACTTTTTTGATAAAATACTCAATACTTGCCAGCCCAGATTTGTGTGTGTGTGTGTCGGGGGTGGTGGGGTGGGGTGGGGGGGGGGGGTGGGGGGGGGACAAATGAAAAGCAAAGAAACATTTCATCTGAAGGACAGACAGACATGCAGTAACAAATTTGGGAAGCCTACATAAAAGTAGTGACTAACTTAAAATGAAAAATATAGATAGAAGAGCCAGGGCAATGTTGTCAAACAAAAAACAAACAAGAGCCCCCAGAGGGCCTGATGGCATTCACCTGACATGGTAGCCTAAATATCAACCCAGGGAATTTATTTGAACATTTAGTTGCATCTGCCCCTCATAAGAAAAGCTTATACAAAATATCAAAAGATTCTGACCGGTGGATCTCAAAAAAAAAGGATTTTTAAAGAATATTCCTCATACTGAACTAAGTTATAATTCAGGCTCCCACAGAGAGCCCAAATATGAACCCAAGGACTTGGCTTGAACAAATTTGAATCTCACATCCCTACGGATGCTACTATATACCAATATCAAAAGATTCTGACTACTGGATTTTAAAGAATATTCCTCTTATTGAACTAAGTTGTAATTTGGACTCCCACAGGGAGCCCAAATATGAACCTGAGGACTTGGCTCGAACAAACTTGAATCTCTCCCCTCTAAGGATGCAGCATCCCAAATATCAAAATATTCTGAAGAGTGGATCAAAAGAAGATTTTTAAAAAATATTCCTCATATTGCACTAATCTAATCATAGAGAGTCCAAAAATGGACCCAGGGATTTGATTTCAACAAACATGTGAATAAATCTTCCAAAGATGTTATATGCAAAATATGAAAGCCTTTGGAGCAGTGGTATGGGAGAAGAAGATTCTTTAATGTTTTTCCCATTACTAAAATGATGACTCCACATAAGTCCTGGAAAACTTCCCTATGATAAAACTGATGGCAATTTTTTTTTACCATTCTTTTCGGCTGTTGGTAAGGAAGCTTCACACAAAATAAAAATTCTCAGTGCCGTGTAGTTTTGAAGACATGGACGTTTTAAATTTTTTCTATATTTAGATTCTGTAGTTCCCACAAGGGCAACCGGAAAATGTTTTGGCATAAATTAGGTACTTACATGTACAACCCAATAAGCCCATCATATCAAATTTGCTTCAAATCAGCCTCTCAATTTGAAAAATAGAAATTTTGGTACAATTCGGGCTCCTACAGGAAGCCCAAATATGAACCCTCGGACTTGGCTTTAACAAACTTATATCTCACCTCCCTAAGGATACTGTATATATCAAAATATTCTGACTGCTGAATGTGAAGAATACTTTTGAAGAATATTCCTCATTTTGAACTAAGTTATAATTCAGGCTCCCACAGTGAGCCCAAATATGAACCCAGGGTCTTGGCGTAAACAAATTTGAATCCCCCCCCACCCCACCCCTCCCCCTGTAAGGATGCTGCACACCAAACATCAAAACAGTCCGACTACTGGATCTGAAAAAGTCTTTTAAAGCAAATTCCTCATTTTGAACTAAATTATAATTCAGGCTCCCACAGTGAGTCAGGGTTTCACAAATATATTTTTGTGGGATCCATTTCCAACATGTGTCTTAATCACATGAATTATGCTTATTTATCTTCAAATACATATATTGTTAGATTGTTGAACCACCACATCAAAGGCTATTGCAGTAATCATGTTTATAGAAATTAATTAGATCTGATACGGTTAACCCATATGTGTACCCATACGCGCAACTAGTAGAAAACTGTATGACGGAGGGCCACCACGGATGCCGACATTATGTACACCATACAAGGTATGGGTACATATAGAAATGGATTGGAGGAGTTCTAATTTGACGGATAAAGGGTTAATATCTCCGGATCAAATTATCAGATTTACATAAAAAACTATACAGCACAGCACACCAGTAACCTGAATAAATATATAAAGTAACATGACAATCGGATTGATATTTTTTGAGTTATCTCATGCCAAAGGGATTGGAGGAATTTTCAATTTGAAGGATGAAGGGTTAATATCTCAGGATTAAATAATCAGATTTACACCAAAAACTATACAGCTCAGCACATCAGTAACCTGAACAAAAATATAAAGTAACTTGACAATCCAAGCAATATTTTTCAAGTTATCGAATGCCAAAGGGATTGGAGGAATTTTCAATTTGAAGGATAAAGGGTTAATATCTTGGGATCAAATTATCAGATTAACACCAAAAACTATACAGCTCAGCACATCAGTAACCTGAACACAATTGTAAAGTAACTTGACAATCCAAGCAATATTTTTCAAGTTATCAAATCCCAAAGGGATTGGAGGAATTTTCAATTTGAAGGATAAAGGGTTAATATCTCAGGGTTAAAATAACAGATTAACACAAAAAACTAGACAGCTCGGTACATCAGTAACCTGAACACAAATATAAAGTAACTTGACAATCCAAGCAATATTTTTCAAGTTATCGAATGCCAAAGGGATTGGAGGAATTTTCAATTTGAAGGATAGTAACTAGACAATCCAAGCAATAATTTTCAAGTTATCGAATGCCAAAGGGATTGGGGGAATTTCCAATTTGAAGGATAAAGGGTTAATATCTCAAGATCAAATTATCCGATTTACACCAAAAACTATACAGCTCGGCACATCAGTAACCTGAACACAAATATAAAGTAACTTGACAATCCAAGTAATATTTTTCAAGTTATCGAATGCCAAAGGGATTGGAGAAATTTTCAATTTGAAGGATAAAGGGTTAATATCTCAAGATCAAATTATCAGATTTACACCAAAAACTATACAGCTCGGCAAATCAGTAACCTGAACACAAATATAAAGTAACTAGACAATCCAAGCCATAATTTTCAAGTTATCGAATGCCAAAGGGATTGGAGGAATTTTCAATTTGAAGGATAATGGGTTAATATCTCAGGATCAAATTATCCGATTTACACCAAAAACTATACAGCTCGGCACATCAGTAACCTGAACACAAATATAAAGTAACTTGACAATCCAAGCAATATTTTTCAAGTTATCGAATGCCAAAGAAATGGATATGGACGCCGGATGGACAGACGGACGGACATTCTAATAAATGGGTACTTAGGTGACTATTTTTACGGGACTACAATAAAATTCATGTCCATTATACTAAAACAAGTGATTTGGGGAAAAATTTTTGGGGTGGTAGCAAACCCTGACCCTACCCTTTACTGACCCTAACCCTACACCCCCACCCTCTATTCTAAACCCCACCCTAGACTAATGAAAATGGCTATTTTTTTAGGGTACATTATCATAAAATGCATGTCCATTCTATTAAAACAACTTTTTGGGAAAAAATTTTTTGGGGTAGTAGCAAACCCTAACCCTACCCTTTACTGACCCTAACCCCACCCCAACTCTAAACCCCACCCTAGAAAATTGGGATTTACTTGTGGGACTAGCCACCTAAATCGCGGTAGTCACCTAACCCCCGTTTATACCGAAAATTAGCCCCCCGAAGTAGTCATTTATGAGTGCGGATGGACAGACAGACAGACGGACGGATGGACAAAGGATGGACGAATGACGGATGGTCACCCCGGATGCCGGCATTCTGTGTACCATACATAGTATGGGTACACATAAAAAGTAATTGATCAGTAAACCGTTACTTTTGAAGTACGGTACTATATGGCAGGGTATTTGATGGCTGGATTCACATCGCAAAATGCTATACAAAAATGTCCAATTGCTAACCATTTTTCTTTCATATTGGGTAAGCTAAAATTCACTATTTATCATCACTTTCTGAAACCAAGATGGAAACTGCTAATCAAATTTTTCAAAACAAAAAATACCCTGTATGGGTTAACTATGGAACAAACTTGCTCCAAAACAGGCAAACATTGTTACACTGGCTCACATCAATTGCATGAGACAGAGAAATGCATGCCAGTTACGTGCCAAAATACTTGTTCACTTGCATGATGATTATACTGTATCAGCTAAAAACGGTCATTCTCAACCCTTCACCAAATGCAGGTAGCAGACGATACTTGCACAAGAAATTCTTGAATTACTAAAGATTTTCAATGTTTGTCTCAAAAACATAGCTTATGACCCCCAACCCCCCCCCCCCTTATTGGAACAAGCTCAATGAGCTTGTTCCAATGAGGGGTCATAAGCTATGTTTTAAGACAAAAATTGAAAATATAAAATTTGAATGGACATGTTTGTATATGGCGCTGCCCGGTTTTGTCCATTATGCTGAGTAAAGTTTTAATTATATAAATAGTCAATGGTACAGCAATTATTCAGCTACCTATTGGGGCAAGTGATTAATCAGTTAACCAAGGTTAACCCATGCGATTAATCAATCACGAAAACCCTTTAATCGTTTCAGCTCTAAAATTAATTTAATTTTATTAAATTTTATCTGATGAAAAAATGCTTATATTTTGGGGGGAATGGTAAATA
Organism: Pictodentalium vernedei; assembly: GCA_031216915.1. Classification (NCBI taxonomy): domain Eukaryota; kingdom Metazoa; phylum Mollusca; class Scaphopoda; order Dentaliida; family Dentaliidae; genus Pictodentalium; species Pictodentalium vernedei. The sequence goes on from CM062297.1 coordinate 74,959,623, forward strand.
TGGATCTTCTTAACAAGCATTTGCAAGAACATCACAGGAATGAAATCACCGTTCTCGCAATTTGCGAAACACTGGTGAGCAAAAATATAGGCTTGGCTTGAAGAAACTTAAATCTCACCCGCCTAATGATGGTGCATAGCAAATATCAAAAGATTCTGATTGGTGGGTCTGAAGAAAAAGATTTTTAAAGAATATTCCTCATACTGCACTAATTTCAACATTTGGACTCCCATAGAGAGCCCAAATATGGACCCAGGGATCTGATTTCAATAAACGTGTAAAAAAATCTTCCAAAGATGGTATATGTGAAATTTGAAAGGTTTTGGAGGAGTGAATTGGGTGAAGAAGAGTCTTAAATGCTTTCTCCATTACCCACAGTGTTACAGAATGCTGACTAAGCATTTTTTTCAAAGTCCCGAAAAAGTACCCCATGACAGACCTGACAGAAATTTGCTTAGACCATTCCATTCTGTTGGTCCCAAGGAAGCTTCACACCAAATAAGAATTCTCAGTGCCATGTAGTTTTGGAGATATGTGCGTTTTGAATTTTGTTCTATTTTTAGCTCCTGCGGTTCCCATGGAGGGATGGGAAAATATTTTGGGGCATAAATTAATTAATTATGATCAAATAAACCCACAAATTAAATTTGGTTCAAATCAGCCTCTTGGTTCGAAAAACAGAAATTTTGGTCAGGGCGAAAATACTTGCCCTACAATAATGAAGGCAAATAAAGACCCACAAACTTCTCTTGAACACAACTGAGTCTACACCTCAAAAGGAAGCAGCACACCACATATCAAATCTCTGCTACTCCTGGTTCGCGAGAAGATTTTTTAAGATTTAGGCAAAATTTTTGGGCATGGTCCTACTGAGGGCCAGGGCAACTTGATTTAAACAAAATCAAAATGCAATGTCATAACAAACAAGCATCTCAAATTTCACCTAATGATTAATCGGTTCAGCAGTTTTGGATAAGATGCAAGCACCAAGTTCACGGACGACGGACGGCGAGTGATCAATACACCTCACCCTGACTGAAAGTCAGGTGAGCTAAAAACTCAGTGGACCATGAGTGCTGCAGTTGGGCGAGACGCTTGGTTCAAGGAGAGAAGAAACTTGTAGCTGCTGGCTTTCGAAAGTGTTGTTAAAACCCAATAAATAAATAAACAAGAGGCCCCACAGGGCCTGAAGCGCTCACCTTGAACAGAACATGATATAAACAGAGAACAGAACACGATATAAGAGTCCAAGAATGAATCTACATTAAGCAATCCATCTCCATAGGATACACTGCATATCTTTGAGCCCTCAGGAGTGACAAAAACAGTCCAAGCATCATGCCTTTTCTTTAGTTGATCATCATGTAAAATGTGGAGCTCCCCTCTCAAGCCCCTTGATACAACCTATGTAGATTACTCTTCACCTCTAGAGGGTACTGAATAAAAATTGTCTAATTCTTCAGCTACTTGGCCAATTCTGGCTCCGATAGGGAGCTCAAATATCAACCCAGGCACTCGATTTGAACAAAGTTGAATCTGATCTCCTTAGAGATGCTGTATACCAAATATGAAAGCATTCTGACTGGTGGATCTGAAGCACAAAATTTTAAAGAAATTTCCTCATACATGTATTGCACTGAGTTCAAATTTGGGCTACCATAGCGAGCCCAAAATGTGAATCTCCCCCCCCCCCCCCCTCCCCCCTTAGAGATATTGTATACCAAATACGAAAGCATTCTGACTGGTGGATCTGGAGAAAAAGATTTTTTAAAAAACTTCCCCATATAGCCCTAAGTTAAAATTTGGACTAACAAAGGAAGCCCAAATATTAACATATGGACTTGGTTTGAACAATCTTGAATCTGACCATCATAACAATGAGGGTACCAAACCTAAAAAAATTCTCACTCATGGTTCTGAAGAAGGTTTTTAAAGAAAATTCCCCATAAAATTTGGGCTCCTGCATTGAGTCCAAATATGAATGAATGGGCTTCGTTTTAACAAACTTGTATCTGACCCCTCTATGGATGCTGTACACCAAATATCAAAAGATTCTGAACACTGGTTCTTGAGAAAAGATTTTCTAAAATGTTTGCAAAAATGCTGCGCCAACATTATTCTGATGCCCTCTGCAGAACTCTCTAACAACAACAGAGGGCATTTTTTTACCATTCAATTCTACTGGTCCTAAGGATGCTTCATACCATAACAGTTCTCTGTTCCAAGTGGTTTGGGAAACATGGGAGTTTGAAAACATTTCTATTTTTCACTCCTGGGGTTCCCATGGGGATGCTGGGAGTTTTTTTTTGCATGAGGCAAGTATTTATGACCCAATATTACCACATACTGAATTTCATTCAAATCGGACCATCGGTTCGGAAAATGGAAATTTTGGGTAGTACCAAAAATCTAACCATTGCCATTATAAAGCCAAATAATGCTTCACAAAGTACGTTTGAACACACGTGATTCTACATCTCAAAAGGCAGTTCCATAACGAATATCAAGTCACTGTACCCACTGGTTCATAAGATTTTAAAAATATTTTGGGAGCATTTTACCCCACCCCCTCCCTATGGGGCTGGGCATGTATTACAAAAATGTAACACCCCTTTGGTACCATTACTCACTCTTTAACTTGAATTGACCAAAACATGGTGTTGATGGATGACATACGAATGGACAATGGACGGAGAGTGATTAGATATGCCCTGCTTGAATTTGTCGAAGTGAGTTAAAAAAAAAAAAAATTAAATGGTTCATGTCCGATATTTTACCCACGTTATTAAAATTGATAAATTTGTCACTGGAGTGCAACAAAGTTTATGCTATATATAGCATTGCAAAGCCTTCTTGCACTCAAGCGATGGAATACTCCAAATACACCGCCACCCATGCTATTCTGTAGATTATCAGGCCTAAAACAAACCAAAAACATGAACTTATGCATGAATATTATTACAATGAATACATTGTCTTACACAAAGGAATACAACACAATCCAGTGTAGACTGATTTCAAAAAGTCCTCCGTAGTGGAAGGGCAATTTTAACAAACATACAGGCCCAAATACGCTCCTACACAGTGTAAAAATTCCACAAAATTAATAAACATTCCTATATGTTTAATAGGAATTAGGAGTATTGTAATTAAAAGTCAATTGTGTGGTTGTTTATAAACTTATATTACTTTGTTATCAGGTGTTAAAAAATATGAATATTTGTAAACACACCCACCCATTTAGATTAGTCCCTGCTCATAGCAGTAACACAGACATACAGTACAGTTGCTGGTCATAATCCTTGCATGGGCAGTGCATGATGTCCATGCATGTTTTTTCCAGGTAATAGAAAATCATCATCAATAAAATTTTAATTAATGAAGCACTGAATTGTATCCTGTGGTTCATTAATTAAATTTTTCTGATTATTGCTGTAAACAATGTTTGAAAACTAATATCATTGCATCCGCAGAAATATTGCCCATCCACGGAAAGTGACCAGTCCAAGGCAGCACAGAGTCAAGGTAATTGTGTTTTACTGTCTTTAATTTCAAATTTTGTTTGTTTTTTTGTTTTTTTTGGGGGGGGGGGTGCACCAGACCCCCTCCACTGATGAGAGGGTCACACACCCTCTTGTCCTCACTCCTATCTCACTGCTATGTGGCTCAGGTGATTCTGTGCATCATATTCTTTATGACTCCCACTAGATACATGTATTACTCTTGCCCCTACATGTAACTTAGATATCCTGGCTAAGCACCAGTATAATGGTAAACTAACATCAAATTGTGTGCTTATGTACATGTACAGTAGCTAACATATTGGAATAGTATAATGTGCTTTGTCAGAAACTTGATCAAGTATTGATGACAAACAATTTATCTTACCTTACCCTGGTGCCAGTAATAAACAGTGTAAAAATTCCACAAATTTTTACACTGTTTATTACTGGCACCAGGTTTTTTCAGCTATTAGCTAACATAAAATTGTGCGCTTCATGAAAATTATTTTGTTACTACCTGTTAAAAATTACTGTTTCTTGTTTTGCTCTTTTAGAAAAAGAAATCACTCCTTTTCTGGCAGGCATACTAAACACCGAGGTAAACTGAGGGATACCAAGGAGAATGAAAACAGGAGAGAAACGGGTATGAGGTGGTGTGTTCTTTTTATTATTTATTTATTGGTGTTTAAAGTCACATTTATCTGCACAACAGCTTATTGTGACCATGGCAGTTTTATGGATGGAGGAAACTAGAGTACCCCAGGAGAACCACTGAGCATACTACACAAGCACGGTTAGCCTTGTTCGAAGACAGGTGCACCAAGAACATGCAGTATGCCTTAGTACACAGCATACCTTGCCCCCACATGGGTAGTGGGGGGTGAAGTGTCTTGCCCAAGGACACAAAGCTGATGCCGCAGGTGGGAATCGAACCGAGGATCTCTCAGCTTGCAGTCTGCAGCTCTACCTACTGAGCTAATGCACACCTGATGGTGTATTCTGATTATGTAAATAGATTTAAGCAGTACTAGCTAGTATGTGATTGGTTTTAATGCCATATTTGAGAATTATGGGTGCTGAAGTAATAAGAGTGCACTGAAAAATCTTCCCTTTGGTATTTAGTAGGTAGCTTGGTAATGGTAAAGTGACTTCACCTCAGTAAGCAACAGTGTGAAAGCTGGCAGCCATCTTTAATATCGGGCCGAACCCCAAAACACTCGTTCTCATCCCAAGGTGACAACAAAGGTACCCAAGAAGTTTCATGAAGATCGGTTCATAAATAATGTACAGCCTCCAGCTTTAGCATATTGACATGTGCACTTACAGTGTATATGTAGCACTGAATAAATCAAAGTTCATCTAATTTGCATAATTTCTGTACAAGAAAAAAACCTGTATTTTATGTAATGTATTCCATGTTACTAAACAATCATACACAAATTTATTCAAATCAGAACTTTCATACAGAAGTTCTGTACAAAAAACTGATTGCAGTAATTTCAGTACAAAATAGTTGCCGGCGGCCATCTAGAATTTTGGACCCCTCCCCAAAAACACTCATTCTCACCCCATGGTGATAACAAAGGTACCCAAGAAATTTTGTAAAGATTGATTCATAAATATGGCCTCTAGCCCAAGTTGTATAGAAGTTCTGTACAAAAAACTGATTGTACCTAATTTCAGTACAAAATGGCCACTGGTAGCCATCTTGAATTTTGGACTGCACCCAAAAACACTCATTCTCATCCCAAGGTGATAACAAAGGTACCCTAGAAGTTTCATGAAGATCAGTTCATAAATACAGCCTAGCCCAAGCCGTATTGACATGTGCACTTACTGGGTATACATGTAAGTAGCACTGAATAAATTAAAGTTCATCTAATTTGCATAATTTCAGCACGAGAAAAAAAACGGTATTATATGTGATGTACTCCATGTTACTAAACATTCATAGAAAAATTTATTCAAATCAGAACTTTCATACAGAAGTTCTGTACAAAAATGGCGACTGCACTAATTTCTGTACAAAATGGCTGCTGGAGGCCATCTTGAATTTTGGACCGCACCCAAAAACACTTTCTCTCGCCCCACGTGATAACAAAGGTACTCAAGAAGTTTCGTAAAGATCGGTTCACCAATACACCCTCTAGCCCGAACCGTCAGGGCTCGATTTAACTGGATTAGCATAGCACTTTGCTCTCCAATTTCTGAATTTTGCTATTCAAGATTTATTAGTTTCAAGTGCTTTTGGATCAACTGCTAATCAATTTTCCAGGGTGAATAGTAAATTGCTATTCAAAATTTTCAGATTAAATCAAGCCCTGCGAACCGTATTGAATTGCTGTTCCCGAACAGGCGGACAATGGGCCATGACATAACCTTAAATTTGACTTTGTCAAAGTTGAGCTAAAAATGTGGAGTATCCAGAGTATCACAAAACAAAAACCTATTTGTAAAGGACTCCCCCTTTCAAGGACAATGGGACAGCGTTGGCATTCACCACCATGCTGCCTTGAGGCTGCATTTTGAATTCCTGTGGTTGTTGTTCTTATGAAATATTATTTTATTATTATCAGTTATGGTACAAATACGGTACCGAGAGCACACTTTCAGGAACCACTGATGTCTGACGGCGACTGTGTGTCAGTGCGTGAGGTGCACACATACTTTTGGGGTTCTATACACCACATCCTTCATTTTGCAATATAATTTGTGTAAATTTATTTGGAATTTATAGAATTTCAGACTTGTAAATTTCATAGTATTGTTTTTGCCTTAGTTATGGTGCTTTATAAGTAATGGGCAATTTAGTTTGAAAAAAAGGGGTTCATGAAGATTCAGCCCTCATACTTTTTCAGAGAATATTCGGTCCCCAATTTCATTCATGCCGTCATCCCTCTCTCCTATTAACCCATATAATGAACATCCCAAAAGACATTTTAATATCTAGATATTTATGCTTGTTCGCAACTTATTATGGACACAAATGGACACAGATTCAAGGTAATTGTGTTTTACTGTCTTGAATTTTTTTAATTTTTTTTTTTGGGGGGGGGAGAGGTGCACCCGACCCCTCCACTGATGAGAGGGTCACACCCCCTCTTGTCCTCACCCCTATCTCACTGCTATGTGGCTCAGGTGATTCTGTGCATCATATTCTTTATTACCCGGCCATACTCCCACTAGATATTACTCTTGCCCCTACATGTAACTTAGATATCCTGGCTAAGCACCAGTATAATGGTAAACCAACATCAAATTGTGTGCTTATGTCCAGTAGCTGACATATTGGAATAGTATAATGTGCTTTGTCAGAAACCTGATCAAGTATTGATGACAAACAACAATTTTCATTACCAGTACCTGGTGCCAGTAATAAAATAAGATTTGCAAATATCACCCTGCATTTTTTCAGCTATTAACTAACATAAAATTGTGCGCTTCATGAAAATTATTTCGTTACTACCTGTTAAAAATTACTTCTTGTTTTGCTCTTTTAGAAAAAGAAATCACTCCTTTTCTGGCAGGCATACTAAACACCGAGGCAAACCGAGGAACACCAAGGTGAATAAAAACAGGAGAGAAACGAGTATGAGGTGGTGTGTACTTTTTATTTATTTATTGGTGTTTAAGGTCACATTTATCTGCACAACAGCTTATTGTGACCATGGCAGTTTTATGGATGGAGGAAACTAGAGTACCCCAGGAGAACCACTGAGCAATGGCAAGCAACTGTGAGCTCCCCAACATACTACACAAGCAGGGTTAGCCTTGTTCGAAGACAGGTGCACCAAGAACATGCAGTATGCCTTAGTACACAGCATACCTTGCCCCCACATGGGTAGTGGGGGTGAAGTGTCTTGCCCAAGGACACAAAGCTGTTGCCGCAGGTGGGATTCGAACCGAGGATCTCTCGGCTTGCAGTCTGCACCTCTACCTACTGAGCTAATGCATCCCTGATGGTGTATTCTGATTATGTAAATAGATTTAAGCAGTACTAGTATGTGATTGGTTTTAATGCCATATTTGAGAATTATGGGTGCTGAAGTAATAAGAGTGCGCTGAAAAATCTTCCCTTTGGTATTTAGTAGGTAGCTTGGTAATGGTAAAGAGACTTCACCTCAGTAAGCAACAGTGTGAAAGCCGGCAGCCATCTTTAATATCGGGCCGCACCCAAAAACACTTGTTCTCATCCCAAGGTGATAACAAAGGTACCCAAGAAGTTTCATGAAGATTGGTTCATAAATACAGCCTCCAGCCTTAGCGTATTGACATGTGCACTTACAGTGTATAAGTAGCACTGAATAAATCAAAGGTCATCTAATTTGCATAATTTCTGCAAGAGAAAAAAACCTGTATTATACCGTATTTTTTGTGATGTATTCCATGTTACTAAACATTCATACAAAAATTTATTCAAATCAGAACTTTCATGCAGAAGTTCTGTACAAAAAACTGATTGCACTAATTTTGGTACAAAATGGTTGCTAGTGGCCATCTTGAATTTCAAACTGCACCCAAAAACACTCGCTCTCATCCCACGGTGATAACAAGGGTACCCAAGACATTTCGTAAAGATCGGTTCATAAATACGGCCTCTAGCCTGAGCCGTATAGAAGTTGTGTACAAAAAACTGATTGTACCTAATTTTGGTACAAAATGGCCACTGGCAGCCATCTTGAATTTTGGATCGCGCCCCAAAACACTCGTTCTCATCCCTAGGTGATAACAAAGGTACCCAAGAAGCTTGGTGAAGATCGGTTCATAAATACAGCCCCTAGCCCGAGCCGTATTGACATGTGAACTTACTGTGTATAAGTAGCACTGAATAAATCAAAGTTCGTCTAATTTGCATAATTTCTGTACAAGAAAAAATCCTGTATTTTTGTGATGTATTCCATGTTACTAAACAATCATACACAAATTTATTCAAATCCGAACTTTCATACAGAAGTTCTGTACAAAAAACTGATTGCAGTAATTTCAGTACAAAATAGCTGCCGGCGGCCATCGAGAATTTTGGACTCCCCCCAAAAACACTCATTCTAACCCCATGGTGATAACAAAGGTACCCAAGAAATTTTGTAAAATCGGTACATAAATACGGCCTCTAGCCCAAGTTGTATAGAAATTCTGTACAAAAAACTGATTATACCTAATTTCGGTACAAAATGGCCACTGGTAGCCATCTTGAATTTTGGGCTGCACCCAAAAACACTCATTCTCATCCCAAGGTGAAAACAAAGGTACTCAAGAAGATTCATGAAGATCAGTTCATAAATACAGCCTAGCCGAGCCGTATTGACTTGTGCACTTACTGGGTATACATGTAAGTAGCACTGAATAAATTAAAGTTCATCTAATTTCCATCATTTCAACATGAGAAAAAACCCTTTATTATATGTGATGTACTCCATGTTACTAAACATTCATCATACAAAAATTTATTCAAATCAGAACTTTCATACATAAGTTCTGAACAAAAAACTGATTGCACTAATTTCTGTACAAAATGGCTGCTGGAGGCCATCTTGCATTTTGCACCGCCCCCAAAAACACTCGTCCCACGGTGATAACAAAGGTACCCAAGAAGTTTCGTAAAGATCGGTTCATAAATAAAGCCTCTAGCCCGAGCCGTATTGAATTGTTGTTCCCAAACAGACGGACAATGGGCTATGACATAACCTTAAATATGACTATGTCAAAACTGAGCTAAAAATGGGGAGTATCCAGAGTATCACAAAACAAAAACCTATTTGTAAAGGACTCCCCCTTTCATGGACAGTCTGACAGCATTGGCATTCACCACCATGCTGCCCTGAGGCTGCATTTTGAATTCCTGTGTTTGTTGTTCTTATGAAATATTATTTTATTATTATCAGTTATGGTACAAATATGGTACCGATAGCACACTTTCAGGAACCGTTGATGTCGGATAGCGACTGTGTGTCAGTGTGTGAGGTGCACACATACTTTTGGGGTTCTATACACCACTTCCTTTATTTTGCTATATAATTTGTGTAAATTTATTTGCAATTTATAGAATTTCAGACTTGGAAATTTCATAGTATTGTTTTTGCCTTAGTTATGGTGCTTTATAAGTAATGGGCAATTTAGTTTGAAAAAAGGTGTTCATGAAGATTCAGTCACAGAAAGATTCAGCCCTCATACTTTTTCTGAGAATATTCGGTCTCAGTCATGGTCGCATGTCATCACCTCTGCGGTCAAATCCTCAGAGAAATTTTTTTTTTAAATATTCTATGCATTTTTTCTATTGTTTTATTTTAAGGATTTATGATTACTAATTATGACAAAATTACAAGTGGGATATGAGACAAACCTTAATGAAGCTGGAACTAAAAAAAAAATAGGGATCTGCGAATCACAAATTTCTTTTCAAATTGAATCTTGAATCGAATCATGTCTCTGATATCGACATCGAATTGAATCCCGAATCGAATCTTAAAAGACAAGTTATTTCATATTGCATCAAACGGAAGTTACAGAACACTGTGATGACCCTTATGCGACGGAGTGAACACCTTAAACACCAATAACTAAATATTCTCTGTAGCACCGTCGCTGAAACAGCTAGGCCTATTGTCCATAGTTTTAGTTTTTGAAGGCCTAACTTGTTACTATTCACGTTCTTAAGAACGTGAATAGTAACAAGTTAAGCCTTCAAAAACCAAAACTATGGATAATGTTCTGGGCCAAATTCACACCTTATCTAACAATTAAGCATTGTCAATTACTCAAATAAATAGGAATTGAGCCTACATGAATGAATTTTCTAATGACAGTTTTATCCTATTTTTGTTGGAAATGTAACAAATTGCAGTTAGTATGAGAGATTCGAAAAAATCGAATCCTGAGACTGATTCGGGATCGATCTCGAAGCATGCGTATGGTATCGATATCGAATCGAATCTTGAATATTCGCAGGGCCCTAAAAAAAACCTTCCCAAAACAAGCGGAGAGGTTCTCAGCTCGAATCCCAATTGTGGCAACTGAAATAAGGCGTACTGCACATCGATGATGCACTTGTCTTCAACCAATGCTAACCCTGCTTGCTTGGAGTAACAATGTTGAGAAGCCTGACAGTTGCTTGTCACTGTTGCTTGGTGGTTCTCTCCGGGTGCTCTGGCTGGGTTCCTCCCCAGTAAAACTGTTGGGTGGCCCTGGCTGTAAAAACTGTTGTTAAACCCAATAAATAAAGAAATCAAATTTGCTGAATCCAAGACCTTTGAATGATGGTTTTGATTGGGGTGTGTGTGGGGGGCATGGGGAGGGGGTGGTTATACAGTGGTGCCCACTTAATTGGATATATCTTAATTGCATATCCCTGTTAATAGAATGTAATTTCCCAACACAAAACCATTTACCATGCCTCCAGTACAAATTTGACCCGGTAATTGAATATAGGTTATAGAGTAATCTCCTGTTAATTGAATAAAAAATCTTGTAACATGTTGAGAAATTGCCCTGACTCTTCCCAGCTTTCCTTTGTTATAGACCAATTTGGCCTCAGTACATTCAATACAGGCATTTAATCTATTATATCTTGTTTGACAGAGCTCATGGAGCTCTGTCAAACAAAATATAATAGAATAAATGCTAAGTTTATCTCTGGAATACAGGAAAGTGACACAATCCCTGTTAATTGAATACTCCTGCTAATTGAATAATGTTATTGGCAAAGTGGCTCTTCAATTAACAGGGTTCCACTGTACAGCAAACTGAGCAAAAACAAATATCACAAACTAATAATGAAACTATGTACTTGTGAAATTTTCATGTGGTCATTCTACAACATGTTTTAGCTGGTACTATACAGTTTTGAAGGTTAAAGGACTCAGTAGTTAGAGGTGTAGGCTGCAAGCCAAAGGGTCCTCTATCAAATCCCACCTGCGGCAACCACTTTGTTTCCTTGGGCAATACACTTCATTCCCATTGCCCATGTAGTGCCATTGCGTACCAAGGCATACTGCATGTCAATCGTACACTTGTCTTCAACCAATGCTAACCCAGCTTGTGTGCTGTTTGTACGTTAGATGTTTGTAATTGCTCAATGGTTCTCTCTGGCTTTTCCCATCTGTAAAACTGTCCGACATGAAGTGACCCTGGCTATCGAAGTGTCATTAAACCCCAATAAATAAATCAATAAGAATCATGTGTCCCTATTCTGGAGAACAGTTCGGGGCAAATTGCCAAAGGATGGTTTGGGTTAGATTAGTATCCAGTTTGGGTCAAATTGTTGGAGGACAGTTTGGATGCAATTCTCATGAATTCCAGTCACTTTGGCCCCAAGTCATTTCGGTCCCAGTCATTACGGCCGCAGGTCAATTCAGCCCCCAATATACCAGGTCATTTTGGCCTCTTTAAATATTTTCAAATATTGTTTGAATTTTAACATTTTTCTATTTAATTTTTTTTCAACATTTATATCTCTCAATTAGATATTCAGGTATACATATGATATATGTCTAGTAGATTTTCTTTCATGATGAATAAATAAAAGAAAAGTTTCAGCACGTCGAAGGTGCACATGGACTATGTGGGATTTGAAATCCCTTGCGACCTGAATAATTGTATTTGCTTATGAATCTACGACAGCCGGAAGCGAGGGTCAGTAATGTTATTTGGTTCGAGTGTATGCCTTGGAAGTGGGGTACTTGGGTCAGACCCCCGTGGACAGCAAACTGCAAACTGGAAGGGGACTAGGAATTGCGCATAACTACAAGGATTCTGCTCTGTGTTTTAGAAAATGTGGACATATTTATGGTAGTATGGCAGTTTGGTGGTTGTTTCAGAAAAAAGAAAAGAAAAAGAAACCCTGTGAACCTCAAACTGGAAGGTGACTAGGAATTGTGCATAACAATATGAATGAATGACTGCATATACTTTGCAAAATTTCAAAGTAAAATAATTTCTCTTACTTATACAGATAGCATCTTAAATGTATGTAAAATTGAACACATGGATAATTTTTAATGTTGTGTATAACTTTTCTGTACACTGTGTAAATACAAAGAACTGAACATTACTTAATAAAGGTAATTACCCATTATTTCTAAACATGAACTATGCACTGATCTTTATACATGTAGATCTCTACACTTAAAATGGTGCCGAAATGACCAAGGGACCGAAGTGACTAGGGCAGAGATGACTTTGAGGTCGAATTGACCAGAGGATGAAATGACTTGGAGCCGAAGTGATTGGATACCATTCTAACAGATGAGAGACCTTAATAAAAGGCTCAATTATTACAGAACACATTGAATGTGAATTTACTGCAGAGATAATTGCTCGACGATATACAATGTATTAATATTTTTCAATAAATATTGAACAATCTATTAATATTTTTTTTAAGAATTATTTTCAGGAGTTAAAACGAATATCGTAGCGTATCTAAAATATCCTAACAGATGTGTACTGCTTTTTTTTTGGACGAATCTTCCTTGGGCCTACAGTTAAAACTAGAAGTCCTGTCACGAATAGTGCGCTTATCTAGGCTTAATTGCGCGTTGGAATTGCGCGCAATTGCCATATCGAATGGCATCCAAAGCACGGCAGGTTCTCCTGGTACCTCACAGCAAACACATGCAATGTTTCTGCCAATGGACCTCCGGGTTACCCGGAGGTCCATTGGCTGAAACAGTGCCTGCGCAAAGGCCATATGTACAGAATATGATAGCTTTAATTGGGCCATAACGCGCACATTAACGCGCATATCCACGTGCTATTTGTGCGCATTTCATGACAGGACTTCTAGTTTTAACTGTAGTTCTCCCCAGGCCGAAGATTCCCCCAGTTCCCGAAAAAAGATGACATGCCATTTTCAATGGCGGTAAATATCCAAAAGGGTTATTATTTTCCATTTTTTAGTGTTTGAAACTATGAAGCACTGTTCAGAAATACAGATGCACCAAAAAGTAACACATTATTACTTTGTTTTGGTTTCTAACGGGACTGAAAGCAACCTGTCAGTATCACTTTTTCGAATTACACCCATTTCGTCTGATAACCAAATCGTCCGCTGCAATTTTAACCAAGTCGTCCTCTACAGTTATACCCAACACGTCCGAAACTCGTTCGCTGGGGGAAAGTATTCATGTATTGTATTTTGAATCATTTTTTATTTATTTATATAATAATTTTATTGTATACTTTATAGTATATTACCTATTGTAATATATCTTAATGTACCTCCATTGTAATATATCTTAATGTCCCTCCTTGCATTAAATTTCATATACGTGTGAAATTCTGAAAACAGAAATGTCAGAACAAAATAAACTATCCAGCCATTAAATAAATTTTAATTACTGTTTATTCAATGGATTACCTATAATAATTATATTATTACAGTAAAAGTTCTTAAAGTATATGTACGTTATATTAAGTTCCACAACATAATCTTATAATTTTGCAATTTTTCATTGAAGAGCTCCACCGGCACCTTACAGTGAATGACTGCAAAATTATTAGTAGAAGTATTATAAGAATTAATTATATTAAGAAATGCAACAAAATTTGTTATATTAAGTTCTGCAACATAATCTTATAATTTTCCAATTATTCATCGAGGCGCACCGTCGCTTTACAATAATAGCAAAATTATTAGCAAATGTATTATAAGAATTAATTATATTAAGAAACGCATCAAATTTATGGTTTATTAAATTCTGCAACATAATCTTATAATTTTGCAATTATTCTTGGAAGAGCACCGGCACTTTACAATGAATAATCACAAAATTATTAGTAAATGTATTATAGGAATTAATAATATTAAGAAACGCATCAAAGCGTGTTATAATTATATTAAGAAATGCATCAAAACTTGTTATATTAAGTTCTGTAACATAATCTTATAATTTTGCAAATATTCCAGGGGGAGGGGGATCCTGGGGGCACCAAAAATTTGCATGACGTGATGTGGGGGGTGGGTGAGTCTCTTGAGTGCACCAAAAATGTGCATTTCCAACTTGTGCAATTTTTGCCATTTTTTAAAAACATATCATTATATCAGCCAATATATGACATCATTTGTGTTTCAAACCTTAAAGATGATGTACATCACACTCTTAACATAAATACAACATCAGGAGGCTTTATATGTTGGGGAAATGTCACACGTTAGTAGGGGGTGGGTGTCTTGTTTGAAATGTAAAAAATGTACAGACAATATTTTCCTTGACATTATGACAAGCGGACGACTCGGCTTGGGGACAAAACGTCCGTATACCCTTTTTTCAAGCAAACTTTTCCTTTACAACACCTTCACGGATAATTCAAAAACTGAGTTTCTGTTCATCTTGATATTTCACGAGATACATGTCAATGCATGTCTGTATACAATTGCACCAATATAACAACATTTATCCGTTATAAACTTATATTATCGGTTATATGTACGTTTTTTTCGATTGAGGTTGTCACTGGCACTGGCAGACAAGCTGCAACGAAATCAGGACTGAGAGTTCGAACTGAAATGACGAGATCATCAGCTGAGCATATTGACAAACCTCCAGAAGGACAGAACTCGAGTAATAATAATAACACTTTGGCCGGCCGCTGATTTGTCGCGGTTCTCGGGTGAGAAGGCCTGGCAACCCCTTAAGTGTAGATATGTCGGCCAATGTATCACACAAAGCTTTGAGGCGAATAAAGTTGCAACAGAGAACATTTGATTCCTAGAGGGGGCAGGCCAATTGCAATTGTATGGGCAATTCGACAGCGGAAGTTACGTAGTTTTTTCACTGAAATTTACTGTCCACTTCAAAAATCACATTGACGGCTGTAGAGAATTCTGTTCTGGAACACATTTATCTGACTGGGTATGTGGAACCCTTTGCGGGCCTACGGCCCGCTTGGGGTTCCTACTACATCATTCTGATATAGGCCCAACAACTTACTACACATCCAATTATGGACGTCGAAACCGATTTTTTTGCTGCCATCAACATAATTTTGTAAGCCACGGAGATTATGTGTTCGTATCATTACCCGATGATTACCGTCATTATTTTATCTGGTCGGGTAAATTTCCTTAATTTTCCCATTTTTGGAAGGGGGAGGGGGCACTGAAATTTTGGGTTTGGCAATACTTAAGGTTGTGAGAACGTGTAATGTTTACAATTTGAACAGCCTGGAGATTGGATTCGAAATTCGATTCCAGCTCCTCTGTCTGATACGATTCGGTATTCAATTCTATCCTAAATTTTAAATTATCTGCCTGATTCAAAGCCAAATTTTAAAGTTCCAATGAATACGTACTGACAATGAATTAAGGCATCCTATATCTTCGTACATTTGAACTGAAGCAAACAATATCCCGTCCATATGCACTTGCTTTGTTATAATTTATTGGGAAAAGCCCGGAGAAATTCCCTTAGAAAATGCTATAAAAGAATTTATGATGAGCTAATTATACAAATAAATGATTTTTGAGGGCGTTGGGCCATCTGTAATTAGCAGCCAAGCAATCATTAGCGACCGGAGGCGATAGCCTCCGGCCGCTAATGGGTGTTGGGCTGCTAATCACAGACGAGTTCCTGTAATGGGGCCAAACGACGTCTCAGAAAATCATGTTGTTACTATTATTATCAATACTTAGAAATTATAAGAACGATTTTCGACCCTTTTGTATTTATATTATTTCGTAAAAAGAATCAATGTGAAACACCATTTATTAAGCAATTTAATGCAGAACTCTTTATATTTATCTCAGTCAGCACCATTGAAACGTAAACTTTTCGCTTTGATACTGTTTATGTAAACAGATCTACAGGAAGAGGACATGACGCCATGGGTGGAACGTCAGCGCGTGCTAGCATTCCGCTAACCATTAGCGACCGACTACGCTTTTCAATCTTTGTTTTTTATGCTCCCTTACAGGCTGTGTAAATTTGTATTAACATGAAAGTAGGGCACTATGAATTAATAATAACGTTGGTTACCCAGCACTTTTGAGGTTGGGAATCTGTTGTTGAGAAGTCATCTATGGCGAAAGTTGCCTTAAAAAGTTGAGCAACAAAGTTCAGTTGTATTGAAAGCTGTCAAGAAAGGGAATTCTCTGTGGATTGCTGAGTATCGTCCTGGAAAGAGCAGGATGAAATACTTTTTGAAGCTTTATTATGTTACATTTCCGACAACGTATCTAAGTTTTATGCCAATTTGGAAAACTCTTGACAATATACACCCATTCTTATCACTCTTCCGCCAATGTCGCGCCATAACTAGGCGTACATTCTTGGCGGTTACCGTGACGGTCGGGGATTTAACAATCGCTTCTAGCGAGCAGAATGACGATGAAGTTTCGAATTCCGCTGAGATCGTCGCCTTATTTGACGTGATTTACTTGAATTTTTACAGCTTTCCAATGATTCCTTTGGGGACGAATGCGGCGGTGTCTTTGCCTTATGTGTCTGTGCACCCTCATGCTGGTTCCCAGTCTGAGCATTGAAGTATACAGACAACAGAGAAGGAGTTTGCACATAGCCATCATCTTCTGAAAGGTCTTTATTTATTCAAAACCAGTCTTTCACTGGCTTGCTTTTTCTGGGTGGCGAAAACCAATGTGGATTGAACTGATCATAGGTGCCAGATACATAGATCAAATGCGCAAGACATATTGTACAAACAAGGCAGGAAACTATGTGGAGTACATGCTGGAAATCAGTCGTTTCGAGAACTGACAAATCTTGTGTGTGGCGCTTTTTGGGTACGATTCTCGTGTAGACGGGTGAAAACTACGAGGGTGATTTGTTTGTGGCTGCCACGTCATAAACATCCACAATAACAAGCCCGTAGCCAAGGGGGGTTCGTACCATTTGTACTAATGTCCATTGACTTGAAAAATGTCACAAATGTTCACGTTAACGGTGGCCACCATCGCGACTATGATAATCTTGTTAACGGCACCCAAGTCTTGCAAACGGAAAGATGGGACAAATCCTCCGTGAGTCGCAACATATTCTTGACGGAGATGACCACCTTAAGCAGTTATTCCCAGATACACCTATACTGGCCACTAGGCAACCACCGAACTTACGACGGAAGCTCGTCTCTGCAAAATGCCACGATGAAGCATCACAAAATGTCTGCGGAACTTTACCCTGTAAAGTGAATAGATGTGGTACATGCAAACTTATTTATGACAAGAAAGTAACTAGAGCAGGCGGTAACATCTTCACCCCTGGAGGACACTTTAAATGCCGTAGTAGCAATATTGTGTTTCTTATAACTTGTGCGCCGCGATGCCCCGGTGTACACTATATCGGTGAAACATCACAGGCGCTATGCAGGCGAATCGCGGGGCACCGACAAAACATTCACAAGTACGATGATTTACCGGTAGCTAATCACTTCACGCCAGACAACCATTCGGCAAAAGATATTAGGGTTCAAGAATTAGATGGCCATCTACAAGATACTCACCGGAGGAGAATAATTGAACAAAAATATATTTCATCTTTTGCTAGCCTTAATACCGGACTTAACAGAGATGCAGGATTCATGTCTTCCTGGCTATAATTTTATTCTTCCTCATACTTCCATACTGATGCCCACATTTCCTGTGTGAATTTCTGAGACTTGTTTTACACATACGTCCGTACGTCTCCAACTGTGTTAGATATTTTTCTCTAGTCAATTTGTACTGTGTCTGTCACTTGAAAAAGACTATGATTAGTCGAAAGCTCGTGCAGTAAAACGAAATAGGTCTAAACGGTGTTATTTATCAAACTCATACTATATATGTATACATATATATGAAAATGTCGTTGTCGCACAACTTAGAGCATGCATGAGGGAACATTTGAAAACGCGTTTCTGATGTTGCTTCGTCGCCATTTTAACCTTTTGAGACTTTAATTATCCTGAACGTCACTGGAATTCAGTTTCTTCAACGTTTTTCAAAATGAGACGTCAAAAGTACAAATAACAAGATATTTTTCACATTAGTGATTATATGGTTGAGGGCTAGATTATTTTTGGTGGTCTGAATTTGTTATTCAAAACTTGTTTTATTACAAATTTATATAAACAAAATATTATTTGCGTGTTAACTGAATATGAAATATAAGGAAGAAAAGTGTTGGCTTTTGCTCTGGTATTCTCATTTTTTGAAAGCCCTGATAGTGGCTTCTAGCACTCAGTCTGTTAAGAAGTCTCGACAGCAGGATAAAACTAGTATTTTAAGTTGCAATAACATTTGGCTGAACGGTTGTCACTGAGCCCTATTCGGTAGAAAATAGGAACTGAGGTTAAAACTTTAAAAAATCGAAAAATAGTAATAAAACAAATGACCACAAAGTTTCAACGGGCTGTTTGATTCGTACGTCATGAGACGTAAAAACGTATCAAAGGGTTAAAACTTCAACTTGACTTGATTGATTGATTGATTTTATTCACGATGCACGTTAAGATAGAAAATACATAGCAGTATAACAAATACATCAAAAAAATTAATACTGAAGTATATAAATAATGAATATAATAATAAGTGCATCGCCGGGAGTGGCATAGCCAGATTGGCTGTCTACCTGCCTCCCCCGCCCCCCCCCCCCCTTCCCCAGCCCCCCCCCCCCCCCCAAATCAATACAAGAGAGTTGAATCGCGACATTGTGTTCAGACTAGACCCGCATTAGTAGCAACCGCATTCAGATTGGACTTATATTTTACAATTTTTAGAATGTCCGGAGGCGTTGACATTTCAGTTAATGTGAAAGATTGAAGAACCAAAATATGTATACGTTTGGTTCCATTTAACCTAATTTGGTTCCCCTATCCGGAAAACCTGAAGAACCAGTTTGGGTCCTGGGAATCAAATGTTATCTCTGTGTGTTGCTGAAAGATCGGCATTAGCACATCTTAATATCGCCGATCTGATATCATCGAGAAAACTAAGAATGGGGTCAGATATTTATTTATATTATTTATTTATTTATTTATTTATTTATTTATTGGTGTTTAAGGTCACATATTTCTGCACAAAGGCTAATCATGACCATAACAGTTTTATGGGTGGAGGAAGGCGGGGTTCCCGGAGAGAACCACCGAGCAACGGCGAGCAACTGTCAGCTCCCCAACTTACTAACTCCACACAAGCAGGATTAGCATTGGTTGAAAACAAGTGCACCATCGACGTGCAGTACGCCTTAGTGCACAGCGCCACCGTGCCACCACGTGGGCAATGGGGGTGAAGTGTCTTGCCCAAGGACACAACACGGTTTCCGCAGGTGGGATTCGAACCGAGGACCTTTCAGCTTGCAGCCTGCACCTCTACCTACTGAGCCACTGCGCCCCCGATTAGGCTCAGAAGGCCTCAAAATGCGCTATATTTGTGCATCATTACTTTAAAAGTATCCCGAAAGGCGAAATGATATGAGAACACTACCTCTCGCATTCTTCCCACTACGAGGCTCGAATAATACGTTACGGATCTTCGTTGTCGAGATAATATTGACTGAAAACTATCTATATGTTTTCATGTGTGAACGGTCCATATACGGACAGTGTATCACGGTCGCAGACATTTTGATGTACATGAAGCTATAACAGGGTTTAATATTATAATCAGGGTTACCAGTCTTGAAAAATGGCACTCGGAAATGATGCAATCTCCGAACCTGATTATTTATTTTTTTATTGGTGTTTATGGTCACATACTGGATACACAATGGATAATCGTGGCCGTGACAGTTTTATGGGTGGAGGAAACCGGAGTACCCGGAGAGAACCACCGAGCATCGACGAGCAACTGTCAGCTCCTCAACATTCTAACTCTGTTCAAGCTCCGCTCAAGTAGGGTTACAGCGGTTGAAGACATGTTCACCATCGACGTGCAGTACGCGTTGGTACACGGCGTCGTCGTGCCCCCATATAGGTAACCGGGATAAAGTGCCATGCTCAAGGTCACAACGCGGGTCGTCCCGGTCGGGGATCGAACTCGGGACCTCTAGTATAGAAGTCAAAAAGTCTACTACTGAGCCACCGCGCCCCCTCCGAATCTAATCAGCCTTGAGAAAAATATGTTGTTTGATAACCGCCTGAATAATTCTACTGACGTCTTCGAATATTGCTGAATATCCAAAAAATACAATTGACAATTTGTGTGTTTTTGTTGGGAATTCCCTGAACACAATGCGCATGTGACGGTGTTTTCATTCCTGTCAATTCTGTCTTATTTGTCACGTGACCCCTTGTTTTCATGATAGAAAAAGTTGTCTGAAGGGCTATACTTGATAAAGATATTTGAATAACAAAATTAGCAGTTATGCTGCCGAAAGTGACTATTGTCACCTGTTTTATGATGATTATCTGTACGTTCTGGAAGATGCAGATCACACCTACCATCTGATTAATTGTTGGAAAGGGCTCAGAGAGCCCTTTTCAATAATTAATCAGACTATAGAGTTTCAGGTATGTCATAAATTGTATTAAACTTCCTCGCATACAGGCGTACATAGAGGTCTGTAACAACCAGTAGTGTAATAATCAACCAGTAGTGTAATATTAACCAGTAGTGTAATAAAAATTAGCCAGTAGTGTAATAATCAACCAGTAGTGTAATACAAATCAACCAGTAGTGTAATAACCAGCAGTGTAATAAACTTAACCAGTAGTATAATAAGCATTCATTGAAAACCAACAATTTTTCAACAAAATTTGAAATTTTTTTGGGGTGGTTTAAATCATACTTTGGGTACATCTTATCGATTTTTGATCATTTCATCGTACATTTAAAGACGTTTTGCAGGTCAAACATCATTTCGTGGGTTCAATACGGCGAGGAAAGGTATTTTTTATGATTTTTATGTGATGTGCATATTTTCTGGTGTTTAATGTCACTTTATGCATTTGTGGTTTTATATGTAAATTGAAAGTTGGGGGAGCGCGGTGGCTCAGTATTAGACTGTTGGACTTCTATGCTATAGGACCCGAGTTCGATCCCCGTTCGGGACGACCCGCGCTGTGTCCCTGGGCAAGGCACTTTATCCCGGTTGCCTACATGGGTGCGCGATGACGCCGTGTACTGAGGCGTACTGCACGTCGACGGTACACTTGTCTTCAACCGCTGTAACCCTGCTTGAGCAGAGCTTGAACAGTGTTAGAATGTTGAGGAGCTGACAGTTGCTCGTCGATGCGCGGTGGTTCTCTCCGGGTACTCCGGCTTCCTCCACCCGTAAAACTGTCACGGTCACGATTGGCTATTGTGCATAAGTATGTGACATTAAACACCAATAAATAAATAAATTTAAAGTTGGCCAGTTGTTTATAGTAATACTGTGCTGTTGAGAGACTGCTTACCCAAGTCATAAGTTGTCAGGTTATATCATATCAGAAAACCGATGGGTGATAAAGTGTGGTATTCAAGGGCAAAATTTGTGTGATCTCCTGCGTTGTCTATAATTATAATATTTAATACGGCCCCGGCGAATTCTGAAGGTCTATCTCACATCCACCCATTTCAGTCGCTATATCATTATGCGTGGCTTTTTCAGTCTAGTTGACCGTTTTGAATTCTAAAATTCTGGGGGTGGTGCTCAGCATATCCCTTGAGCATAGACACTCTATCATATTTTACGAAAGTGCGGTGGGAGGGGGGGGGGGGTGGTTTACCTAAAATCTGCGGTCACTTATTTTTTCCATCTTGAAGGAGGAGGTCGGTAAGAGAGTAGAGGGTACCTAAGGCGAGGTGAATAGGGTGGGGGCTTTGGAGGTCCACTGCCATTTCCGTCTGCCATGTCAAGTGACTGTTCTCGACTACCAACGGTAGACAGCTATTTAGATCTTGTGATGATTTACATTTAATGTGAACTCATTCTACATGTAGAAAATATTGTTTCAGCAGAATTCCTTGATGGGTTAACAATACTCTTATAATACATTAGAAGTGTGTGATGTGGATAAATGACCCTCATTTGGGGAGAGAATGGGGAGGCGCAAATGGCGTCCTAGTCACGGGACCCAGGGACGCCATGTTGTGTTGTTATGGTAGCCCACGTGAGCGGCCATGTTGTGACGTCATTCCCATAAGGATATGTGATGTAAGTGCTCGTGTGCAGCGGTTGTAATTAGGTGACACGTGTTTCTGCCGTCTATTCTGTATACTGGAGACCGCCATCTGGTTTTTATGATAGCACGTGGTTGCCATTTGGACCCAATTTCCTCTAATAGAAGGAACATATGTTTGGAGGGTAAGTTCCATTGGACGGGAGTATAATGAATACCCAAATGATAACAACTATTTATCTGGCTCGGATTCACTAAGAAAGCTCGTTCTCTATGTTCTTGGCCTTTCCCTGGCCCGGGTTCTCCTAGAATCCTCGTTTCTAACGGACACGGACCTGCCCAGAGTACCACGTAGTGCTATGTGACCTTAAAAATGCAGTGTTCGATTGTGCTAGAGTATTCTTACTAAGATTTGTCTTGCAGGCAAATCCTCGTTTCCACTCTGTTACAGGATTTTATTAGGTACGGATTCTTCCAGAATCCTCGTCTTTATGTGACTTGAATTCTGTATGTAGAAACCTCCTTTTTGACTGCTTCGACCACCTACTGCCCATTCTTAATATATTTAGGTACCTGGCTATGTCCTTATCATTAGCTCTAATCCTAGCTAGGTATGCCACTCTCCCGACTGACATTTGGCACCCTTTTTCATCGCACGAGGCCATGAGGACCATGAGGAAATTCCTTATTAAGGCACACTCTGCCA
This sequence comes from Pictodentalium vernedei, assembly GCA_031216915.1. Taxonomy (NCBI): domain Eukaryota; kingdom Metazoa; phylum Mollusca; class Scaphopoda; order Dentaliida; family Dentaliidae; genus Pictodentalium; species Pictodentalium vernedei. The sequence continues at coordinate 74,982,861 of CM062297.1, forward strand.
TTCATCATATCATCATCTACTAATATCACCTACTAACTACTGCCACTACTACTACTAACTATTACTACTACTACTACTACTACTACTGCTACTACTACTACTACTACTACTACTACTACCACTGCTACCACCACTACCACCACCACTACCACCACTACCACCACCACTACCACCACCACTACCGCCACCACTACCACCACCACAACCACCACTACTACTACTACTACTACTACTACTACTACTACTACACCCAACATCCACCACCACCCACCGCTGCTACCACCACCCACCGCTGCTACCACCACTCACCACCACCCACCACTGCTGTCACCACAACTCACCACGACTACCACAAGCCACCACTGCTACCACCACCCACCATCACTTGCTGATGCTACCACCACTGCTACCATCAACCGCTGCTACCAACAACTGCTACTACCACCAAGTATTGCTACCACCAACTGCTGCTACCACAAACTGCTGCTACCAACTGCTGCTACCACCAACTGCTGCTACCACCAGCCGCTGCTACCACCAACTGTTGCTACCACCAACTGCTGCTACCGCCAACTGCTGCTACCACCAACTGCTTCTACCAACCACTACTACTACTACTACTTCTACATTTCTTGCTACTACTACTCACTATCTACTGTCTATTATCCAGTATCTACTATCTACTGAAATATACTACTACTATACTACTACTACTACTACTATCTACTACTGCTACTACAATCTACTCCTATCCACCAGTACTATCCACTAGCCACCAGCACTATCACTAGTACTATCCTCTAGTACTATATACAAGTACTATTCACTAGTATTATACATTAGTACTATTCATGAGTACTATCAACCAGTACTATCCCCTAGTACCACACTCTAGTGCTATCTACTAGTACTATGTACATCTACCACTTCTAGTACTACTACTACGTGCAGCTACTATTACTACTGGAACTAGTGCTAGTACATCTACCACTGCCAGTAGTAGTTCTATCACAACTACAGCTAATAGCAGTGGTACTAGTTACACTACTAGTGCTAGTAGTAGTACCACTACCATTACTAGTTCCACTAACAGTAGTACTAGTACTCCTGTCACTACTAGTACTCTTACCCCTAACAGTACTAGTACTAGTACCACTAACAGTAGTACAAAGTACTAGTACACCTATCACTACTGGTACTAGTACCACTACGACTACCAGTGCCAGCACTAATACCACTGTCGGTACTAGTAGTAGTACAACTACCAGTACTAGTACACTTGTACTACTCATATAAGTATAATTAACAGTACTAGTACAGCTACTACCAGTGAGTTGTAGTACTACTACTGCTACAACTACCACTATTACTACTAGTCTTGGTACACCCACCACTACTAGTACTAGTTCAACTACCACTACAAGTAGAAACAATACCTGCACTAGTACAACAATTACTACTACTAGTACAAGTACTACTACTAGTACTACTACTGGTACAACTACCACTGCTACTACTAGTACTAGTACACCTACCATGACTAGTACTAGTACCACTACGACTACCAGTGCTAGTACTAGTACCAGCACCACTGTCAATACTAGTACTAGTACAACTACCACTACTGGTACTACTAGTACTAATATATCTACCACTATTACCATTACTTCTGAACCAGTCCATGGCCGTCGAGAGGGGGAGGACCGGTGTAGTGACACCAGGGCCCGTAGTTATTGGGTCCGGCCGAGTTTCCCTAATTGCCCATGAGCAGGATTCTGTTACGTGCGAATCCTTCACTGCGCGTCAACGTTTGACGTGCATTGAAGGGCCCGCGCGTAAGAGAATCCTGCAATCCAGATGTATTGTTAGCGCACGAAGTTACAAACTTTCACTTTCAGTTTCAGAAGCATTGCGGATAAATAACTATCACTGGATTGAGATTTGCCACACAGAAAGTTAAAAACAATATCTTTCAGTGTAGATCGAAACATTCTCTCATCTTCATTTGGAAAATATTTACAGATTTAAATACCTTTACAAATTGAGATTTGCCACACAGAAAGTTAAAAACAATATCTTTCAGTGTAGATCGAAACATTCTCTCATCTTCATTTGGAAAATATTTACAGATTTAAATACCTTTACAAATTTTCTACTTCTTCAGAACTAATAGAATTAACACTTCTTTAACAGCCAATGAGATCGATGTTCCTTTACACCGGGTAAAAGTTAATTAAAAATGGTATAATGTCAACAATAAGATCCCCCCCCCCCCCCTGTAGAAGTAGACGCGTAAAGCGGGAGATGGGGTTGTGGGAGACCCTTAGTGATCCATCAGGGCCGTATTAAATATTATAATTGAAGACAACACGCCGGAGACACTTTCTTGAATATGATACTTCAGCACCTGTAAGTTACCTTCACAATTTATTCTGTTATCACGGAACCTGACAACTTATGTCTGGGTTAAGAAGTCTCTCAAAAGCAGAACATTATCATAAATAATTGGCCAACTTTGAATTTACATAAAGCCACAAATGCAGAAAGTGACATTAAACACCAGAAAATATGCACATCAAATAAAAATCATAAAAAATACGAAATGATGTTGAATCTGCAAAGCGATAAGATGTTCTCAAACTATGATTTGAGCTACCCAAAAAAAATTTCAAATTTTGTTGAAAAATTGTTACTTTTCATGGATTTTTATTACACTACTGGTCAACTTTATTACACTACTGGTTGATTTGTATTACACTACTGGTTGATTATTACATTACCGGTTACTTTGTATTACACTACTGGTTAATATTACACTGCTGGTTGATTATTGCACTACTGGTTGTTACAAGGCCCTCCATATATATAGCTAAAGTGGGCGTGGCTGTAAAAGGGTTAACCCTTTACCCAACGTAACGGCCAAAACCGGCCAGCGTTATTCAAGATGTTTTTTTGCAAGTGTCGTCTGCTTTTCACGTTAGGTAAAGGGTTAAAGTGATGCGATTATTTTTATTTGCACGTACACTTTATAATGGTCACCTGTGGAAAAATATTTAGTACTGTTATACCTCAGCATTTCTGCCACTTCATTCTCCCTACTCCTTTCTTTATTGCGATAAGAGTTGATCGCTGAGAACATTTCGCTGATGATGTGGATGTGAGGATGCTACTAGCATACACACACCGACTGTTACGGAGAGAAAACAAATAAGAAATTCAAAACATGATGGGAAATTATCTTCATAAATAGATGCCATCAAAGTGAAAGCTAGTTTTTGCAGGCTTTTAGTTCTTGCTTTTAGTTGGTTTATTGCGCGCTGTCAGCATCAATGTATCGATGGAACTTGGTACTTCATAACAACGCCAATATTAATGATGCCGTTTCCTGTAATTCGAAACTCGACTGGAATCTTAAGTAGTCTTTCTGAGTTTTGTTTGAATATGTAGAAATAAAATAAAAAGCTCTCCTTTTCTTCGAATTATTGAATCGAGGATGGAATATTCTTTATGTTAGTTTTGAGTGGCGGTTCCGATACGATGAAGGACATAAATTGATTTTGTAATCTTTTCTTACAATGCTGTCTGCCATCAGTAGTATTGCACGAGTAATTCCTTGCTTTGCTGAGTGCTGCATTGTCGGTACACAGTATTACATGACACAACACAGCTGAACGATAAATAAAGTACAACACAACTTGAGGACAGCAGCGCGGAAAGAAAGTCAACGTCTTCATGGATGATTACAGTTGTGTTAAAGGTATCACAGAACTAAATATTTTCCCACAGGCGACCATTATAACATTTATGTTGAAGAAAATATAGTCGCATCACTTAAAATTAAATATTTAAATACCTACATAAATTACAGACCTTCACACAACTTTCTCTGGCCAGAAAACGGGGGGTCATGCAACAAATAGGAGAAAACATTCACCAGGAAGTGAAGTACCGTCCTTGAACTCAGTTTTTTCTGGGAATTCCCAACAAAAATACACAAATAGTTTACTGAATTTTTTAGACCCAGCAAATACTTAGAAAATGTCTTTTTGTCTTGTGGAATATTCAGTACTGATGTAAAAGTCTAATAAAATGCTTTAACAGTTTTCTCAAACAATAAGTTTTTTCCTAGAAGTCTTATTTTAGACTATGATGCAATATCCGATCACTCTAAACCAAATATTTAGTTCCGCGATACGTATAGACTTCACCTACGCTCAGGGGTGTCACTAAAGGGGGTTTAGGTGATTACACCCCCTTCCAATATTTTTCCAGTCAGGACATTTTCGTCAGGATTGGGGGGAGTCCATTTAAGCCTAGTTTATAAGGCGACATTTGCATACGTGTGTATTTTTTGCATGGGTAAATTTGCTTATGTGAGTAAATTTGACGATGTGTACGCATTAATCATGTGCAGAATTTACTCATAAATGCAAATTTACACCTAGCTGGGACTAAGTGCAGGTTTGCTTCAGCCTGTGAGTAAATGCATTTAAGGTGTGAATCTTTTACAACCGTGTGCAAATTTGGTCGCGAAGACATAAAGCAAATTTACAAACAGTGAGTATATTTCCCAACTGATTATATATAGAATATACCCATAGTAGCTTGGTGTACCAAATGTTCATCACGAGTGGTGAAGTGGTATTAACCGCGAGCCTCCGGCGCGCGGTTAACACCACTTCACCACGAGTGATGAACATTTGGTACACCAAGCTACTTTGGGTATATTTTATTTGTACCATGATCGTCAGATTATTAAGAGTCGCTATTATTTTTTGTCGATTTTACTGATCAGCAGCCGTAAATACGTACAAATTTGTTTTTGTTTACATGAGGATCCGTGGGCGGTACTTCCGCTGTTAGTTTTATCACCGAAACGAAATTGAAAAAGAAAGAGGACCTTTTTCATTTTAACGACATAATGATATACTATTTCGAGTTATGGATCCTTTATTAACATGAGACAATGCATATTTGTTAATTTATGGAGTTTTATGGGGTAAACTCATTTAAAAACGTAATAAATAATTGCCACTTTCAGTTCACTCTTCGCGAGGCGACGTGCGATAAATTTAGACAAGTTTGCATTCAGATCGACGTCACCAAAGGTCAAGTTGGATGTAGTTCCACTGCAGGTGTAAATTTTAACTACTGAAATCCCATTGCTGACGTGTTCACCACGGCTGGTGTGTAAAGCTAAAATTTATGTCATAGGCTTTTCATGTATAGTAGAATAGGTAATTATGGTATAAAAATTATTTTTAATTATTGATTATTAAGAGATTACCGTATGTCCTGTATTCTGCCGATGATGCTTGCCAGTAAATGGCAATTGCTACCTTTTTTGGCCATCCAGTGGTTCTTCAACAGGTTTTAGCCAGTCTGTCTCTTCAAAGTGCTGCAGAACAACATTGTTGTACCATTCCTTTGACCTGGGTTTTCTTCCGATATCTCTGGCATATGAACAACTTGGAGTTAGAGCTACACTAAGGAAATAGGGGAACCTCCTGCGCCTTCGGAATTTGTCCAGTGTGACCCTTTCCATGACTATGACTGAAATGAATGGTTTTGAGAATTTATTTCAAATTTATTTCTGGCACCACAACTTCGTTTGAGCGCATAGCCAATATACTTTTGCACGCATGTGTAAATTTGCATATGTGTGAAAATTTGCATATGTGCAATTTTTCGCCTTTTGAACGGGGTATAATTTTAGATGTCGATTCTCTCTTGATAGAAATCATGTATTTTCTTTTTAAAAAAGACTAGACCTGATAGAGGGACTTGTGTCAGCCTTACAAATGAAGATCTGTAGTATCGCATTCGGGCTTTCAGGGACCCAGCGCAGCTGCCCAGCGTGATTTTTTTTTATTTTTATTTATTTCACTAATAAATTTCAAAGAAGTGTTGAGTTGTTTCACTGTAATCCTGACAGATAATATTCCAACTACATCAAGGCATGCCTTAGACGAAGGCATGCCTACATGATGTAGCTGGCATATTAGTCAACTGTTATATTTACAACCTCTCAGGTGGTCATCTTTGCGACACTCCTATCCATGCTGGACCGAATGCAAGCGGAACAGGGTCGTAACTGTCTTCCGATTCTGGTGGAGGTTTGACCCATGTTTGCCCGAATATTACTGGATGTTCTCAACTGTACTTATGTACATATAACCTTCCTTTTTAGTGAGTGATTCGGATAATTAGTCAACCCTCTCCAAAGTTAGCAATGTCCATAGACAATGCTGTGGTAAAAACCGTGACAGACTGTCACGGCTTTTAGCCGATATTACCTATTACCGCGCGTCTAAATTTGAGGGCTGTTCCAACTCACATATAATGGAACACCTAGCAACCACCCGTGATAATTTTATCCCATGCAGATGTCTTTGGCAGCGTGGCAGATCATTGCGTTGTATACTAAGACATACTGCACGCCGATGCTGCACTTACTTTCAACCGCTGGAAACTCTGCTTGTATCAGGTTAGTAAATTGAAGAGTCTGACAATGGCTCGCCGCTGCTCGGTGGTTTTCTGAGCGAACTTCGGCTTCCTCCACCTGCAAAACTGTTAGACACGATATGAGTGTCACTGAACCTCACTTTAGCACGCTATACTGCCCAATAAAGCTGGATACGCAGTGCAGCTGAATTTTTCTCCTGGGTGTCTTGGAGAATGTTGACTAACTTCCCGCCTGTGTACAATTGTTCAAATAACCTTTTTCCAGCGAATCAGAATTATCCGCACGCGTAATTTACAAACAAAACAGTTTTAACCCTTTACCCAACGTAACGGCCAGCGCTATTCTCAAACATCGCCACTTAATTTTCATTATGTTTACATTTTTTGTCTCAAAAGCATAGGTTATGATCCCTTGTTGGAACGAGCTCATCCAGCTCGTTCCAATGAGGTGTCATAACTTATGTTTTTGAGACAAAAAAATGAAAAAAACATTAGTTATTCAAGAATTGTTTTGCGGGTGACGTCTGCTTTTGATGTTAGGTAGAGGGTTAATTTTCAACCAAACCATGTCATGTGATCCCTCATTGCAACGAGCTCGTCGAACTCGTCTTAATGAGGAGTCACATGATGCGGTTTTGTTTTTTTTCAGGAAATGTGAAAAATAAATATACTCTCCCAAAAAAGAAAGTGTGCATGCTACAAAATAACACTAAAAAAGGATATATATCATTTTCATTCATGGAAATTTTATTCAATCACAGATGAATCAATTTGCGATCAACACGAGAAATTTCATTACGCTACGACGAATACTCTTGGTGCCATGGAGAGTCAAAGACACTAAGGGTCAAACACAAAAGTCACACACTCAATATCTGGTATGACCTCCATCTGCATCGACTACTGCTGTGCATCTACGCCTCATGGAAGCGAACAAGTTAGCATGGAAGTGGGTTAGTGTAGGGTTAGGTAGGGTTAGGGTTAGTGTATGGTAGGGTTAGGTTAGGGTTAGGGTGAGGGTTAGGGTAGGGTTAGGGTTAGGGTTAGGGTAGGCTAACCCTAACCCTAACCCTACTCTACACCACTGCAGTCGAGCACGACGATGACGTAACGTCAAAATCGGACGAATTGCAGGTCTTCGAGGACGTAAGCCGTATTCTCTCAGCCGGTTGATTACTGTTTGAGGATGTATCCATCTCAGGTTAGGGATGTTCCTGGCTGTCGTCGTTGCCGTTTGTTGCCGGTTCCGGAGATGGACGACACGGATATACCGATCTTGTGCAGGGGTGGTAACTCGGGGTCTCCCGGAGCGGGATCGGTCTCGAACGTCATCATGTTGTGCATGTCGATGGACTAGCCTGTCTACAGTGTTACAGTGGCAACCTCTCTGTGTGTTCTGCCAGCTCTAATCATACCCAGGGCAAGGAGACGTTGATTCATTGTCAATCTTGGCATGCTAATGTGGAGTCGTTTTAACAGCAGCACAAGTTTGAATGTGAACGATAGGAAGGCCTTACTTTAGTGTTTAAATACCCAAGGATTCACACTGCTGCATGAATTTTCAGACTCTCCATGTGCAAAACATGCCTTTTCACAAACGTGTAGCACGTCATTTAACGTTAATGCAATTTTAACGGGGAAAGCTGTTTTTGTGTTCAATATAACTTATTCATGAACAGGTTAACACTCTTTACACCTACGAAATTATTTTTTTGGAGTTTGATCAATTTCTGCAATGCACACATTCTTTTTGGGGCGAGTACAATTAAATGAACAACTTAATATCGTGTGTGTTGGAGTAAAGTGTTAAGAATAACTCGCCGCTTGTACCGAGTACTACCAGGCCATTTTATCTTGCTCGATTACTGCCAGATAACAAAACAAAATTTTCTTTGGATGAGTGGTCAGGATGTACGCCCTTGGGCAACATGCGATGCGATGAGATTATTAAGCACATTTAAAATTTAACGATATTAGTTAAAACCTCAGAATGTATTATAATTTATACCGGTTTGAAAGCTAATACGCAGGGCCGCCGAGAGCGAGGAAGGGCCCAGAGACAATGTGTGGAACGGGCTTTTCGGGCCCCGCAAGCGCCGAAGGGGGGTCTGGGAGTCTTTCACCAGAAAAGTTTTTTTTAAATTAGTGCTGGGAGATGCATTCTTCAGCATATTCTTGATAATATCTAATCAATTGTTTCCTTACAATTTGGTTAATTCTGTGTGAATGGTGCATTTTTTTCTCCAAAGATAATCGTGACCACCACGATGCAGGAAAGACCGGTGGAAAACCAACAAACTGGAACAGGTGAGTTTTTTTAAATGAATGGAATCTGGTCAGTAATGCAACTTCGTACTCTCAATACCTCCGCCATCGTCAGAGGCCCGTGCCAAAAGCCTTCCAACGACTTTCAGCTTTGACGTATCGATAGGCAAACCTACACTTTTTTTTAAAACACCAAACATTCAGTTAAAAAGGGTTTGACACCTTGAAAGTGTCAGTTTTGACACTTTAGTTTTTAGTATGTGTAAATATTTACGCCATTCTGAAAGTGTGTTAAACAGACAGATCGCAGTTCGCAAAACATTGTCTTGTTGTATTCTCCGTCGATATTTTCGATTCGCTTTGAGTCTTCTGTTAACTGAATTTTTAACTACCACAACCCGAATTACGTTAACGACGGATACTGTGAGTTTACTGACGACTAGCAGACATGGGTATTTCTTGTCGCCACTTTGATTTTAAATCCTGGCATCACAGTCCTTTCACGTCCCATGCTGTCTTTCCTTTGACCGGGTTGCAGTTAAAACTAGAAGGCCTGTCATGAAATGCGCACAAATAGCACGTTGATCTGCGCGTTAATATACGCGTTTTGACCATAGTAAGGCTATCAAATTCTGTACATATGGCCTGTGCACAAGCAATGTTTCAGCCAATGGACCTCCGGGTAACCCGGAGGTCCATTGGCAGAAACATTGCCTGTGTTTGCTATGAGTAACCAGGAGAACATGTCGTGCTTTGGGTGCCATTCGATATGGCCATTGCGCGCAATTCCTACGCACAATTAAGTCTAGATAAGCGCACAGTTCGTGACAGGACTTCTAGTTTTAACTGTAGTCTAAATGTTTTTCTCCGCTCTGCACAGACGCTCCGCTGTCAGGTTTAAACCTGACTGGACCAAGTACCTCACCAGAAACACTATTCAGTGTGTTTACTTTCACTAACACATTAATTCGTCTTTGCTCTGAAGCCTCAAATTTCGCCGACTTTATATCGAAATTTCACGAGCTCGTACCTTTCATCCTTTAACTTTTTATTTAGCTCCTTTACATTGGTAGAATTTCAACACTGTTATCGGTAACCTGTGGCCAAGATTGTCCTCTATATATATTGCTTCGTGGGTACTATTAAATTCTCAGATCGCATTTGCACCCTATCGTTTGATCGCCTCCAACCCACCCATCTCCGGGGAAACGACCTCCGCTACTATTCCCGATCATATAGAAACCTAACAGGAAGTAAATTAAAAGTCGTATTGTTGTTTCAATCTCTGTGATTCTTCGCAAAAAGATGTGTTTTACAATAAAAAATGTTTTAATGTAACATTTCTTGACATCACCTTGTCATTTCATTACACGCCTATTCTATGTAATTCCCATCCACAGCAACTCTAAACCATGCGGAAAATGGAAATCTGTTCCGCATATGTTCGGAACGGAAATCGTTGAAGAACGGTTTTTAAATAGAAGAGAAACTTCACTGGAATTTTCTACAAATCGTGCAACGCAATTACAATTTAAAAATCCCTAGCGATAGCTGAAAATCGACCCCGAGTTCCAATATGTTCTTTTTGTCGCTAGTTGTCAGATGAATTGCTGAGTGTCCTTCTAATAATTGTTTTTATAAACATGAAGGCGTGTAATAAACACAGAACGACACCCACGTGTGAATGTTAATATGGCACTTGTGCCATAGCGGAAGGATAAAACTCGAGGCCTGAGGCCTCGAGTTTTATCCTCCCGCGCTGGCACTCGTGCCATATCGATTAACCCATTCACAGGCGTGTGTCGTTCTGTGTTTTTATTTTCTTGATTCGGTATTGGTATTCGGTATTATTCGGTATTAAACAAATGTTATGGCCTGTGTTATTTCCATTGCGCACCTATTCAAAATGTTACCAGGGTGATGTACACCATTTTAATTTTAAAATGTGACCATTTAGACGGCACCGTTATTTCTAGATGCGAAGACAAATAAATGTATTCTTAATATGATTACTATTTTGTAAATCAATCACCACTGATCATTATTATTATACCACTGTTGATATTGTTTGGTTGGATAGATACAGAATGAATAGGTACTATGGCCGGTAATCAGATTTAAACCACGAGTAGGATAAGGGTTTTAACCACGAGGCTCTGTCGAGTGGTTAAACCCCTTATTCTACGAGTGGTTTAAATCTGATTACCGGCCCTAGTACTCATTTGTTTTAGGTATACCATACTCTCTATATATAATCGACTTTGTCATATAAAATGGAGAAAAAACGATACTTTCTATCGCAAACACATGGGTTTGTTTTGTTTACATCTGCGCCGGTGGGCAGTACTTTCGGCTATACGTGAATGCTTCACGCTAAAAACTAAAGTGTTAAAAACTACACTTGAAGTGCTGTATTTAACACTTACTAAGTGCTGAACTAGCATTTTGTTCAAGTGTAGATATCCCAGAACTTGACAGGTGTTACGATAATACCACTTGACAAGTGTAGTGTTGCGACACTTAAAAGGAATCAACGCAGATGACGCGAATCAGGCTCGAACTCTCGAGCCTGATCCGCGTCATCTGCGTTTTGTCCTTTTAATTATGTACCCACCAAGCGCAAATCAAATTATGGACGATTCTGGAAGAACCACCAATGCTAGACACATGGGAAGTGCCATCCATTCAAGTTTCAGATGTCTGACGTTTGTATTGTCTGAGTGCTTAAAGCATTGCACTTTGAGTGTTAAAAGCAAACCCTAAGAGTTAGAATGGGCTTAACACCTTGAAAGTGTCAGTTTTAACACTTTAGTTTTTAGTATGTTGATTGACAGCTAGACATATCGTCAAAATTGATTGAATTTACCTTTTTCAGTCGAATTGTTATTAACTGTTCTTAAATTTTATTTTAAATATTTAATTCTAAGTATTTTAAACTTAATAAGTCATTGCACATAGTAGATTAGTACCGCCAAACGTCGTATGTTTGAATGAAACATCGCGAAGTGTACTGCTATAGATGTAAATTTTTCTAATGGAATTCTCATTGAAAACGTTTTAACTGCAGTAGAAGCTTTACAACGGTAGTGGGGTTAAAAGCTATTTTTTTAAAGCTAATTTAACATAAGGGTGTTTCACGGGTAGTAACATAGGTGAGCATGGTATACGTTATTATTTTACCACTGTTGATGTTGTTTAGATAGACAGAACACCATTACCTCGTGACACGTATCTAATTTCATACTATTTACATTTGGTCAGTTGGCCTTCTTAGATAGCAGGTAGCTGATGGCGACTTACTTTTTTGATGAGAGAAAGAGCTAACCCAAGCTCTCAGGTCACCAGTCTAATTATGCTCGGAAATCGACGCTGTTAAGAGTTGTTTGTTTATCCACTTTTTGCGGAAATGTGCGTGCAAATTTGATGTAATTTACTTGCAAAGATATACAGGTTTTCTTTCCTGTGGTGGTAATAGATATTCTAATCAATAAGTATTTAATTCTCCCTGAAAACATCAAAATAATAATTTGTCGTGAGTCTTCATTTCGGGTTGTAATGTCAGCGAAATGTCGATCAAATCAAGTCTTGATTGAGCAGCATTTTTAGCTTTGATTAAAATTAATCGTTATGAAAAGTTTTAGATTCAGTCGTCAGGCATATACCAGGTGGTAGGAAATGGGAACCGTAGGTCCGCTTTTCCAACTTACTGAAATATTCCAGACGAGGGAATCTAAACATAGGCGATGTTCAGTTTCAGAGGTAGACTGGTTCCAAGCTCTAACAGCGTCGCATGTCTTACAGAATTAGTCGGGTGGCTTGAGAGCTTGCATCTAACCTTCCCATTTTCCAGTTCCACTAATTTATAAACGTTCTTATTTAGTTTTCAATCCCGTTATCCTCTTATATTTGTTATATTCATTAAATAGGAAAATACCATCTTCGAGGTGTTCTGAAGTATCGAAACTCTCATTTTAAACAACTGAAGTATACTTAACCATGACACACAGCTAACAAACTGGCTTCCTAATCAACTCCGTTCTTCATCTACAGTTGAAACTAGAAGTCCTGTCACAATTAGTGCAGAAATAGCTCGTTTAGTAATGCGCTCCTTACTACAAAAGAATGAAGTAGTCTGAAATACATAAGAGCGTTTGCGTTGTGCAAAGCAAACATATAATGTGCTATTAGAGGGTCGGTGGGGGCGCGGTGGCTCAGTTGGTAGAGGTGCAGGCTGCAAGCCGAGAGGTCCTCGGTTCGAATACCACCTGCGGCAACCGCGTTGTGTCCTTGGACAAGACACTTCACCCCGATTGCCTACATGGGGGCACGATGACGCTGTGTACTGAGGCGTACTGCACGTCGATGGTGCGCATGACTTCAACCAGTCTAACCCTGCCTGTGCTGCGGTGCAGAGTTCAGAGTTACGATGTTGAGGAGCTGACAGCTGCTCGTCGTTGCTCGGTGGTTCTCTCCGGGTACTCCGGCTTCCTCCACCCGTAAAACTGTCACGGTCACGATTAGCCATTGTGCATAAGTATGTGACCTTAAACACCAATAAATAAATAAATAAATCAGGGGGGCGGTATTGAAATCACGAACTGAACCGATCAAACAGAAAGAAAATATTGAGACTGGAGTATGTGGAGGGAGGATTACTAGTAAGTCGCCGTGTGATAGATTTTTCACTTAGTGATTATTTACAATTTCTGAGGACAAAACACAAGAAGCACTTGCAAACTTTCATCACATGGACCACCGGGTAGAACCCGGTGGTCCATGTGATGAAAGTTTTCAAGGGTTTCGTGTGGCTGTTAAGAACAATTATAAATACTTTTCGAGTGGAGAATATATGGCACTGCGATTAAGTAGTAATCCACATTCTTAACCCGGAGGTCCATTGACAGAAACATTCCCTGTGTTTGCTATGAGTAACCAGGAGCGCGGTGGCTCAGTGGGTGGAGGTGCATGCTGCAAGCCGAGAGGTCCTCGGTTCGAATCCCACCTGCGGCAACCGCGTTGTGTCATTGGGCAAGACACGTCATCCCCATTGCCCGCGCGGGGGCACGGTGGCGTTGTGTACTAAGACGTACTGCACGTCGGTGGTGCACTTGTCTTCAACCAATGCTACCCTGCTTGTGTTAGTATGTTGGGGAGCTGACAGTTGCTCGCCGTTGCTTGGTGGTTCTCTCCGGGTACTCCGACTTCCTCCACCCGTAAAACTGTCACGGTCATGATTAGCCATTGTGCATAAATATGTGACCTTAAACACCAATAAATAAATACTATGAGTAACCAGGAGAACCTGCCCTGCTTTGGATGCCATTCGATACGGCAATTACGCGCAACCCTACGCGTAATTAAGCCTAGATAAGCACAAAGTTCGTGACATGACGTCTAGTTTTAACTGTACAGAACAGAATGATTAAATTATTACTGAACTCACCACAAAAAGAATCTTATTCAGAATGACGTTTCGACGCAGGCAGTACTGTATCGGACGACACCATCCATGATTCCGGTGATGAAAGATTTATAATATAAATAATTTCCTTGTTCATCTTTTTGCTCAAACGCTGCCATAAAAATAACAAGAACACTTTTGTGGAAGCACTACAGCGCGACAAAAAGCACACGAAAAACTTGTGCACATATCATACATCTTCGTATTAGAAGATAAACAAGAAACATTCTGTGAACAAACTTAAATCTCGCTCACTGGAAGAAGTTGAATACTTGATCTCAGACCACTGTAATTGATGGTTTACGTGAAATTCTTTTTAACCCTTTACGTGAAATTCTTTTTAACTCTTTATCTAACGTAACGGCCAAAACCGTGCGGCGCTATTCTCAAAAATCGCCAATTAATTTTCATTATTTTTTTTTCATTTTTTGTTTCTAAAACATAGGTTATGACCCCTCATTGGAACGAGCTCACCGAGCTCGTTCCAATGAGGGGTCATAACCTATGTTTTTGAGACAAAAAATGAAAATAATAGTTAATCAATAATTTTTTTTGAAAGTGTCGTCTGCTTTTTATGTTAGGTAAAGGGTTAAATAACTTCAAGTTTATCGGACAGGGTTCTAAACTATGGAGGTTGGCATCTTCATTGGAAAACACTTGAAAGGGTACTCCACACAACTCTCACAAACACAACCCCTCCCCCCCCCCCCCCACCACCAAAAAAGAAGAGATGAGATGTTTTTTCGATGAATCATGGCAGTACGAAACCCGACGTGGACGAAACGCCTGGGACGAACTGATTTTGAGACGAAATGCCCCGCAACCATCTCAAAGTACTGTGACTGGAATTTTACAAAAATTCGTTTTAAAGAATGTCCAGCTTATTAGACATGGTCTCACACTTTGGAGGAGGGGGTTAAAACCTTCATTCGAAAAAAACAAACTTGCAAAATTGCCTCCCACGCCTCCACAAAAACAGAGCAGAATGCCTAAATGTACTGCCAGAATTAGAAACAGTTCACAAACAAGTTCGTTGACTAGAATTCTGCAATCGAAAACATAGCGAGATAATCAGAAATAGGTTTCAATTGTGGGTTCAGTTTGCAGGTAAGAAGGAAAAAACAGATTTAAATACGGAGAAAGAGATGGAGATAACTGATCGACAATTAACTGGGAATGCGTGAAGCAACGGCTCATCCGGTCTTCCAACGCACCGTGAATGCTAAAAACGGCAAGCGGCCAATGCATCCTTCCATCTTTTGCCGAACGAGGTTCACTGTAGACATGCCGCGAATTTGAGGAAAATATTCACTATCAGTATCACACCTACCAACACTGAGTAATTACCACTTTGGCTTTTTGTTTAGCGCGTTTGTTTTTTACAGTAATTTGCTAGTTTTTATTCTTGTCGGAAAACAAGTTGGCAAATTTCACTTCCTAAACTGTTATGTTAATGGAAAGGATAGTGTTTGTATGACATGCCACGAAGCGCACATTGTTTATATAATAATTACATTGTTAATGTAGTTATACGTTTTGGGTCCAAATACTCAATTCCCATTGGTCAGCTGAGTGAAAACGTCATGACCAAATGTAATTCATTTTCCAATGAATACATTTGCTCGAACTTTGACCCGCATTTACGGTAGAGCGCAGTTGACAGAATGTAGTTTGGACGGTGTTTGGGTTAGTTTTTAACTTTCAGCGCCTCTCGCAGTGATCAACTCCGCTGCTGTTTCTTTGGCGACATTTCCCAACTGTGGCATAAAGCCCGTTACTAAAACACTCGTTTCCATTTCTAAAGTTGTGAATATTAAAAATCGGAGTTGTGCGGTTGGTATTTTGTGTGAGGGCGGTTTTTCGCCTCGTTCGTTCGTTCGTACATGTTTTATTTCGTCTTTCTGCTTTGTTGTTTGGTAAAAAGTAGTTTAAACAGTTACGGAATGTAATTATAAGAATTGAATGCAATTTTTATAATCTTTATTGGAGTATGAACGTTTGGGAATGGGTACAAATTATGTATGAATCCCTTCGGGGTTCCCGGAGGGATTCATACATAATTTGTACCCATTCCCACACGTTCATACTCCAATAAAGATTATAAAAAATGCATACAATTCTGAAATGAACAGAAAAAAAGTTACAGAACGTCAAAAAGATGATGAAAAAGCCGTTTTTGGTATTTTTAGATGGTTTTCGACCGAGAATAGTAGACAAACTTCCAAACTGATTGGGGAAAAAATGTAAAATGCCAGCTCCTGTATTTTTGTTCTACCCCACAAGAAAATGAAGTTTACGAAATGATGCGCACCTCGAAGAAACAAATTCGACGACATTTCGAAATTTCAACTTTTATATGAAATTCCCATACCCATACAATTACATTTACTGACAGCTATAGGAAATTAAGGGGAGCTAACTTTCCTGTAAATCTCTTCCAACGATGAAAGTTTCCAGCCATGTCGGGATCTGATCTCGTAAATGGTCGCTTATGAAATCATTAAATAACAAATTGAATTTTTTCTTCGAGCTCCAAATGAACTCTTCTCATCAACAACTCTGCTTTGTATTTGGCCTGTGATGATCAATTGAGACGTCGAGCAATTGTCGAAAACACCCACTATCGACTACAGTTTCAAAGTCGACGATTATAGGTTTTCATCGCTCCTTTACTGATGAATTATTAGTTATCACTCTCCTCCTCAGAGTGCTCGTAAGAGCTGTAAAATACATTGTAATTAACATGGGAAAGGCGAGTGGAGATACAATACAAGACACCAGGTCTGGCGTTCTGCAAAGTATGGGAGAACAAATAATGGCCCTTTTTGGTTTACCAAGGAGTGGAATTGCTTTTTTAAATCTCAATGCAGCTATTATTAGACTCTTAACCACGTCAGCTCCAAACCTGAGCCTAGGCTTATGTTTTGGGCCTGAGGTGGTTAGGAGTCTGAAGTTTCCCCGGAGAGTAGTAGGTGTGCTGCATGCCTGCATGCCTAGAGAATGCCCAACCTGAGGAACTGATGAACAAAAATATTCCTTTCTGTATAGATGTTTTCTGGGAGTCAGAGAGTTCGATTTAAGTCGAATTTTATCAATTATTCTTCTTCGAAACGTCCTTGAGTTCCAATGTGTTCTATGTGCCTACCGGCACATAGAACACATTGAAACTCAGGGGACGAAAAGTCGATCATGAAATACCATAACCGTGCCAGCTCCACTTTGTATTTTCTCATTGTTGTGTATGCGTGTTTTTAAAGCCTCTAGTAATGTGAAAATGCGTCTAAAATAAACAGAGTGCATACTGAATTGTTCCTTTTCAACAGAAGCCTCCGCCCATAGGGGTGTCACTAAGAGGGGGATTGCACCACGCTCTTCAATATTTTTTTTTTGCAGTTGGAGGCTTTTCGGCTGGATTGAAGTCTAAGGTATCGATTTGCTCTCTCTAGTAATCATGTACACAGTACGGTTGACGTGGACTGGTTGTAATCCACGCATGGACAATGATGTCCACGCATGCGTTTATCAGGTAATAAAAATCATCATCAGCAAAATTTTAATTAATGAAGCATTGGGTTTTACCCGGTGCTTCATTAATTAACTTTTTATGATTATTCCTGTAATTAGTGTTTGCTATCTTCTAATGTTATTGCTTCCGTGGAAATATTGCCCACCCCGTGGAAAGTTACCAGTCCACGGCGTCCGCATTGTACATGGCCTCATATCACAAACACAATCAGTCCTACAAATGGAGGTCTGTAGTACCATACAGAGGCTAATGGGGCACTCAGCATGACCAATTCGGAGTACCGGTAGTTTGTTTACATGGGGGAGACTTGCATCTGGGTTATTTATAAGAAATACCACCCTGTGGCAAATTATCAGATGTTGCTTGTCTCCAGGTGGTACTTTTGTATTCC
Source organism: Pictodentalium vernedei (assembly GCA_031216915.1). NCBI lineage: Eukaryota > Metazoa > Mollusca > Scaphopoda > Dentaliida > Dentaliidae > Pictodentalium > Pictodentalium vernedei. The sequence goes on from CM062297.1 coordinate 75,000,969, forward strand.
TCGTGAAAACGCGACCCAGGTGGGGCAAATAACTGCCCTTGGTTTTTAAATTTTCAACTTGTCCAGGATGCAAGTAACATTTGCTCCACCTCAGGATGTGGAGCAAATCGCGCCCCCTCACCCGTTCAAATGCATGTCTGCTGTCATGTAAACGGAACACAGGATTTCTTTGAGGGTCTGTTGCCTTGGGTGTCATGAGATATCCACAATGAAGTCGCAATTTCCCTATGAATCACGAAATTCAAACCCATTCAGTTGAAAATACCAGAGGGGGGGGGGTGTATTTTGACGAATCTCTGGAAATATTTTAGGAACTGAAAACAGTGTGGTCTCAGTTCATCACACAGTTTTTCGAATGAAGACTTTTTCATTCTGAACTTTTCTACCCACTGTGCGTCGTCGATGGTCTTCAGAACAACATCGCTCCACCATATACAGCGACGCGGCTTTTCCCACACTTTTCTCTATCCGTATGAGGTAGGGGTTGGGGGTGTCTGATTGCTGACACAAAGATAATGCGTCAGAAAACATTCTTCTTCTTAAACGCCTTGTCCTTTCCATCGTGAAAAGAAAATGGCTTAAAATACTACCACGCGTTTATGATACATAGACACGGGTCATAAATAACCAAATTTACCTCCAGTGCAAACTTTGTCCCCGGGATAAATCTTCCTCATGTAAACTGAACCTTAGAGAAGACGTTGCGTCACGACTACTACCTGTATATTTTATTTATAATAATAGTTATAAATAAATTCCCAAGAAGTCTTGAGTTTGTTTTCACTTTTATCTCGACTGACTAGGGAACACTGTGGCTCGGTGGTAGACTGTTTGACTTCTATGCTAAAGGTCCCGAGTTCGATCCCCATCCGGGACGACCCGCGTTGTGTCCTTGGGCAAGGCACTTTATCCCGGTTGCCTACATGGGGGCACGATGACGCCGTGTACTAAGGCGTACTCCACGTCGATAGTTCACGTGTGTTCATTCGCTGTACCCCTGCCTGGGCGGAGCTTGAGCAGAGTTAGAATGTTGAGGAGCTGACAGTTGCTCGTCGATGCTCGGTGGTTCTCTACGGGTACTCCGGCTTCCTTCACCCGTAAAACTGTCACGGTCACGATTAGCCACTGTGCATAACTATGTGACCTTAAACACCAATAAATAAATAGCTCGACTGACTAATATTCTTACTGCGTTATCAATGCCTTGATTATGTAGTTGGAGTATTGGCCAGACAGGAATTCAGCTATCACAGTCGTGACAAATCAGGTTTACACCCCCCCCCCCCCCACACACACACACACACACCCTCACACACCCACACCTTTTCAGTCGGCCAACTGGGAGGACGGTGGCTCAGTAGGTAGAGATCCCACCTGCGGCAACCGCGTTCTGTCCTTGGGCAAGACACTTGCACTAAGGCGTACTGCACTTCGATGGTGCAGTTGTCTTCAACCAATGCTAACCCTGCTTGTGTGGAGTTAGTATGTTGGGGAGTCTGAAGTTGCTCGCCGTTCCTCGGTGGTTCTCGCCAGGTACTCCGGCTTCCTCCACCCAAAAAACTGTCCGACACAAGGTGACGCTGGCTTCAAAAGTGTCGTTAAACCCCAATAAATAAATAGTCGGTCAACTTCGCGACACCCCCACTAGTCCCGTCATGAGAGTGGAACGTATTAAGTCGCATATGAACATCCCTGTAACCTATATATTTATTTATTAGGGTTTAAGAACACTTTAACAGCCAAGGTCATATCGTGTTGGTGAGAGTTTGACGGGTGGAGGAAGTCGATGTACCCGGAGAGAACCACCGAGCAAAAACGAGCAGCTGCCAGCTCCCCAACATCGTAACTCCGCACTGCAGCATAGGCAGGATTAGATTGGTTGAAGACATGCGCACCATCGACGTGCAGTACGCCTTAGTACTCGGCGTCATCATGTGCCCATGTGGACTATCGGGGTTAAGTGCCTTGCCCAAGGTCACAACGCGGGAGTCCGAATCGATCGCTCAGACGGTCACCCATCCAAGGACAAACCGGGCTCGACGTTGCTTAACTTAGGTGATCTGGCGATAACCGGTTACCGCAACTCCGCCGCGCCCCATCCCTGTAACTGGAATATGCTCTAAATTGAGTCGATATCAATACATGAATTAAGATTTGGAATTGCGAAGCGGATAAAGCAAGCAGAAAACATTGCAAAGCGATATGTTTGTACATGACAACTCACTTCTTTAATTATCTCAAGTCACCTGAAAGTTAGATTTCCAAACAATCTCTCACAGAACTGCTGAACCAAATTTATTAAGAATTTTCGTATTGTGTTTGTGCAACCGAGAAATGTACAGTAAATCTGAATGAAGAATAGTTTGTCTTGGCTGTCGATGTTTATCGTTCCTTCCATTTGATTAATTTTAATTTTACCAATTTCACTGCGCAAAATAACAAGAATTTGTACAGTTAAAACTAGAAGTCCTGTCACGAACTGTGCGCTTATCTAATATCTAGGCTTAATTGCGCGTAGGAATTACGCTCAATTGCCATATCGAATGGCATCCAAAGCACGACAGGTTCTCCTGGTTACTCATAGCAAACGCAGGCAATGTTTCTGTCAATGGACCTCCGGGTTACCCGGGGGTCCATTGGCTGAAACATTGCTTGTGCACAGGTCATATGTACAGAATTTGATAGCCTTACTATGGTCATAACGCGTAGATTAACGCGCAGATCGACGTGCTATTTGTGCGCATTTCATGACAGGACTTCTAGTTTTAATTGTATGACAGCGGTAGAACATCAATGCATGAGTAGTGGCAATACAGGGCACAGGAGGATTAGCCCCTCCCAGCCACGCACACACTAGAAAATACCCCCTCCATTGTCCCAGCGAAGATGACCGATTAGGCCTGTTATATGGGTCGAACTTCCGTCGTGTCGAATTCAAATGAATTAGATTCGTCTTTTATCCGTCAAATCGTCTGTCAGGGCAAAGTCGGTCTAAAAGGGAGGAGAACCCCGACCCCTACTTTCAAGTTCAGATATATGTATATATTTCTTCTCTCTGTGTTGTTAGACCACATGTTTTAATTAGATAATTAGCCTTAGGCGATTCACAGTGGGATACCTCTCTGGCATATTACAAGTCAGAATAAAATGTCTCCTCCATCCTTGCAGTTAATTAATTTCGAAGTGACCGGCACTTATAGATCGATTTCAATCGTCACGGCTATCAAGTATATTATTTCTCGGGATACGCTTGATAGAAAATGCATTGGCGCGCGGTGATTTTATCTTCAGAAATGTCTCGTGCCATGTTTTGGCATCTTGAAATATTGTTATCTGACCATCCCAAGACCAGATATAAAAGTGTGGAGAACTAGCTTGTTCGGTTAGACCTGGGTTCCGGCCGTTTAGGAGTGAGACTTGGGTTTCGGCCGAATAGGAGACACCATAAAGGGTCTCGTGCGAGTGGAATTGCTGGGCAATCCGGAAGCTACGATGTACGCCGCTATTGTCAGATTACTCGGACGTAGGAGCCCTACAAGCCCGAATTTAGACAATAGATTACGAACCCATGTAAAGGCAAAGTTTAGATGTCGTTAGCGAGGATCGACTCGCACCTGTCTGAACGTGTAGGCTGTTGTATTGTGGTATTAACCCTTAAAAATGCAGAGGTTGATCTGTTTTAGTATCAGAGTGTTGTGAATATCGACTCAAAGTCGATGAGTGACAAGCTCGATAGCGCATTTTGAAGTTTTGAGCTCTGTCGTGAACTGTGTGGATTTCAAAAGGACAGGAACATTCAAGGAGAGTTCTATCAAAGGAGACATGAAAAAAGGTATGTGACGAGGACTTCCTAAACGAGCCGACAGGGTGGATGAACCGAATCCAAATCAGAACTATGTTGCCACAAGGTAATTAACATTGCTAGTCGGGATCCCCGACAGTCAGAGCTGCAGACGGGCACAGACGCAAAAGATTAAGACTCGATGTTTTAAATCTCCTGTTGCTAGCCCGCGACAGTGACATTTTGAAAGTGTACTATAGCGCCAGTACAGGGCCATAGATAAACTGAAATTGATGAAAAACTATTAACCCCTGTGATAAATCTTCTACAATCTTGATCAAATTGTTAAATGTGTTGAATATGGAAATGGGTTTATTTTAAATATAAATAAAAGAATCGTTGTTACTTTAATCATTGCTTCATTTCCGCAGCCTGATGTGATCAGGAATCACACCTAACGAAGAACGAATTTATATTTCGTGTTTACTTGGCAGGGAAGAAAATAATAGCGCGGTCCCAACTCAGCTCAGCGAGCCGAGTTTGACCCGTGCCCGGATTCCGACCTTCCTTGTTGGCTCGTCCCCCAATATTTTTACTGGCGAGGCTAAACAACCCCATGTCACCCCTCCCACGCGGATACAGGTGTTTGACAACGTCATTTAATAAAAACGGACGCACTACCGTCGAGTCGAATTCAATTGAATTTGATTCGTCTGAAATCTGTCAAATCTTCATTTGATATATATAGTTAAAACTAGAAGTCCTGTCACGAACTGTGCGCTTATCAAGGCTTAATTGCGCGTAGGAATTGCGCTCAATTGCCATATCGAATGGCATCCAAAGCACGGCAGGTTCTCCTGGTTATTCATAGCAAACACAGACAATGTTTCTGCCAATGGACTTCCGGGTTACCCGGAGGTCTATTGGCTGAAACATTGCTTGTGCACAGGTCATATACACAGAATTTGATAGCCTTACTACGGTCATAACGCGTAGATTAACGCGCAGATCGACGTGCTATTTGTGCGCATTTCATGACAGGACTTCTAGTTTTAACTGTACGGACGCACCACCGTCGAGTCGAATTCAACTGACGCTCGAAGTCACCTCACAATGTTTGAGTCTACACACAAATCTTATGTGATATCTATACATATATTTTAACTGTGTACTGATATTGTCTTTCATATGATAAGGCTTATGCGTTGGCCCTGCATATACAAGCATATTTTTGCAATTTATAGTGCTTTAATGGGGCAGCATAATGTTTTAAAAGAAAATCGCCGAGTAGTGTATGCATAGCTTACATGTACTTGGCTGCCTCCGAACTCCCACCCCAAACCAAGGAACAAAAACAATCCAAAATTTGAATTATGTCCGTGTTAGTTATAGACGACGCATCACTGTCGACTCGAATTCAATTCCATTGCAAGCATTTTTGAAAATTATAGATTACGTCACGACATTTGGTGTTTTTCAGATTAGCATATCATTATCATTTCATTTGCATTTAATTCGAGTCGACGATGATGCGGCGTTTATAACCAACACGGATCTAATTCAAGTTTGGGAATTAGATTCAACTGGCTGACAGAACGATTCGTCTGAAGTGAGTCTACTCGCATTTATTGGTTATATACGTCGCACTACCGTCGCGTCGAATTCAGTTAATTGAATTCGACGCGACGGTAGTGTGACGTATATAACAGGCCTTAGGGGTGTAAACCTGATTTGTTCCGACTGTGATGGCTGACGTCCCCAGTGACTAATAAATCTAACTACGTCACCAAGGCATGCCTTAGTCAGACGGGATTATAATTAACCATTTACCGAACATGAAAAGCAGACGACACTTGTAAAAAAAAATATTGAATAAGTGATTTTTTTCATTTATTGTCTCAAAAACATAGGTTATGACCCCTCATTGGAGCGACTTCAACGAGCTCGTTCCAATGAGGTGTCATAACCTATGCTTTTGAAACAAAAAATGAAAAAAAAATTAATGAAAATTAATTGGCGATTTCTGAGAATAGCGCTGGCCGGTTTTGGCCGTTACGTTGGGTAAAGGGTTAAAAAAACACTAGACTTGGGGACTTATATTAGAGAATAAATAAAATATACAACGTTTTATTTTCTTATTTAATTACCAAGTTCCGTAACGGAGCTCCTAGTTGGTCATACAAACCCCACCCAATAGCTCGAATCGGTTACTTTAGACCTACACTTGTCCAATGTATGACCGATTGGGTGTGTGACACAAGTTCAAGAATCAAATCTCTCTGGAAAGAAAAGTGCAAGATTTTGGGCATGAGAGAATTCAAAAGCTTTAGACTCCAAATCTGACGAGAATGTTCCGACTGGGAAAATTATTGGGGAAGAAGCTGCCTCTGACTATCCCTCCCACAAAACACTATCCGATCGCTGCATTAGGGCGTCAAGCCAACATCCTACAGTGCAGCCGCCGTGAACTTGTCACTTTCCAGGGGTGGGCCATATTTCCACGGACGCAATAATATTAGATTCCAAACACTAATTATAGGAATAATCCTCAAAGATTTAATTAAATGAAGCTCCGGGTACAACTCGGTGCTTCATTAATTAACATTTTTGCTGATGATGATTTTTTTAACTTGGTAAACGCATGCGTGAACATTACTGCCACGTGTGGTTTACGACCGATCCACGGTGACTGCACTGAATACTATGTACCAGACAAGGAAGCAGAATACTGAATGGTCTAGCACTGCGTTCTACCTTTTTCCAATTGTAGGAGGGTATAACGCCTAAGGTTGGTTGGTAGTACTAAGGGCTAACATTCAACCAATAGGGGTATAGCCGTACATCCTGTACTACCATTCTAAACAACCAGGTATAACACTGCCTGACCTAGCAGTACGTGCTAACTATAGACCAATATAAAGCATTAGGTGGAGTAGCAGTAATAAGGCCCAACACGAGACCAACTGTGTATATACCGGCCATACTATACTACCACACTAGACAACCAAACAATGCCTCCACCCAGTCTACAATACTAAACCCGGCGTACTACCTAAACCGATTATAGGACTGCGTAACGCCATAAGTGGGCTGATAGTTCCAAGGGCTAACAGGGGACCTATTTGGGTTAAGACCATACACGCCATACTACCGCACTGGTCAACAATGCATTACCTACCCCACAATACCGATTGACCTAGAATAACGCACTACCTATACCAATCGTAAGATAATATGAAGCATTAATATAATAAGCATTAATGGTTACGAGAAGAAAGGGCTAAGATAGGACCTACTGGGATATACACCGCCCATTCTATACTACCATATCACGAATAACGTACTGTCGGGTTTTAAAGGGGACAACAATAGCGGTCAACGTTTCTATGACGTCGCATGCACGTCATGACATCACGACATCAATAGCAACGTAAACCATTTCGCGGAAAAAAACTTTTTAAGAAACCCACCTTCCCCATCAATTTTTCATCACAGACCCATACTGTATATCACAAACCATACTCATGCGTATATCACTACACATACCACAGCATATTATACATGCAGAACGTACACCACATGCCGGACATATCCGGATGGTGCCGACGTTTTGCACAGGCAAAAGGTGCTCTGGAAAAGCTCTGGTTCTTAGGGAATTTAACACTTCCTTCCCCATTAAAGCTCGGGGTAATAAGGGCTGAATGATACGTGCTATACTATTTGTATTCTTTGATAACTCCTTCACTAACGTAACGGAAATAACGAACAATCGCCTTCAGTTTCTTTCCTTTTTCGGTTTTTCGCTTGACGCATTTATTTATTTATTTATTTATTTATTTCTTTATTTATTTATTTATTTATTTATTTATTATTTATTTAATGGATTTTTAAAAAAACAAATTTCAAAAGCCAGTCATATCATGTCCGACAGTTTAACGGTTGAAGGAAGCCGGAATACCTGAAGAGAACCACCGAGCAGCTGCAAGTAACTGTCTGACTCTCCAAGCTACTAACATGACATGAGCAGGGTTAGGACATGTTGAAGGCATGTGTACATATACCATAGACATGCAGCACGCCAAGAACACAACGCAGATGAACTTTAAATCTGAAGTCAAATGCGATATCTAATGAGCCACGGCACCCTCGTCGCCTCAAAAACGTAGTTTATGACTTTTGATTTGAACTCGCTCGTCGAGCGTCGTCTAATGAGAAACCATAAACTAGGTTTTTTAGGGTTTCATCCTCAACCTTTATCGTCATAGATATTGACTCTTGGGAATGTTGTCTCCCCTTGTAAATACTGGAGTCTAGCTGTTATCCGAAATCTTGATCGCTAGGGAATAGTTGGCGCAAGCGGAGAAATCAGCTGAGAATGAAACAGGCCAGCGCTGTACACGAAAATCGGCATTCAATTTTTTATATTTTCATTTTTTGCTTCCAAAACGTAGGTTATGACCCCTCATTGGAACGAGCCCGTCGCGGTCGTTCCAATGAGGGGTCATAACCTATGTTTTGGAAGCCAAAAAATGAATTTTTAGTTATACGAGGACTTTTATTTTTTACTGGTTGACCAGAAATTATTTAAAAAGCTCAGAGGTTATCGCACCTTTTCATTTGTACTCACGCGGAAACCTATCTGATATTGTGGACTGCGGTTTTAAATGTTTTTACTACAATAAAATTTTTCTCCGTTTGAACATCAAGGGGAAAAATAGGCAAATGTCAGCTTGTATATTTTTATATGGTTAGATAGGACAATAAGTATATTATATGCCGGTTTGCGCACAGCATTGCTAATATGAAGCAAAAAAATATATTAACCGCTAAAAGTTGACGAAAATGCAACTTTCTATCATTTTACATGGAATTATACAGGAAATAACAGTAGCATTTTAAATCAACGTGGGGAAAAAAATGTTCGAGTGAAATCGTTCGATAATATCACCAACTGAGATCATATACATTGTTCTTAAAGGATTGATGCGCACAGCGAATATAACTTTCATAGGTTTTATATAATTTTGAGAAATATAAAAATTCACCATTTAATTAGTGTCCATTCTTGCCAGTCAATTCTTAGCAATCAGGGGAGATAACCTTTTCGTAAGTCGGTGTGAATGACGAGAAAAGTTGACCATGTTTTTAAATTTATGTTATTCGCGACTTACCTTCCAGATTTTCTATGTCTTTATTAATCTGCACTGTCGTGTACTCATCTAGTGCCTCTTGATTTTGAGGAATGATTGACTTTGTGGAATTATGAATGTGAGTTAATGTGTTCATTTCATATGATTGCACGATTCTCTTATCATCGTCAGCCGATAAAGCAATTTTATTTATTGTTTCCTTATAGCGAATCCTGTTAATCGATTTGTTCACTTCTCAATTTTTGAACAGACATTTTTATAGTCTTCGAAAGTGATGTCATTATTCACAAGGTTTCTTTTGACACCTTTACAATTCTTAATTGCCTTTCCATCTGAGTGGTTTCGTCTTTAAACCCACTAATTCTGTGATCTGTCTTCGTCCAGCCCCGTCCTTGAATTTTCCCACCACCTTTTTATTCACACCCAAAGAATGTTAGATAATTGTTCTTGTTAAACCATGCCTCGACATCCGGAGATATATCTCGGAAAAAATCCCCGTCTCTATCTCGTAAGCCAGATTATCTGTGTCAGTAAACAACAGTTTGGCTTTCAAATCGTATATCTTCTTGATGTATTCGTAATGAAATTTATACATCAACCGTTTGCTGGTATCCAAGACGCACGTTCCCAAATAAGTCGGTCTGTCGAATTTCAGACGCGTTTGTTTCATGTGAATGGTCACTACATTTTCGTCAAAGATAGTTCGATGTTTATAGTTTGGTTTCGAAACTAATTTTATAACCTGACTGTCCGTCGTCACCAGGCGAATGTCAGTCCTTTTTCTGATGTTTCCTATCGATTTTCCATACACATAATTATTCATGAGTTTAAAAAGACTTTTGTGGAATTCAGTCACGGCTTGCGTTCTCAAATTCGTGTTAAGATCTATATATACTCGCCCAAAAAAGAAAGTGTGCATTGCAGAAATTGAACAAACTCCAAAAAATAATTTCGTAGGTGTAAAGAGTGTTAACCTGTTCATGAATAAGTTATATTGAACACAAAAACAACTTTCCCCGTTAAAATTGCATTAACGTTAAATGACGTGCTGCACGTTTGTGAAAAGGCATGTTTTGCATGTGGAGAGTCTGAAAATTCATGCAGCAGTGTGAATCCTTGGGTATTTAAACACTAAAGTAAGGCCGTCCTATCGTTCACATTCAAACCTGCGCTGCTGTTAAATCGACTCCACATGCCAAGTTTGACAATGAATCAACGTCTCCTTGCCCTGGGTATGATTAGAGCTGGCAGAACACACAGAGAGGTTGCCCAGCATTTGAACTGCCACCGTAACACTGTAGACAGGCTAGTCCATCGACATGCACAACATGATGACGTTCGAGACCGACCCTGCTCCGGGAGACCCCGAGTTACCACCCCTGCACAAGATCGGTATATCCGTGTCGTCCATCTCCGGAACCGGCAACAAACGGCAACGACGACAGCCAGGAACATCCCTAACCTGAGACGGATACATCCTCAAACAGTGATCAACCGGCTGAGAGAATACGGCTAACGTCCTCGAAGACCTGCAATTCGTCCGATTTTGACGTTACGTCATCGTCGTGCTCGACTGCAGTGGTGTAGACAACATCTCAGGCATCCCTTACACTGGTGGCGACGTGTTTTATTCACAGATGAATGTCGTTTCCATCTTTCATCATCAGATGGCCGCCAGAGAGTGTACAGACGTCGAAACGAACGCTACGCAAATCCATGTGTCGTGGAGCGAAACCGTTATGGGGGAGGGTCTCTCATGGTGTGGGGTGGCATCTCTGCCCGTAACAGAACTGAGCTGGTCATTATTGATGGCAATCTCAATGCAACCAGATATCGTGATGAAGTGCTTACACCTGTTGTCCCATTTCTGCAACGTCACGGCCCCGGCGTCATTCTACAGCAGGACAACGCCCGACCCCACGCAGCTTGTGTTGTTCAACAGTATCTGCAGCAACAACAGGTGGATGTTCTTCTCTGGCCCGCAAATTCGCCCGATATCTCATCCATTGAGCATGTATGGGACGAAATGAAACGCCAGCTACGCCGGCTTCCCCATGCACCGTCAACGCTTGTGGAACTCCAAAGACAGCTTATCAGAATATGGAACAACATCCCACAACACTTCCATGCTAACTTGTTCGCTTCCATGAGGCGTAGATGCATAGCAGTAGACGATGCAGACGGAGGTCATACCAGATATTGAATGTGTGACTGTTGTGTTTCACCCTTAGTGTCTTTGACTCTCCATGGCACCAAGAGTATTCGTCGTAGCGTAATGAAATTTTTCGTGTTGATCACAAATTGATTCGTCTGTGATTGAATAAAATTTCCATGAATGAAAATGATATATATCTTTTTTAGTGTTATTTTTTAGCATGCACACTTTCTTTTTTGGGAGAGTCCAAGGCTCTTCATCAAATCGAAAGATACGATGGATGTCGACTAATTCTCTGTCTCGGTCAGCTTTCCATCATCTTCGAAATATCGGCAGGGTCCGTAGAATTGTTGACGAGGGAACGGCAAAGCAGTTGGTGAATTCCTTTGTAATCAGCCGCCTGGACTATTGCAATTCGTTGTTATATGGCTGTAAGAAATCACTTATAACAAAACTGGATAACGTCCAACGGTGTGCAGCTAGGTTGGTATGCAGAGCACCCAGAAATTCTCACGTAACTCCAGTTCTGCGCAAACTCCACTGGCTTCCTGTCGAGGAAAGAATCAAATTCAAAATTCTATTACTCACATTCAAGTGTATTAATGGCCTTGCTCCATCTTATCTAACCTCGCTTGTCGAGGAATACAAACCAGCTCGAGCTCTCCATTCCTCTTCCTCTAACAGCTTGGTTAGAACGTCTTACAACTTGGTTACTGCAGGAGATCGCTCATTTTCGGCAGCTGCACCCTACCTCTGAAATCAATTACCGGAACAATTCAAAGTATCCCAAAGCGTAGAGACATTTAAGTCATCCCTTAGCTGGTAGAGTGCTAAATTATTTTTGGCTATCAATATTTGTTCACACATCTTTGCCTTGTTACAGTTTATGGGAGAGTGCCTGTAGGCACTCCCCCATAAATTGTAACAAGGCAAAGCCTTGCAGACTAACTAATTTCACTTCAAAGATAATATGAAGCATATCCACTTAGTATGAAGCCGTCAAGTTGTGATACCTTCATCTCAGAATAAAGCCCAAATATGGACTTCCAGCACTCAACCAGTTAAGTCATACCTGTTCAAAGGTGTGTACAACATCGAATAACCTGCATTTGTGTTTGTATGCATTTCTTTATTTGTATATATAACATTGTTTTTGAAGCCCGTGGACACCTTGTGTGGAGACTCGGCTATAAACTACATTATTATTATTATTATTATTATTATTATTATTATTATTATTATTATTATTATTATTATTATTATTAATTTCATGCCATAATCTATGTAAAGTTTCAGATTTTCGCAGTGGACTACATATTTACGTTTGTCATTTAAATTTGGAACGAGTTTATCGACTTGATTCATTTTCATTTGTTCGGGTGCTAAAGGATAATTGTTGTGTGAATCGTGTAACGTTTCGAGATATTCTAGATCCACTCCCAGAAGACAGGGATAATGTCTCCAATTTTCCATCTCCTCACGATTCCCGATCCATTTGAAATTTCCCCTCGGTAACGGATGACTCATGGTCCAACCGTATAAATTATTAGCATCTAGATATGTTATGTATTTACTCGGTTCTCGCACATCAAATCCTTTGTCATGTAGTAATTGTTCGCTTTCGTGTATCTGTGAGATATCGTCGACACTCCACCTCTCACACATTTTTCAAACATGAGCAACATGTCCACGTCGGACAATAATTCCAATTGGATTTCAGTCATCTTCAACAGTGCTCAATCCGGGAGCCGTGTAATACCAAGCCGGATATAGACCGTAATGTCTCCAACAGACATCTCGAAAATTTTCGAACACATCTGCCAAGAGAAGGGCGTCGGTTTTCAGATGGAGACAGAGATCGTGAACATCTCTCATGTATTTCATGTCGAATATTTCCCACACTTTTTGAGCGTATTCATAGTCGAAATGTCAGTATCATATAACATCAAATAAAATGATCTTTGGAAGAAAGCTTCGACTCGTCGAATCTTTGCAAACTATACAAACTGTCCATGTAATCGTGGGGATAGACTCCTTTCCTCAATACACTCTCCAATTGACTCTTGTTTTTAAAGTGTTCAGTCAGGATCTCGAATTTCTGCTTTCCTAAATTACTAATTTCTCATGGTTGGCATGAATTTAAAACTATCTGTTAACAGTATTTCTCTCTTGATATCGACTGTTGACATTTCTCCATCTATTTGTTTCTTCTTCTTATCTACGACTATCTATTTCGCAAAAGATATGGATTGTTCATCGCTCTTCAAGATGCAGTTTATATATCGTGGGCTTACACTACTAAGATTCATCACGAACAGATGACTATAGTAAACCGACAGATTGTGAAATATCACCAGAAAGAATTTACCCTCTTGATACTTTAACCCTTTACCCAACGAATCGCACGCATCCGCCCGCGTAATATGCAAATTCAGCAGTTGATAAAATATTATTTTTCCAAAAATTTCAACAAAACCATATCATGTGACCCCTCGTTGGAACGAGCTCGTCGAGCTCGTTCCAACGAGGGGTCACACGATATGGTTTTGTTGAAATTTTTTGAAACATTTTAAAAAATGATATTTAAAATAACAAATTTTGATATCGTCTGCATTAGGTGAATGGTTAAACTGAATTTATAGTGCGCGCTCCTCGAAATTTACCCGTGCAGTGATCGTAATCGCTCACTTTCTTGTATTCGAGTTCTGAAGTTTCGGTGAACGATTCTCTACAAATGTGACAATCGGTGCCCCTTTTATAGTCATTCATTTGCTCGTCTGTGATGGTCATCTTCACAGGAGTTTTAAATTGCTCATATATTTTTTTGATTTGAGATTCCAAATCTTCCACGAATTTTCGAGCCACGTTGTCGTCGTCTGACTGTTTCGTCTAAGTGCACGGACACAACGAATATCAATCATCGAAAGAACATTTTATGTAAAACCAATAACCAGATGGCGTGTGCTTCTGATAGTTTGGGGTGAAACTCTGCCGATCATCTGGCTGACACGAACCCATTTTCACCATGAAACATTCGAAATTGGCATACACGACAAAGGCACTCTAAGTCTGCTGTTGAGATGTGTGAATTCAGTGTATGTGTGAGGTTTAGGCATGACGACAATGCATTGATTTTTGTTGCAATACTCCAGAGATTTGTTGCATTTGAAGGAATTTCAACAGTTAGAACAGAGAAATCTCTCTCCAACATGTCTTGTAGTTTGTGCTGGTGATAATCAACTCATATTATTAATCCAACAGTAATGATGATTATCATCATTCGAAATTAATAATAAATTAATGTTTTTCTCGCAATTTTTCTGTGAACTTATCCAAAGAGGAAATATGTTTTTTTTCGAATCGTCATATCCCAAAACGTTGATGGCGATTGTAGAGTTTTGGTTTTCAAAATGATCGACGCAACGTGGCCCTCTCGGAAAATTCATTCCCAACCAGTCTAAATTCTTAGAAGCTTTCACATACTTCGATGCTCTCTTCAGATGATTTTCAGCAGCATATAAGGCAGACGTGACAGCCCATTTGAAGCATTGACTGTTTGTTTTTTATTTTCCACGTTGATCAGCATTTTATATTCTATGAAATAAGGCAATTTTATATATGATGTGTCGTACTTGTAGATATGAATTTCCGGATTCAATACTTCGCCGAATCTCAAATTGCTACCTTCTTTTTGATACTGGGTTAACATTGTATTATTATTTGTTGTCGAAAATATCGGACATAGAAGAGCCTTCGAGCCCTTTTTTGTAGCGAGATTGAAAGTAAGCCGCTTTTTCCACGACTTCACCCATGTTCAGATCAATCTTTTTCATCATGCAATTCAATAAAATTTTCGTTTTAATATCATTGCATTGCATTCGACGAAATATATCTAACACGCTAGGTTTGATCTCGTTCAAGAATTTTTTAGAATGAAACTTTTTTATACCCTTGACATCGAACATTTTGAGAAATCCTTTGATGGCTTTCTCTCATTCTACGGGAGTGGGCAACATTTCGTCGCCTGAGTGCTAGAATGTTCTATGTCCCATAGGGGACATAGAACATTCTAGCACTCAGGCGACGATTTGTTTGTACATGACTTTAGCAAGTATTTTTTGAATGTCCCCATCATATTTTTGCGTTCAGCCATCACTGCTTTTACGATGTTTGATATTTGATCTTCTTCTCTTTTTCTCTTCCACCGATTGATCAGATATGTTTCATTTTTGTTTCCTCTTTCCATCCATTGTTGTCTTTCTCATACCTTCTCCTCCTCCTCCTCCTCCTCCAAGCATCGATTTTATCAACTCATTTTTATTTTGCTCCTTTTAAACCCATCTGACGTGCTTTAGATTTGTTCACTAGTCTCACCTTTTATGACTCCAATCATGTGCGGTTTGGTTCTATAACTCGACGAATTCGCGATGCAGCGATTCTTCACATAATTTTTCAATTGAGCTCAGTTGCACGCTTCTAATGAAAATTACATTCTTTCTAATTATTAAAAAATTGTTTTAAATAATAAAAAATTGTTTTGTCTTTTAGATATAAGCAAATTTTTCTTCCTATAAATTTTGAAATGTTGTTAATTTTCAAATTTTTCTACAAAACTTAAGAAATTTTATGTCAATTTTCAATTTGTTTTTCAAACTTTCACAGCTGATTTGTAAACTTTCTTTTTTTCCTTCTGTCATTTCTTATATATGAGAAAATAAAATTGAACTTTATATTGTAATAAATTTTAAAAAATGAGGTGAAAAAAATTCTCAGCAAGAAAAATATAATTTAATTTAAAAAGTATTAAATTTTTTTTTATACAAAAAAACATTTTATATATATAATAGGAAATAAAATAAAATTAAATTAAAAATTAAAAAAAAACATTAGTCACACAAAAATGGCAATGGAAGAAAAATCGAATTGAAAAGAATCATTCTTTACAAGACATTTGGAGGTAAATGTTTTGTTTTGAAACCTCATAAATCGAATTGGGACATGTTGTGGTGATAAAAAAGCTAATACGAAATTGATAGCATAGGAATAAAACTGACTGGAGATCATGAAGACTCGTTTTCAAAGTTGGAAAATGCGTGTCTGGAAATCCTGAAAGAAGAAGAGAAAGGAGATTTCGATGATGTAGACTTTATTCTGATCTATGGCAAAGACAAGATTTATCCAAAAATCGATAAAGGTCTTGTAGATCGACTCGGAACAGAAGCTCTGGAAAATGTGAAAAAATTAAAGAAAGCAGACATGGTCATTACGCATCTACACAAAAATGAAGAGGGGGAAGTGACAGCTCACATACAAATAAAAGATGTGACTGTAAAAAGAAAAAAAGAAATTTTGAATTTATTTTTTCATAAATAAATATTTATAATTTTTTTAACAATCTTTTTATTTAATTTTTTTTTTTTTTGTTTCGGGGTGTGGGGTGTTCTCTTTATCTTCTCACGAATTGGACACAAAATCATTCCATTCGCTCCTCTTTCATTAACTAATAACTGTCTGCTTTGATGATAAGTATCGTCACACTCATTTGTGTAAACACATTCAGTCTTAGTAAAATATTTTTCGTAGTCTTGGGAAGATTTTGTTTCTGGATTCTCTTTAATATTAATCATGATATTGAAATATTTATCATATATTGAATAAACCATTTTTTCATTTTTTTATTTTAGTAATTCCTTTTTTCTCTTTTTTTTTAATTTTGTGATTTTTTTTCTCCTTCACAAGATCTGATTCGGATATTCTCTATCTAATAAATAATTTAAAATACGAGCTCGATCTTCGGTTGCGAGGTTACTCGTTCTCAGTAGAAAATGTGAACTTTCTAATTCATTAGAGCTCCATTTTTCTGTGTGCAAGACCGTCTCCATCCTAATTCTCATCACGTCACACTTGCTGACCATATTTAATGCTGGCACGAAACACATGACGATCGCGTCTTCATATTCTGTATCTTGACTGTCTTGACCAAAGTCCAATTCAAATTTGCAACCGGAACACCTTTATTTCAATATCCTGGGGATGTTTTTTTTTGCGAGGTGAGCAAACATTTCGTAAAAAACATCTCAGAGAAATTCGTCACGCTCTAATCCTTTTCGTTTTTTTTCATTTCATCTATGAATCTATCCATTTTTGTTTTATTTTTTATTTTATTTTTTTTTGTTTCCTATTATATATAATTTGTTTTCCTTCACAGGATCTGAGACGGATATTCTCTATCCAGCAATAAATGCAAAATACTTCCTCGATCGTAATTCGTGAGATTTCTCAGCATTTTTCCAAACTGCTCAATTTCGAAATCCAAAGGCTGCAGTTGTCCTTGACACTGGATCATTTTCTTCCACCATTCTATCACCTCGACCTCGTCGAGCTTTTCCAACACCGATGCAAAACATAGGACTATGGCGTCTTTATATTCTGTGGTGTAACTGAGAGTGTGGCTGCTGACACCCGTTTGCATTTTGTATTACATGTATTCTGGAGTGCAGTTAATACGCTGTCAGTCTTAGTACGTTCTTAAATGAAACCCCAGTACCAGGTATCTTCGTAACCAGTTCCCAGTACACAATGTTCGTGGAGAATCCAGGCACGTACAGTGAATTTTTAGCTCATTAGAGGGGATTGGAAAGACATTTCTTTTTCGGTATGTGGGGTTTTATTCCAATGGATTTAGAAGAGTAGATAGGGAGCTTGAGCTTGGAAAAATTACAGCTGTCGTGGGAAATTAATATATGAACGCCCGTCTAACGCGCAAATCCGAGGAACCGTCATTAAGCAAGAAGCCGAAGTCAGTCGCAAAAACACATGATAGATAGGAAACAATCGCGTGTGTGAGAATACACCCGTTCATCGGGAACTGTAATTATAAGTCTCTAAAGAATAAAGAACCTTAAGTAAGTGAAACTTTCTATTTGTATAAACGTGACTTGGACGAAACCCTTCAATCCAGAACCGTTAATGAACCCACTTGGAGGGCATATTATTCAGCAGAAACGTTAACATAAACATTCAATGGCCAGGAACAAATTCCAGTCCAGACATTATATGCTAAACGAAAGCACTATATGAAAACAAAATGCGTTTCGGTGACTAAATGCACACCGACCCCAGACGAAAAACTGCTCACCACTACTGTGCAATAGTACAGTCGCCGTGGAAAGGTCGTAATCCACGCATGAGCAGTGATGTCCACGCATGTGTTTAAATAAAAAAAAATCAGCAGCTGCAAAATTTTAATTCATGAATTTTAATCATTAATTACATTTTTGCTGATTATTCCTGTAATTAGTGTTTGGAATTTAATAGTATTGCATCCGTAGAAATATTGCCCATGGAAAGTGACCAGGCTACATTGAGGCTACAGGCTACATTGAGGCTACATCGAGGCTAAATCGATACCACTATACTACTTATATTCATGCTAAAGTGATCATTTGGTCACTTTAGCAGGTAAATAAGTAGTATAATGGAATCGATTTAGCCTCGATGTTGCCTCAATGTAGCCTCAATGTCGCCTCAAATACTAGTACGTGCTTATGTGAAAATTCACAATGTGATTTAAAACCGATGTGCCCGTATATAAAACCGACGTACACGTGCTTAAAACCGATGCGCACGTATTTAAAACCGATGTGCCCGTATGTAAAACCGATGTATACATGTTTAAAACCGATGTGCGCGTATTTAAAACCAATGTGGATGAATTTAAAACCGATATGAGCATTTGCGCATGTGCGTATTTGAGGATACTCTTCACTGTCTTATAAATCGTGATGTCCACTCAGTTCTCATTTGTTCTCTGAGCGTTCACAGAGTGAAGACATGCCGAGCCATAACTGTAAATTTTGTAAGAAAGCATTCTCAAGAGCCTTCACACACAAAATACACGAAGGTTTGGGTTGAAGGGTGAAGGCGTTCTGTCAAACGAAGATTATAACTTGTCTGATTCTAACGAGAGCGCATATTCAGAGTCAGACGATAGTGATACAACCACTGAAAGCGAATATTCAGAAGAGGAAGCTGACGAAGCGAACCTAATGGGCACTGTAACCACAAGAGCATATGAATATAATGCAGATAAATTTCAGAGCTTGAAAGTGTCGTACAAAGAAAATGGTTTGCCCAGAGACCAGACCGCCAAAGCGGCCAGGGAAGCTCTTAAAGACAGCGTGAGAGCTTCCCTCCGTAAGAAATTATTTAAGGCGATGAATCGAGTATGGACGTTCAGACAACATCCGGTCTATGGAAAAATCAGAAAAACTGCTCAGCGAATTGAGGAGGGTTACGGAATGAAGGAAGCTGAAAAATTCCCAATTGAGAAATGAATATACCTTTTTGATCCACTGTTAAGAAAATACACGTTTTTGGATGTGCAGACAGATTGAGATGATAACTAGAGAATGTCCAGAAAAAGAACAACAAAAAATGCCCTTTTCAGGGCCAAAAGTCAGTTACTGAACATTTAAATATATTTATTGTATGATTACCTGTAAAATTATTGTAAAACTACTTAATGTTGTAAAAAATTACTTTTTGTGAAATTGTCAAATTACTTGTAAAAACTCATTGTAATTCCATTTTCACTAAATGTAAAACGGATTTTAATGCTTTGGGGTTTTTTTGTAATAAAATTTAATAGGGAGAAAATTCAGAGTTGTTAATTCTTTTTCAGCTTCCACTACCAAATCATCACTAGGCAACTCAAAAACCAACGCTGTTTTGGCCAATCAGCGAATGCCTGCGTGGCATTATCTTACAACACTCTTATCTAATTGTCACATGGAAAATACCGCCGTGTGGTATGTTCTCATTGGATAACTGTTTGACCAATCAGACACCGCCTTGCTCTCATTGGATACCTATTTTGACCAATCAGACACTGCCGCGATCTTACTGGGTTATCAAACACCTGCGACGTGACACTATCTTATCTAGGACATAATCAAACAGAGTACATGGCCTTTATCATCACAAGCCTCTTATAAACAAATGAGACCTTTATCATAATTCCTTAATAAAGGAACCTTTTTATCATAAAGCCTTTGCTTTGTACTTAATTCCCTTATCTGTTTCCTTAATTATACAACGCAGCACTGCCATATCTTCTTATAAACAAAGACTCTCTCTATCTTAATCCATTTATGACATGACTAAATAAAGACAAGGTAGCCTTCAAATTAAGCTATTTGTTTGTATGTATTTATATGTACATGTCCTTGACAACATTTTACTTAGAGATACACCAACAGAGCTCGGCATTTACGTGGAGAACGGGTGGAAAACTCTTTGTTAGTACTCATTGGACGCCTCACTTTGGAAGTTCCCCAGCTTTGGGCTAGCCTTGGGGGGAGGGGGGCTCTGATGAAGAGGCATAGCCCATACAAGGGCTTTGGTGGGGAGGGATTGTGGGAGCCCACATACAGGGAAAGCCAAAACAATGAGGGAAAAGCCTAAATACATGTTGGGCTATACAGAGCCTGGGCTCCTTTGGAGAGGCTTTGAGGCTGAACAGACTTTGGCTTTGGGGAGGGATAGCCCCCAAAATAGGGTACATACAGGGTGTGAAGGGGGAGGGGCGACTAAAAATAAGGTACATATAAGACGGGGAGAGGGAGAAGGCGGCCTAATGGATTTGGGCGTGGGGATCAATGACCCCGCGGTCGGGGTCTGACCTCGAGGTCCACCAAAAACCCATTCAGACTCCCCTCTATACTCCTCACGCACACTGTCATATTCGAGTCCCTGTATCACATTAAAACGAAAAATTTCAACTATGAACCTGAAAGGCCGCTTTTCCTGTCCAGGGTCATGATAGAACGTGGATTCATAAACATGTTTGCTCGGTGAATTTGTGTGGTAAACCAATCAGTATTTTCAACGTGCAGCCCCAAGGCTGCACGTTGAAAATAGTGATTGGTCTACCCCCAGGTAACGAATATAGACTTACCCAGTTGATGGCTCTGAACTGGATTGGATTTTACGATCAGGGTCCAAGGGCTTAATTTGAGTAAGCGGAAGGAATGGGGGAGCTGAATGACAGAGAGATAGAGAGGAAGTACGTAAGATACACATGAAGACAGACAGAGAGAGAGAAAAGGGTATTGGCAGACAAACAAACTCACGTAAACCCTCGCACATTCTCAGTCTTGTTTATTCACCTTGTGGGACTTGTTTGCTTTATTTGTTGCTTTTATTCTCATTGACATACAAGTTCTCACAAAAGCGGGTATATATACCCAAACCCATTGTTTTCTTGGCGTGGACTCCGACACATGTCAGAAATCTTTGTGAGAACCCAAACACTTGTGTCCAGATTCTCACAAAATCGCCCCCCCCCCCCCCCCTCCCTCCACCCCTCTTCACACACACTCCCACTAACGCACCCATATATAGTGATGGGTTGAATTGAAGATAAAAGGATTTGGTGACTATTCCAACAAAAGCTTTTTCGAAGGCATGATATTTTGTTGATCAAAATCATCCATAATTCATTTGTCAAATTTAAAAATATAAAGGGTATGTGAAAAACGGCATTCTGATATGTTGACTTTGTTATGATACAAGCCGATAATTTTACATTATGACGGAGACATAAGGTATAGAAGTACTGATGCCTTTCCCTTATAGGCGCTCATTATATCATTCGTGTGAACGAAAATATGATCGTAGCTTTAATTTGTGCATTCAAGATCTTCGTTAATTATAGCCCTGCAGGCAGTGTTTTCTGTCCTAAAAAATAGGAGTCCTGCAGCAACTAAGAGAGAAGAAATAAAAAAAAAAAAATAACCGAGAGTCAATCATATTTTAGGTGCATAATTTCGTCAGATCATACATGTTTTTTTCTCTCGTGAGTAGGCTTTTAGCAATGATGCGAGAACCCAGTATAGAATGCTTTATTTAGTGTGTGTGAAGGAAGGCATTATTCCGAAATAGAGGTTTGAAATGGTTAAAGAAGACAACATTTCTAAATCCTGAGCATATCTGGGTCATAGAAAATGCAACAATTTAATCCTTTCATTTTCGTCTAGTGTGAGAAATCAATTCGAACGTTTAAAACCCTCAGGCTTCTTCTCCCTGGGGTATTATACGATGTTGCCTGTAATCTTCCCACTGCAGCACGTGACATGCAACGTGTTCTTGACAGAATCAATATATATTTCATCGGAATGCAGTGTAAGATGGCAAACTAATAACTTCTGCGTACAAAATCGACCGAGTTCGAGAAATGTTGATCAACAGCGTTATTATTGAAAATTATTTTATTTTATTCTTTATTGAACAAAATTAAATTGCGTGATTTTTCAGCCGTTTCACGTGCTTTGTTTTTTTAATTTGCCGTCCAGATAGGTAAACTGTGTTTTCAATTGTGGTATTTAAAACATCAAGGTTACACAACACGGTGTTTTTTTTCCATTGATGACAGTGCTAATCATTCTTCCTCTCTCCAGCTCATTAAGCTGATTTGGGCATAAAACAACCATCTATCCATTTAGTTTGTCATTTCATGAAAAGTATAGTGAAAAAACTACAGTTAAAACTAGAAGTCCTGTCACGAATAGTGCGCTTATCTAGATTTAACTGCGCGTTGGAATTGCGTGCAATTGCCATATCGAATGGCATCCAAAGCACGGCAGATTCTCCTGGTTACTCATAGCAAACACATGCAATGTTTCTGCCAATGGACCTCCGGGTTACCCGGAGGTCCATTGGCTGAAACATTGCTTGAGCACAGGCCATATGTACAGAATTTGATAGCTTTACTTGGGCCATAACGCGTACATTAATGCGCATATCAACGTGCTATTTCTGCGCATTTCATGACAGGACTTTTAGTTTTAACTGTATAGGTCGCCATGTCAATTTTGCCTTTAAATTTGGCGATTCCTATACTCCCGTCTAGTTTCGCACTGAGTGAAATAGAGATATTTTTACCCACCCCACCCAATTTTTATCTTAACTCACACATTTCAGAAGATATTTGTCACCAATATTTAATATTTTTTCCAAAACATGCACTTTACAATTTTATTCACACTTACAAGCTCAGTTTATTTTCCACCAATCGGATAATATCCTCCATTAATGGTTGGGATGCAAACCACTAGAGGCGCTGTTTGCATGAAAACACTGTATTGTAACCTCAAGTTACGATTAACTTATTCAGCAATGGACACCAGCCACTTAATTATATATTATTATGTTATATATATATTATATTATTATATGTATTATGTTTTACATTTCCATCACGTTTTCTCTGCTGTTCAGAAAATAGATTTTCCGGAAGTTTCGGTGAATTTCAGCGATTAACACTTCGTTCCTTGAGTGAAATAAGGATCCATCAGCATTGCTTCATTCCCACTCAAGGGACGATCTGATTTTTTTTATGAAGGCGCCAACTCCCTTGATAAGATCTTCTGTGAGTTCATTGTCATTTGAAGTATCAACGGGAGTGAGAAACTATGGGCACGTGGGGTACGACCAGCAAGTTCCCCCATCCTTCCTCCTTTCCACACACACACCTACCATTTAGACGTTTTGGTGTTTTTCATATACCTCAACCATTTGTTGGCTTCCAATAGCTTTCTGTGACATGTCTGCTGCATGCATGCCAACGATTGGCCATCTTAGTGCCTCTCCTCCTTGCCACGTCAACTTTTACTGATAAAAGAAGTGACACATTTTTTTGTTTTATACCCAGATATTGCATGTGGATGATAGTGTTCTTTGTGACATTCGTGGGTGGCATGCTTCACGTGGACGAGGTGATGTGTTTGGGGACGCTTTCAACTAGAAATATCATGTTTCGCGAGATGAAATGTTCTGCAAGACAGAGCAATCATTAACCCTTTACCCAACGCAGACGATTTCAAAATTTTTTATTTTAAATATCATTTTTTAAATTTTTTTAAAAGATTTCAACAAAACCATATCATGCGACCCCTCTTTGGAACTGATCGCCATGCAATTCGATTGCTGGAGTAAAATCGAAAACTGTCGCGACCCAATCTATCCCTCTTCAAATCAATCAAAGCTGTTACTTCTCCCATCGGTAACATTTGATAACGTAAAAGCCGCTTCGCTGGACATTACTAAAACACAACTAGTATCACGGCATCATCTTCCCAATATCGACACCTGTTTTTGATCCGTAATAACTAAAATATGTTATAAATATTTAATTTGTATTGCCACAAAAATGTACGCATCTCCACAAATTCATTTTTCGCAGATATCAAATGATATTCTTTCAAACGCCATCGGCCATTGGGAGGCGTCGGAAAACTGAAAACATTCGAGAACAATTCTGTTAAGAATTGTAGATTTATGGTAACAACTGCTCCCACCCGCTGAGATGGAGGTGGGTGAAATATTTTTCTATATGTGACTAAATCCAGTTGTGTTAGGGATCTGCGAATCACAAATTTCTTTTCGAATCGAATCTCGAATCGAATCGTGTCTCTGATATCGACATCGAATCGAATCCCGAATCGAATCTTAAAAGACAAGTTATTTCATATTGCATCAAACGGAAGTTACGGAACACTGTGATGACCATTACGCGACGGAGTGAACACCTTAAACACCAATAACTAAATATTCTCTGTAGCACCGTCGCTGAAACAGCTAGGCCTGTTGTCCGTAGTTTTAGTTTTTGAAGGCCTAACTTGTTACTATTCACGTTCTTAAGAACGTGAAAAGTAACAAGTTAAGCCTTCAAAAACCAAAACTATGGCTAATGTTCTGGGCCAAATTCACACCTTACCTAACAAGTAAACATTGTCAATTACTCAAATAAATAGGAATTGAGCCAACATGAATGAATTTTCGAATGACAGTTTTATCCTATTTTTGTTGGAAATGTAACAAATTCAAGTTAGTACGAGAGATTCGAAAAAATCGAATCCTGAGACTGATTCGGGATCGATCTCGAAGCATACGTATGGTATCGATATCGGATCGAATCTCGAATATTCGCAGGACCCTAAGTTGTGTAGAAACCAGTGGTCTGACCTAACATTAGATATTATGATCCGCGCGTTCCAAGAACCTCTGAGATTCGACCATTCGTCATTTATATTAAAGACAGATACAGAACAGCCGCCGTGGACTGGTTACTTTTCGCGGATGGGCAATATTTCCACGGACGCAATAATATTAGACTTTGAACACTAA
This sequence comes from Pictodentalium vernedei, assembly GCA_031216915.1. Taxonomy (NCBI): domain Eukaryota; kingdom Metazoa; phylum Mollusca; class Scaphopoda; order Dentaliida; family Dentaliidae; genus Pictodentalium; species Pictodentalium vernedei. The sequence goes on from CM062297.1 coordinate 75,026,242, forward strand.
TTATGGGAATAATCATCAAAAACTTAATTAATGAAGCACTGGGTACAACCTGGTACTTCATTAATTAAAATTTTCATGATGATTTTTATTACCTGGTAAACAAATGCTTGGGCATCACTGTCCGCGTGTCATGACGCAACAAATAAGAGAAAATTCAACAGGATCTGAAGTACCGTCTTCCCCGGAGTTCCAACGTGTTCTATGTGCCAGTATGCACATAGAACACATTGGAAGTCAGTGGACGAAATAGTGAGCGGATTTTAAAGAAGGAGGCATGCTCTGATCGATGACGCCATTAACATCTGTACGTGTTGTAATTAGCCAGATTATGGGAATGTTAGGGGGGGGGGGGCGGTGGCTCAGTTGGTAGAGGTGCAGGCTGCAAGCCGAGAGGTCCTCGGTTCGAATCCCACCTGCGGCAACCGCGTTCTGTCCTAGGGCAAGACACATCATTCCCATTGTCCACGTGGGGGCACGGTGACGTTGTGTACTTAGGCGTACTGCACGTCGATGGTGCACCTGTCTTCAACCAGTGCTAACCCTGCTTGTGTGGACTTGGTATGTTGGGGAGCTGACAGTTGCTCGCCGTTGCTCGGTGGTTCTCTCCGGGTACTCCGGCTTCCTCCACCTGTAAAACTGTCGAGGTCATGATTAGCCATTGTGCAGAAATATGTGACCTTAAACACCAATAAATAAATATATGGGACTGTTCACCAACAATTTGCAAATATAAATAAACTAAATAATCAACTAATGAAAATTACATTTTTCCGACATACATGTCACGAGGGTGTCTGGGTACTACCAATATTCGATACTCGAAAACCAATTCGATTCGAAACTCACATTCGAGTCGAATTCGAGTCGACGTCGGAGAGCCGAATATGGAATTTACGAATATGGTGAACGAAAGCATTGATAAAGTCTTATGTTTTACAACTATAACCCGACTGGCGGACATTTCATCTCCATCATCATGACAATCCTTCGACGAAGGCATGCCTTGATGGTGTAGATGGAATATTTTATCAGTCGGGTATTGAGCTATTGCAGTCGGAACACATCGGGTTCAACATGACACACCCACCCCATCATTCCTCGCTACGCTCTTTGCCACGATATGCCGCATTGTTCGGTATTCGTTCGAATCGAAATTTTGGGTGCACATTCGATTCTTTATTTGATTCGCGTGGATATGCTATATTCGCTTGAGCCAACATGTGACTGGATTCATCGAATGCATGTATTCCTGTTGTTACAGTCCTCTACAATAGATATAAGTCGGATCTTTATGGAATCGAGCAGTGCATCAATCGGCATTAAAAGCACAAGTAAGAAAATCCATTGCGATATTTTCATCCGTACAATGCTTTTGACCGATTTGCACTGAGACGGAAAATCGATGGCCGGGTGGCAATTAAACATACCCATTGTGCAGATGTTTTGATCATCTTTATCATTGTATTGATATTCTCTAATCATATTGTCGCGAATTCAATTCCCATGGGGGAAAGCAAATCTGAAAATATGATTGATATTTGTTGACGCCACCAATAGTTTTGTTGAATTAAAGTTGTGACAATTAATGGTAAATGATCAATAAGTACCATTGCTTACAGTAGCGCTGGGGTGGCTGTGAACTCCCAAACATTTTCCCTATCAGTCGTATGTCATGGGCTGGACATGCCTCATTTCATGGAGGTATGGTAACCCGCGTGAGCGGCTAGATTGTGACGTCATTACCATAATGATACGTCGTGTTAGTGCGTATGCGCAGAGCATGTTGTTAGGGTGATACGTGTTTCCATCATCCAGTTTGTAAACATGAGGCTGCCATCTTGGTTTCTATGGTAGTACGTGGTTGCTATGAGGCTTCTTATAGGAAAGGGGTATGTTTAGATGGTATATTCCTTTGTACAAGAGTAAACCTAAACACCACAAACAACCCGACAATCCTTCCAAATCATCAAAAACAACCTAAAACCTCCGAAACGAACATTAATTAGTACGGATTCTTTAAGAATCCTACTTACAAAGTAGTAATGCTGTATATCGCGTTCGACTGACTGAGAGTAGTTTTCTGGAACTGATTTACCCCCAAACCTCGGATACTTTGCAGAATTACTGCAAACATTGCGACAAGGTTTACTAGTTCGGATTCTTTCAGAATCCGCTGCTTCTGCTTATGCTATAGTCTCCAACCCTGTTCATTTGTTCTGGGGTATACTCCAGTAGAGTCTATCAGCTGAACAGTTTTGTTTATGGTTACTGTATTTAGCTTTTCTGGTCCGTTCTGGCTAGTTCTGAACCCATTCCGAGTACTCCTGTCTTTGTGTCGTTTAAATTATCCAGAACAGTTCATCTTAATTTACCACAACGTTCGGTGGAATCCCTTTTTGGTGTCAGTGTCTGTGCATGCAGAATCCCTTTTCTCGTCGCTTGAGGCCATGAGGCCCATGAGAAAATTCCTTTGTGAAGTATAATCTACTATCCCCTTTATCCTCATCTCGATATTTAACGGCTACGCCCGTGAAATCCTTTTTGGAAATCCATTTTTGAAAACCGCCTGGCTTTCACCGCCCCTTTTTAATCGTATAAGGCCATGAGGACCGTGAGAAAATCCCTCATTGAGGGATAATTTACTATCCCTTTCATCTTCATCTCGGCACTTAACAACCGCGTCCCATGGAACCCTTCCCTGGAAAAACGTTTGTGGTCAAAGAATCCCTTTTCTATCATATGAGGCCATGAGAAAATCCCTCAATGAGGTCTAATTTTCCATCTCTCTTAGCCTCATCTCGGTATTTGAGGATACCTGTGACATCGTGGTGTACTAGTTCAGGACATCTTTTATAAGATACTTATCTGAGGATACTTGTTGTAGAAACCTTACATACGGATACTTCGCGCTACGTTCGCTTACTTCTTTTGGGTAAGGTATAAAAAGGGTGCGAGCTCGGCTTCAAGCTCATCACACTCACAATTCTGACATCAGAGCGTGCACACATAATTAGCCATGGATTACCTGCCGAAGAAAATTAAGGACACTCTGATGGTGTTGGACGCCAGTTCACTATTTCAGAGTGGTTGCGTTCAGCTCACCGTCAAGAACCGGATGAAACCCACCTCTGGGAGTGATAGCTCCTTTCGCGGGTCCATCCACACTGGTCCACACCAGAGGAGAGGAACGATAACATCAACCACCACCACTGAAACTACAAGAGCTAGCGGAGCAGAGACGAAGAAACAGAGAAAGAAGAAATCTCTGTCAGTCAAACGCCGGGACGCCATGCGAATGGTGACGTGGCTCGAGAGGAAAAGGACTGAGACCAGGAAACAGGAGATGGAGAAGGTGGTAATTGTCGACCCACCTCCAAAACCTGCATCACCAATCCCAAACCGTACCTCTACACCAAAGAGGTCGGAGGGAGAGGAGAAGCAGGAAGTGGAGGCTGAGGAGATGGATGTCGCCCAGTCTGTACCTGAATGCCCTATCAACCTCAACCAGTCGGACCACAAATCCAGTTCGACCTCGGTTTCCGAGAACGAAACTACGAAAGAAGAAGACATAAGCCTGGGAACCTATATAGAACGCCTAGACGAACGTGCCATTGAGCGCTTCGGCGAACTCAAGCTGAACTTTAATCTAACCGCGGATGATTATTGGGAATACCTGAAAACTCAGAAGGGATGGGATGAAGGGGCGTACGAATCTGGACACGTGGAAGCAGCCAAGATCCGCAGCCCGTACTTCCATAGATGTCTGCAATGGAAAATCTCGGAAACAACAACAACAGCTACCACGGGCTCTCCCTCCCAGCCACCTCCTGCTAAGAAGAAGCAGAACCCCAACAAACGCCACTGAACCCCTGACACTTTCCTCATTTGACCCGTCCAGGCATAATACCAAACTTCATTCTACCGTTTAAGAGGGTCGAAAGGGACCTGCCCACAACGTCTCTGCGCGCCTTTGGCTCGCAAAAACCATTAATTCTGCTGCCGTGGACAGAGCTTCACATTGCAGTCGAATCTCGCAGTTGATATCTTTAAGCTCATTTAGGTCCATACCGTCGTCGAGTGAAGACGTTTTACCAGTTCGGTGAAGATACTGTTCTAAGTTTTTTCCGATGTCTGATAATGCCAGAAGACACAAGAAGAACCATTGGTGGTTCCAATGCCGATATTGTACAAAGTTGTTTACACGACCATTCAGTGCTCGTAGACATGAAAACTATCATTGTCCAAGAAGATCAGAAGACTACCCACAGAGAAATACAGAAGTCTCAATGATTGTCCAGAATAAAGTACTTTTAGAATTTTTACGTGATGCTGACAAGGAGGAAATCGATGCCGTTCTTCGCGCTGCTGGTGAAGATTTGATGACCTGTTTGTGTAAACGTGCCACCAACATCCTCGACGATAAGATACCATTGAATTTGACTGAATTTGATGACCTACGAAAATACGAGCGTGTATTGAAGCTGCTTACCTACAAAGATGTATCACTGGATATAAAAATAAGTATATTACGAAAGAGTTGATTTCTCTCGTCGCTCATCACCCTAGCCCTAGCCCAGAAAAGGGTATAAAGAGGATGTGCAGACACATATATTCATTTGTTCTACGGCCCCGAATGAGTGAGGACACGAAAGTCCATTGCTGCAGATATTGTGGAAAAGCCTTTTCGATATCAGACAACATGCACAGACACGAGGGTGATTTCTCTCCCATGAGAAAATGGGAACAATCGAACAACACTACAAGACTAAACAGAAATTCAGATACATTGCGAATCCTATCTCATGCTGACCGACATGAAAACAAAGACGGCCAATGATGATTTGAAACAATGCATATGTGATTGTGCCTTGAATATCTTGAAGGCTGCAGTACCAATGACCAAATCTGAGAGGTCTCAGTTGATCCCGTACAAACACCCGATTAGGAGGATAGCAAACGATAAACTACATACAGAGAGGAGAATTTTTACGGAAGTAACTTAAACCCATCGTTAATATATTGTCCGATATCCTATAAAAGGGCATACTCGTAAGAAATTTATCATTTGTGAACTGATCTTGAAAGAGAGCGGACGCAATGCAACCCTATTGTACACCAAGAAATTATTCACCAAATTCGCATCCCGATTTCGATGAGTCTGAACTGGCAGTCCGGCACTTCTACGGTAAAATATTACGATGAAAATATAGAATATACCCATAGTAGTTGGTGTATCAAATGTTCACCACTCGTAGTGAAGTGGTGTTGACCATGAGCTTTTGGCGCGCGGTTAACAACACTTCACCACGAGTGGTGAACATTTGGTACACCAAGCTACTTTGGGTATATTTTTTTTATACCATGATCGTCAGATTATTAAGAGTCGCTATACTTTTTTCTCGATTTTACTGAGCAGCAGCCCTACATACGTGCGAATCTCTTCTTGTTTACATGAGCATCAGTGGGCGGTGCTTCAGCTGTCAATTTTATCACCGAAAGGAACTGGAAAAAGAAACTGAGCCTTTTTCGTTTTAATAACATAATAACATACTATTTCGAATTTTGGATGCTTCATTGGCATCAGACAATGTATGTTTTTTAATTTTTGACATCTTATGGGGTAAACCCATTTAAAAATGTAATAAATAATTGCCACTTTCATTTTCACTCTTCGCGAGGCGACGTGCGATAGCTTTAGACAAGTTCGCATTCAGGTCGACGTCACCAAAGGTCACCTTGGATGTATTTCCACTGTAGGTGTAAAGTTTAACTATTGAAATCCCGTTGCTGGCGTGTTCACCACGGTTGGTGTGTAAAGCTAAAATTTATGTCATAGGCTTTTCATATATAGTAGAATTCCGAGAAACTGATATTTAGCTTCTATTTGCGGCACAAGAAGGCTGTTGGATTGTCATGCAAAGGTGATCAAATTAATATCTTTGACCTGCAGCCACATGGCTGTATGTTAAAGATATTAATAATCTACCTTATAAATTGATTCCGCCAAACCAGGATGACAAACAGCAGTAGCATAAACATAAAACACCCTCGCTCTTTTCACACAGTATCAGTAAGGCCTAAAAAGTTAAAACTATTTTTTCTCAGGCCATCCCCCGTGATCCTTTTGGCTGCCGCATGCTCTCTTTTTATAACCAATGCAAACCTAAAAAAAAATTAAAATTAAATTGCTTATGTCTGATATTCTCCCCAAGTTAATAAAACTGATAAAATTTATCATTTGAGTGCAAGAAGGCTTTGCAATGCTTTAGCATTGCAAAGCCTTCTTGCACTCAAACTTTAAGGATGAAATACACCACCACCCATCCTATTCTGTGAAATATGAGGCGTAAAACATAAAACAAACCAACAACATGAACGTTTGATGGCAAAGAAATAATTACAAAAATAAAATAATAAACCGCCCGTCCACATGCAATTTTACAGGAGAAACTAATGCTCCTACTTTGTTGGGCCTCAGTTAGCAATTAATATGATTTACATCAATAATTCCGAAGTAGTAATATATCCAGTCCTCTGTTATTATTATTTCGTTACATCCAACGACCCGTTCCCTTTATTGTTATTTCACACTTTTGTTATGTTTGATAAATCTCGTGTACCAAAATGTATTGGCTTGAGGGTAATAAATGCAACTGAAAAATGACAAGTTGAGTTTATTGTTGAAACTAAGTAATCAAAGAGTTTGGGTTTTGTTCAAGGGAAACGCCATAATTGTTTTGATTGCCACAGTTTGAGGTTATGTGTAGAACCGTATTTAGAAAAAAAACAGTGTTTACACGCGACCAAACGTACATACTTGTTAACCCTTTACCCAACGTAACGGTCAAAACTGGCCAGCGCTATTCACAAAAACGCCAACTAATTTTCATTATTGTTTTTCATTTTTTGTCTCAAAAACGTAGGTTATGACCCCTCTTTGGAACGAGCTCGTCAAAGAAAATTCTTGAATAACAAATATTTTTCATTTTTTGTCTCAAAAACATAGGTTATGACCCCTCTTTGGAACGAGCTCGTCGAGCTCGTTCCAACGAGGGGGTCAAAACCTATGTTTTTGAGACAAAAAATGAAAAATATTTGTTATTCAAGAATTTTCTTTGCAAGTGTCGTCTGCTTTTCATGTCAGGCAAAGGGCTCAAAAAACACATGAAATCGCTGAGGGAAGAATCAAATAACATGTTAACTACTGCCACACAAATATACGTAGAAAAAATTGTCAAAAGAAATTTTTGTCAAATTTAAGATTTCCACCGTTAACATCTACTATGTCAAAAAACAATTTGAACACATTCCAGCAGGTGATCATAAAGCATGAAGTGTTGGAAATGGCTAACCCTGCTTGCTGGGCAATTAGTGTAGTCTCAACCGTATTCTAAAATGTCAGTTAGCTTTTAAACGAAAAGTCTGCCCTTGGTAAACGCGAGTGTCTGATAATGGTATTGTTCGAAAGGATCTACAATCTGTTTTTTCAAGATGGCGTATTATTATCCCGTTTTTTATTTTCTCCCCGCCCCCACCATTCCTCGTTTTACTGTTCCACACTTTTCCTCCCCACCCAATATTTATCTGAGACATAGCCCTCCCCCCCACGCCCCCCCCCCCCCCCCCAACACACACACAGACACACATTTGCTTTCTTCCACGTAGTGTGACCTATACAGATTTGCCAGGCAGAATGGTCAGAGAAGCTGTCATTTACACAAAGCCTCCCCATTCCACGACAAGCTTTAATTGCATCCTATGTCCCAACTGCGTCAGCTTTATCTATATTTTAGTTCAAACAGTGTCTTACAAGGTTCAAAATTAACTCTAGCCTCCAAATGGTGTAAATCCGTCATTTATAAGGGAGACGTCTATCAAAAGCTCCCAATCTAACTGTCGAATCCCATCCTTACAATCTATGTCTTTGTCCGTTGTACTTGTTGCATTGTACACAATTAACATAGACCGTTTTTTATTTTTTTCATGCGTTTGTTCCATATGATGTGTCCATGTAATATGTTTGTTTGAAATAAAAAGATTGTTTAAACTAAATTTCTAACTCGTGTTTTCAAGATGTTGAGTTCTAGCAATTTTCAAAGTGAAAAAGTATGGTTGTAGAGGTGTTAGTAGTTGGGTTATGTGTCAGTACGTGTACTACGTAAGTAATAAGTACCGCGCAAGTAATAGTTGCCATTCCCTCACCTTTTTTGTCATATGACTCGTCCGTTTTGTTCACTTCAAAACATTTGATATTTTGTTTTCATATTAATCAGTGATAAATAAAGCCTTCCGTCAATTTCATTTGTCAATTTCAAAACAAGACAATTTGATTGGCTGAACAAAATAAAACTGGGCCACATTTTCATAATTTGCATAATTAGAGTTGGGAGCTTTCACTGGTCAATTTCAAAACTGGACAATTTGATTGGCTAAACAAAATACACCTAGGTGACATTTGCATAATTTCAGTAGGGAGAATTTACGTTATCTGTCCTATTTAGGGTGGGTTATATTGTATTAATCTTTTACCTACAAGAAAAACGCCATTCATTTTTTTTTATATTTTCACTTTTTGCTTCCAAAACGAGCTCGTTCCAATGAGGGGTCATAACCTATGTTTTGGAAGCAAAAAATGAAAATTTTTAGTTATATGAGGATGTTTTTTCCAAGTGCTGTCCGCAACTCAAGTTAGGTGATGGGTTAAAAAGTCATACTAAGTGGCTAATGTGTGCCTGTGTGAGCCATATGATAAATTGAATATGAAATGAGTGTTTTTCTCATATAATATTTATGAAACTCGTCCGAATTGTACGTTTGGGCTCGCCAGAGGCTCGCCAAAACGGAAAATTCTTAGACTCGTTTCATAAATATTACATGAGGAAAACACTCATTCCATATCCTCTATTTATTTTCGGCCTTCAAAACATCGGTTAATTCATTTAGTTTTGATGGGAAAAGATTAATATCGGCTTTTGGTGGTGTGTTGTGTCAAAAATGACACGATAATTTTGGAATTGTGTTTATCTTTGATTTCAATGAACAGGGATTCGAAAACATTAGGAACAAATCCAGAGTTATCGCTTCTAACTTTGTAAGATATTCCTTCTTTAACGTGAAGACTTACTCCTGCACGACCATCATCATCATTCTCATGCCTCATTTTAGTGATAATTGGATGACATCTATCCATGTTATTCGGTGTGTTTGGAGGAATTTGGAATATTTTGGTAAGTCCAACAATATCGAATTAAATTTTCCTCTGATTGCAAACTGCATATCATGTTTTGAAACGAGTCCCAATGACCTTTCAGACTTTGGAAATTGATGTGGAATAAGGAGAGTCCTACTCCTATTTTACTGGTTTTCGAGCGTAAGTCACTGGCCGAGAAGTACCTACAGTCGTTTACATTATGTTTGAATGGGGATTCGTCATTACCGGGCAAAGAACAGATTTTATTATTGCAGAGCCGCACAAAATCGTACTCTGCGTTTTTCTGTACCTCGTCGAATGTAAATACTACCCTCCATCAATCATTAATAATCCAACATAACCACCATCATGGCTTTAGGCTGACAGGTATGCAATACATTCCAAAGGACAACATTTGGGCAATATATCCTTCCATGACTCGCAAAGAAAAACTTAACAAGAACAGTCTTGAACTTTTGATATGGATTGACGTCACTTCTGCAACATTTTATGTCACTGGTTGTTTCAATAATAACAGGCAATTATGGTCTGGGATGAAAACACAATTAAACTAAACAAGTGTGTTAAAAATAGCGGAGTATATATACAGGTAAGATGGATGCAACATCACCTTACAAAAAGTAATAGTTTTGTGGATTGATAAATGACTTGGGAGAAGAGTAAATTAAAGATGAATGAATGAGCTTTCTAGGATCAATTAGTAAGAAAAAAAAGAAAGACCTTGGGTTTGATGAGCAGGTGTTTCATGCTTAAATAATATGAACATCAAGCGAGCATGTGAAATGTTTGAGTTAAGCAACAAAGCGAACACAATTTTTACAATTGACAGTAACTGTCCACGGTTGGTTGGTTCAGTTTTTACAATTGACAGTAACTGCCTATAGTTGGTTGGTTTATCAGGAATGGTCAGTGTAACAATAGCTAATTAACTTGTTGGTTGGGTACCCAGTCAATTCGTTACCCAACCATCCGCTCGTTCAGGCATCCGCCCATCCACCCCGAACGAGTGAATGAATGAACGAACGGTGGACGATTATATGAGTGGATGGACGAATGAATAACATCGAACGAATGAATAAGGTAGTTAAACTTTTTCCAGCGATCCGCGAACAGTCCACTTGTGGACTGTATGAATAAGATAGCTAATTTTTACTTACAAGAAAAACGACATTCATTTTTTTTATATTTTCACTTTTTGCTTCCAAAACATTGGTTATGACCCCTCATTGGAACGAGCTCGTTCCAATGAGGGTCATAACCTATGTTTTGGAAGCAAAAAATGAACATTTTTAGTTATACAGGGATGTTTTTTCCATGTGCCTCCTCCAACTCAAGTTAGGTGATGGGTTAAAAAGTCATACTAAGTGGCTCATTTGTGCGTCTGTGTGTCTTATGATAAATAGAATATGAAATGAGTGTTTTCTCATATAATATTTATGAAACTCGTCCGAATTTTCCGTTTGGGCTCGCCAGAGGCTCGCCAAAACGGAAAATTCTTAGACTCGTTTCATTAATATTATATGAGAAAAACACTCATTCCATATCCTCTATATATATAGTAGAATGGGTAATCATGGTATAAAATGTTCCTGTACCAAAAAACGGCCTCTCTAGTTCAAAGGGTTAACCCTTTACCTAACATGAAAAGCAGACGACACTTGCAAAAAAAATTCTTGAATAATTAATTTTTTTCATTTTTTGTCTCAAAAACATAGGTTATGACCCCTCGTTGGAACGAGCTCGACGAGCTCGTTCCAACGAGGGGTCATAACCTATGTTTTTGAGACAAAAAATGAAAATATTTTGAAAATTAATTGGCGATTTTTGAGAATAGCGCTGGCCGGTTTTGGCCGTTACGTTGGGTAAAGGGTTAACGATTATACTTTGATGTCTGTGAGAAATGAAAATGTCGATGATGTGCACATTTGTCGTTGCAATACAAATTGAATATTTACAACATATTGTAGTTAAAATTGATAACAAAACTTGAAAGCTTTATAGCCTAGTGTTATTAGTTTTTTCAAAGTTTTTATTGCTCGCGTGTTTACCACAGACACACGTTTTCACCACGGTTGGTGTGTAAAGCTAAAATTTGTGTCATAGGCTTTTTATGTACAATAGAATAGGTAATCATGGTGTAAATATGGAACAAAACACGCACATTTGTCTCGACGTCAAAGGCTATAGTAGAGACAAATCAAACGTGGAAATCTTTGGTCACACCCTCAGAGTAGTGAGGAGTCAGTGCACCCTTTTCCTGCTAATTCGCAATAACATTGCAAAGGTTGGCTGGTAAAGACATAGACAGGACGCAATGTGTGTTTGAATGTGTATGTTCTTTACATAACGAGTTAGAATGGCGTAGTCATATTTGGAGACAGCCGTAGGCTCGAGCGAAATATGAGTACGTCATTCCAACGAGTTCTGTAAAACACCCACAGATTCAAACACGCATCGCGTTCTGTGTTTATTACACATCCCAATGCAATAAAATTCATTTAAATGAACAAATTGTAATTCCTATGTTTACACCCAAAGGTAAGGAGCTCGTTATTTGGTTTGAAGCTGTGCGGATCAAATGGATCGATAAAAAGTCAAAACAACCTTCTAAATTGCACACGTTATCTTTTCTATTGGGCGTGTTTGTTGAAATTCTTATCGCTGTTTCTCTTCGGCTGGCGTCCATTCAAGTCTAATTTCTGGTTAACTCATTTTGTTTTCTGAACCGACTTTATTTTGCTTTAACGTTTTCATTTTCGCGCTACGCGACAGACAATCGATAATTATATAACGAATGTTGGAAACGTTTCGAAGCGTAACTAATATCCGGACGGGAAAGAAACTAGTCTAAGCAGTGTGGGGGAAAAGGGTCCGGCTTGTACATCAATTAAGTGCAGAAACATTTTTTGTCATAGCGGCGATTCCGTTAAATACAAGGGTTTAAAGTTTAATGGATGTGTATTAAAATATTGGCATACATTCTATCTCGTTGTCGCGCACTCTCTCAACTCCTTCTTGGCAAGGTTGAGGGCGTGTTCTTGTGCCCCCCTCCCCCTCACCCCGATTCTTGCATCCCTGTTTATACCGATATGCTTGCTTCCTATAATGAGAACATGTCCGATATCCATGTTTCTGTTTGTAGTATGTACCGTAACGGTGGCAGTTATAAGATACTGATACTTTTGTTTTCACTCTTCTAATAAATAACAAGGCTGCCTAATAACGGTGTTGATAATATGTCTGGATTTGTGTTCTCAACTGCAAAATACCGTTATCCGGTACAGCCGACTACGGCAACACAAAGGTATTACAAATCAAAAAATGTCATATGTCTTCTCTTTTACCGATTTGTTTGCTCGTTGTAACGAGAATATTTTCGATTTGTAATTTTTTTTCTGTTGTTGTACACACACGTGTCGGTGGCTGTTTTAACCCTTTTCAACCCGGTGTGCCTAAAGAGCAAAATATCTGTAATAAGTCTCGGTAATAATTTAATCCAACAGCTCGATAGAGCTGTTGGGTTAAATTATAACTGAACCGCCCAACAAACCAGGATGGTTTCGCCCATTTCGCCGTTTCCAGTATTGACTGAAATGATACCTTCCAGGGCGCCAGTGTTGAAAGGGTTAAGGCACTGATAATTTTGTTTTCTCGCTTTTTAATAAGTCTCATATTTAGTTATAAATACAGATTATCATGATAATGTGCATGTCCTGTGATTTGTATCAGATTTGAGGTGGTGTCCAGAATGGGGTCTCAACGAGCCGGCTTTGCCGGCAAGTTGTGATCCCATTTTTGGACACCCCGGAGAATCTGATGCAAATCACAGGACATGCACATTATCATGATAATTCATTTATCTGACAATTCTGTCACATAAACAGATTTCATCTTAAATTATTAATACAGTTTTGGGACATAATGTTGGGCGAGAAAAAGTTTTAAAAAAAATCATATTTATGGAACTATATTGTTTTGTACTCTGACAAACAATGAGTAACGCGGACACCGCAATTTTCAAAGTTGTGTTGTCAAAAATTATTCACTCTCATTGTCACGTCCTATGATGATCCGCTTGAATTTACGAGTGTGCGACGTCGGCACATCCTCAGCTGGGTAGGTGTAATATTGAATTGTGCAGTTTCTATTTACTGTTAAATTTTTAACCAATCGTCCGTAACTGTCGCTGTCGCGTTAACGGAAACGAGTCGTCTATATGATACGGAATCAGAATGCGTCGTCTATATGATACGGAATCGGAACACATTATGTGATACGTACCGTTTCTCGTGGTTTTCAGGCCAAATCTGTATGATTGTTAAATAAAGAGAGGTTTTCTAGTTATATTTTAATTTTCTTTAATGATATCGGATTTGCTTGCATATAATTTGTCGTGGTGTGATAGGAGAGAGATGAAACGATCTACATCGGGGGAGGGGGGCACCGCAGGAGACCCCGGGGGTGATGCCATGATCACGTGACACAGTTACGTCCTGTTTGGGTGTCATAGTAGCCCGCGTGAGCGGCCATAATGATACGCGGTGTCGGTGGGCATGCTCAGCGCATGTTGTTTGGGCGATACAGATTACCGCCGTCCATTTTGTTTACAGGAGGCTGACACCTTAGTTTCTAAGGTGCCACACATGGTTCCTATGTGATAGAGCGGGGAGTGTTCTGAGGCGGCGTTCGAGTGCTTTAGAGTAAATCTAATTACCCAAATCAACCCGGCAATTACACCTAATCACCAAAAAAACACCCACAACTCCTTTATTTTGATCGGGTTCCCGCAGAATCCTCATTATAATAGTAGCATGTTGTACTATGAGGTATGTTTGATTGAATAGGAGTAACTTTACTGGTTCAGATTTCCACAATACCTCTCCAGTACCACAGGTGAGAATAAGAGAACTTAGTTGTTAAACTCCATGGTGTCATACGAAAAAGGGGATTCTGCGTGGTTGCTATGTGACCCAGTGGCCTACAGTAGGACTGGGCCTGTTCTGAGACTGCATTCGATTGGATAAGAGTAAATCTGAATAGCAAAATAGATCCGACAATTACCCAAACTCACCGAAGTCCACTAGAATTCTCTAGAATTCTCTTTATAATAGTAGCATGTAGTGCTCTAAGATGTGTTCGATAATGAAAATTGAATGGTGATTTTTGTAAATAACGCAGGACGGTTTTGGCCGTTACGTTGGGTAAAGAGTTGACTTGTTTCTGCTAATGTCGTATTCATAGAGTCATCACGTGACACCTGTGTCTTGAGCAGCTATCAAGGGGAAGATCAGACTAATCAGTGAGATAATACCATTCACGATTCCTGTCAATCATTGTGGCAACTTATTTAGATTGATCCTGCTTGTATGAAATCGTGAATCAAAACATAAATACAAACAATTTTGATCAAATGGTGTTCCAAGTAACCATCGGCACGAATCGATGTTCAAACACTTCTACCGATGGTCAACCGATGGCTTAAAATCGACCGATGTCAGATGCGATTGCCAAACATCTGTTAATCACGTCTTTCGAGTTCTGTGGGATTTTTTCCGAGACCAGTTGTCCGTTTACTCGTGAAGTAATTAATTGTTAGTTAATTTTTCAAATCTTGATCAATTTGTTTGGATCAGGCAGCGCAAAATACCCACCCCTCACCCCCATCCCACCATGGCACTAAAGCACTTTGTCACTAAAATATCCAGAATGGTTAAAAATTTGGCACAAAACACTTTCGGTCCAGCGTGAACACTGGACATGTGCAATGCTTCATCTTTGCAGATGACGCCTTGTTACACTGAAGGGACGATATGGACCTTTATCTGATAACCATAGAGTATAACAACCGTTGTATATACTTGAAGTATATACAACGGGTGTTGTATATAATTATAATTTATGCGAACGACCTCTGACCTCTTTCAATTCCATTTTCATTCATTCATTCATGAAACATCGTTATATCACAAGGCAGGTTTTAATTGTACGCTTATTGCACTTTGTCAAAATCCTCTGATGGTGTCATTTCTTATTTATTTTGCTTCAATAAAGGCAACCTAAAATTTTGCTTCAAAACATTGTAGAAATTATTTGAATGTTAATAATAATTAGTATGCGGCGACTGCGAACTATTTATAGTCACGGCCTCGATCAAAAGTACTCGCGGAACTGCGCTAATTAAAAGTTCGTCTGCTCTACCTGAAAAAAAAACACTTCGTAAAAATTGTAAACAAACGCAAAATTATTTGTTATATTGGGACTACAGCATAAAACACGGAAGAAAACTGGAACTATGTCAAAAAAAAGAATAACTCTACTGAAACTCCGTTTTGTTACTGTTAATAAAATAGTTGAAATTTATTTTGTTCCAGCGCAGTTACATGATGCAAGAAGTGCAATCGCACTTTACAATCGCCGTCATCGATTTTGTAATGTAAGGGACACAACTCTATGCGTCTTGTCCTATTTCTTTTGTCTCGTAGACTGGTTTTCTTTGGAGGCCCGTGGGAAGCATATATAAGTCGGGTAGACGCACGAGACGGGTGTCTGTTTGTTATCAGATAAAAACAATAAACATATAGTGTGTTTTTATATCTGTGTTATACAACTCGTTGAAATATGGTTTATTTTTTCTCGGCGAAGCCTCGAAAAAATAAACCATATTTCAACTCGTTGTATAACACAGATATAAAAACACACTATATGTTTATTGTCTATCTATTGCGTCGTTTGGGATTACACAGACCTGAAGTAGACTGTTCAACAACGTTAGTGGCAATAGGGTAAATATTCTTAGTCCTACTTTTACATGAACTGTATCCCACGTCGCATATATCAATTGAAGTAAGCAAATAAATATTTGTGCTTCCATTAGAATAAAATGTTTAGCTGGATAATGTTTAGACATTCTGTCCTCATATCTACTTATTTATTGCCTGCTGAAATGTTTACTGTTATTTGCTATTAGCAACAATTATGAATAAAATATGGTGTTTTGTATTTTCTGAAAGGGATTTGAACAGTTTCAACACAAGCCTCATTGAATTTAGTGTACAATCAAACTGTGAATAATACACATACAATCAAAGTGACATTATTTATTACTGAGCAATAAAACACATAAAGAATACACCACGTCAATAATGAATGTATCATAGTCGAACTTGTTATCATTTTTTGTTTGTTGCAAGAAAGAACTTGCAACGATTTAAGTCCATGTTAGACTGCTTATAGTCTTGCTTTAAATAGTGTTTTCATTTCAAATATTAAATGCGGTATTTACAAAATGGAAAAATGGGAGAAGAACAAAATGACACACCATGCAATGTTTGAAAAGGTATCCAGCGCAATGAATGTTGAAGCTAGCTGACAATTTTTCGTTATTAGAAGAGATTTGAGGGAAAGTTAGATCTTTTTTTCTGAAAGCTGTCTGTAAACTTTACACTAAGGATATGAAAATTTCATTTAAAAATTGAAATTTTGGGGTATTAGCGAGTCTGTATCATCGACGTGCGCATCATTTCCCAAACTTAAGGCATTTTCCTGTAGACATTTAAATTCTTCTCAACTAACGACGGTAAACGCCATGCCCAAATAAGATAATTGCGCCCAAATTATGGGGAGTTTGAAACATTTTCCAAAGTTTTGCAGTGTTTCGGCAATATATGGTTTGGCCAGGTTTCCCTGATGCTCGCATATAGCTTAGAGCTTACCTTCGAATCAAACAATGCAACAAATAAATATTTTTTTTTAAAAAAAACCCACATATTTCGCCATAGAAAAGCAATTGGCGTCGACAGTGTTGTGTACTACACTGTCGACGCCGATTGCTTTTTTTGTGGCGAATTCCATATGATCATGCAATTAAAGACTGAGATCTATTATATTCATGTTTGTGGCATTTCTCAGTAAACGCCATGCGCATTTACACTCAAATAGACCATTGGCTCGACACTGGGAAACTAAGAAGCCTTCTCGAGTTAGTCGAGTAAACTTCCGTCAAAGGGTAGTGGGAGGAAACCAGTGATAATGGTGAAGACCTATAACAAGGGGTTGTAAACTAGCATTTTAAGACGGGGGGGGGGGGGGGGGGGGGGCCTAAAACAGACGCCAAGAAGAAAAAAATACCGGTGCTGTTTCTCCAACCATGCAGGTCACATCCATATTTGCCGTGTGCCCAAATTAAACTGATCTAAAGGTCTGCCTGTAGATTAGTATAAAAATACAGAGGTTATCTTTTTACAATTTTTCCCCAATCAATTTGAACGTTTCACTGTTATTCTCTGTTGAAACCCATTTAAAAGTAAGAACACGGCGTCTTCACCATCTTTTGATGTTTTGTCATTTTTCTCTTGTTCATAATTTCAACAATGTGCGCATCGTAACATATAATACAAACACTACCCTTTCCATAACAAAAAGTCTAAACGGTTAGATTAACTAATTTTTTTTCCTGGGAACAATAAAAACTTGAATATTACATTAAAACACATTCACTAAACAAAAAACCAAAGTGAACAGTTTGGTGTTGGCAGGTGAAATACTGATAGATATTCTTAATGACAGATTGTCTGTGATCTAGTGGCTTCCAATTAGCCATAAAAAGCAGGTTTTCCTTTTGTTACTTTTAACAAACGAAAACAACAGACAGCTCTGAGAGCTGTCTGTTGTTTTCGTTTATTAAAGGTAACAAAAGGAAACTTGGCTTTATTTTCTACTGATGCCATAGTGTTTTTCCCAACAATTACTTGCATGTTAATTGGACATGCGGGGGCGCGGTGGCGTTGCGGTAACCAGTTCTCCTCGGATCACCGAGGTTAAGCAACGTCGAGCCCGGTTAGTCCATGGATGGGTGACCATCTGAGCGATTGATTCGGACTCCCACGTTGTGTCCTTGGGCAAGTCACTTAACCCGAATTGTCCGCATGGGGGCACGAGACGCGGTGTACTGAGGCGTACTGCACGTCAATGGTGCGCATGTCTTCAACCAATCTAACCCTGCCTGTGCTGCAGTGTGGAGTTACGATGTTGGGGAGCTGGCAGCTGCTCGTCGTTGCTCGGTGATTCTCTCCGGGCAATCCGGCTTTCTCCACCCGTAAAACTTTCACCGACACGATATGACCTTGGCTATTAAAGTGTCGTCAAACCTTAATAAATAAATAAATGAATAAATAAATAAATTGGACATGCTTTGCTCGTCCGATAATTTCAAGGGAGATAACTTTATCAAACTTCGATTTTCACGACGATTTATGTTAAGGGGTGATGTTAGCTGTCTCCATGGGAGGTACACAGTATTTGCACGAAATCCCAAAGTTCCTGGCGAAGATTTTGCACAACTATAATACTATTACATTATATATAGGAATTTAGCACCAACGGAAACATTTATTACGGAAGCAGAATCAGCAACTGGGGAAAGAGAGAAGAAAGGAAAAATAAGTCGTCAGAAGTGATATGTTGAATATATGACACGAAAATAAGAACAAGGATAGAATTGATAAAATATCGGCAGGAACTGAAAATTTTGAAAAAATCAGCTGCCTCGTTAATCATTTCGATTTACTGTATCTGGATGCCATTCATCATTATATACCAAGATCCAAACATCCAAACGTGGAGTAACATAGCTTTTTTTCTATCAGAATAAAATTTAAATGATATTAAGAGAATTTTTTTTTTCAGGACACCTGATACATTTAGAATGAGATTAGCTTCTTGTAGTGCTAAAAGGGCTAACCGTTTATAACTCCGTAACCTTTCAGATTAGTTGGAAAAGCTGTCAACGTATTAACCCACCGCTGCTCTGATAACGACGGAATTTCCTTTGATAGAGTATACTGCGTTCAAATAAACTATATTGAGAGAACTTGTGTTTATTTCAGGGGACTTCTTATATTTATAATGAGATGCAATACATGGCTCTACGAATGTCAAATTTCGGATTGAATCGAACCCCGAATCGAAACAGGCAGAGAATTTCGAACTGAATCTCGAATCAACTCTCTCGGCTCTTCAAATTGTAAATATTGCAACTTTTTACAATTGCAAATATTACCAGGTCAATTCAAGTATTACATTCAACGGCCACTCTTCTGTTTGGGCAAGTCAATGAAAAAACCGGAATATACCCGGATGGAATCAAGGTAGTTTCGGAGGCGGAACCTCCTTGAACTCTTCTTCTATCATCAGGTCTCCTGTACAGGACAACACCCCCCACCCCCCCCCCCCCTCCTGTACAGGAGACATGATGATAGAAGAAGAGTTCAAGGGGAGACAACTGATAGGATTTTGAGAACATCTTAAACATTCGAAAATTTCCGAATCAGGGCTGCTCGAAACGAATTTAATCGAATAGAATCATAAGGACGATTTAGAATCGACTCGAAGCTTCGCATGGCCCTAATACAATAGCAGTTTGGTAGAGCTGAGACAGTAAGGCGGATTCGCAAGCGGTTACTGCCCAAATTGGTTGGAAAAGCTGCATACCTTTTAATCTCTACGTCAATAACAATCGGTATTCCGTTGGTTAAGCATGCTGCTAGATTAAGCCACTAGTTCCACGATTTTTACCCACAATTCCAGCGCAGAAACTGCATGAAAATTACACGCAGTTACGAAGTGTGCTGAATGACGCATGCAATGGACAACCCCATCTCAGTGTGTTTGCTACATGGTCCCTTGCATCAAATAACCCTGATGTACTTCACTTCTATCTTGGGGGTATGATGGGGGGGGGGGGGTATTGTTCTTTAAAGTGAGATCAAAGTCACCCAATTTGAGAGCGGAACTCGGGATAGGTGAGGAAAGAGGGTGTCAAATGTAAGGCTGAAACGGTTGGCTCATTTTCACAACCGACTAACCGAGAGCTATAACCGGATAATATCCGGTTAACCGTAGCCATTATTTCACCGAATCTGGGATCAAAACTATAGGAATTGGAAAGCAGTATTCTCAGAAACTATTCCGTAGTGTGTATACAAACGAACGTTGTCGAGTACTCGACAACGTTCGTTTGTATACATACTACGGAATAGTTTGTGCGGTTACTCAGAACTCACGGAAATTGCCGATCATTATCGAAGTCTTGAACGCCAAAGTCGATTATTTCTCAATATATACAGCGCTGCTTCGAGGTGTAATCTATCCTAAAGGAGAAGCGGCAGATTTACGACGTTTTAACCGTGGAATGACGATCAATATCGATATTTCGGATAACCGGTTAACGTTTTTTTTAATCGATTAGGTAGGTAACCGGTTTTAAACCGGTTATCCGGTTAACCATTTCAGTACTAATCAAATGTGCAGCTAAGGAGTAACGCAAACCCTAGAGAATTTCATTTCATCTTAGAATGCCACAATTACTTACTTGCCCAGGTGAATAAAACTCATTGGGAAATTAGTGGAAGAATGCGATAAAAACACTAGGTATAAGTGGATGAGGGATGACATGAGGGAAAGGCTCAAAATAATAGCTGGGGAGATTTGGAAAGCGCAAAAGTTTAAAACAGTTTGTGTCTGAATGCTGAGAAATTGTGAGGGGGAGTGGGCGAGGAAGTAATACGCTGAGGCGGGGGTTGATATAGGCTTCATCGTTAGAGAGCCGGGACAAATCAGGAGAAGGCCCATGTATTATTATTATTATTTTAGGACTTAGAGTGCCGGGTCTCTGATGTGAGTAGCAATGAGTATTTTCAGAAAATATTCTATTAGGTTCCTGCGAAAATTCGATTCGAAAAAGAATATTCGATTCGAAATCGGGAATTCGAATATTTTTGAATATACTTCAGCCTTAATCGTGAATGTTTACAGATTGTAAATGATCACATTATTTTATATTGAGTATTGTTCTGAGTAGAAACGCAACTGACTTGTAGTGGTAACAGGGTTTGCAGCGATGTAGCTACAACTGTACAACAGTTGCAGCTACATTGCTACAAACACCGTTACCGCTACGACTGTTCATTTCAACTTATTGTGCTTTATGACCAGTGACCATTCATAAAAATTTCAAGTTTCAAACTTTGAAAAGTTATTCAGCTGTTCGGCTTCAATAAATGATTTGTTCCACAATACGATCACACTATTTTATATTGAGTATTGGTCTGTTCGATCACAGTTACTGGAAACATCGTCAAAAGCAATGGTTTTCTAAAAGAATACCCCCTGATTATTATATAAAAAGAGGTAGGGCAGGCTCTAATTTACAAGCGGATCGGCTCCATTCGGGGTTGAATTATCGTTTCGGTTTAGTCATTCCGCATTTTTATTTAAAAGAAATGGCTTCACGAGCGAATGGAGTCGATCCGATTTGAAACGAAGTTTTTTCCAAGAAAAGTTGTGATAAAAGCGGGGGTATCAGCCCTATCAGCCAGGTTCGTTTAAAATGTTTATTGCTGAAGTTTTGAAACTACAAAGTCAAAAATTCGAATAGTTTCATTCAATAGCTGGTATATTGGTTTTTATCTCAGTTTACAGCGTGGGAAGTGGTGAGGCGAAAAATGGACACAACCTTACTGTGTGTCTTTTAATAATCGGGGGTATTATTTTAGAAAAAAACCTTTTTCTTTTGACGACGTATCCATTAACTGTGATTCGATTGGAAGTTCGATTCGAAATTCGATTCGTTTTATCCAGTTCGATTCAATATTCGATTCGTTCAAAATCGGCAATTCGCACGTCCCTGTATTCTATCTTTTTCATGTGTGTACAAACACACGTTGTGGAATTCTAAGAATAGTTTGCTCGAATGCTGCTTGTGAACCAGACAATTAGACTTCGCAGCCACTGTTAACCGGTTGTTGTATCCCCATCGCATCCGGTTATGAAAATCGTTTTCCTATGTCAACAATCCTGTTCACATCAAAATCGTTTTGTTGCAAAAATATACCTGTAGAGTTTTAACACTTACGCTGCCGAAAGCGACCATTGACACTTGTTTTATGATGATTATCTGTACGTTCTAGTATACGTAGATCAAACCTACCATATGATTAATTGTTGGAAAGGGCTCAGAGAGCCCTTTCCAACAATTAATCAGATGATAGAGTTTCAAGTATGTCAAAAATCGTATTTAACTTCCTCGCATGCAGGCGTACACAGAGGTCCTCGATATATGATGAAAGTGGCGTTGTGGTAAAAGGGTTAAACTTATTAATCCCGGGTCTGTTGTAAACGCTTCAAATCGACAGGATGTCAGAATCGAAAAACGTTGACGAATGAACAAGAGAGACATTTTTTTTCTTTCGAGTGTATCGGACAGTGGAAGAGATAGTGACCATTAGTTTCTCGCTAACAACATTTGCAAAACAGCGTTGGAGAACAATAGTTTCAGAATTGATGACCTTCAGATTTGTGCAAGTTAAATACAGCCTGCAGTGGTAAGTTTGTGTGTTTTCCTGATATGTAATGGAAGAATAAACTTTGTCCCAATGCAAGACACTATCCGAACTTTAACCGTGCTCCTCAAAGGGGCAGTCGGGATTAGGTGTCTTGCCCAAGAACAGAACGTAGGTAAAGCTGGTTAGGATCAAACCGTCGACCTTTCCGTTTAAAGTACAATGCTTGAGTCACTTGGCTCGGCTCAATGATCTTCTAGTCTAACGGGTAAGTGTTTATCGTCCAGTCCATTGAGTGCAATATGACAATATTTATTGCAGATGGCACCTTGTTGCACCCAAGGGACGAGAGGGTCTGAGTGAATACAGCTGGCGGTCTAGCACCAACTACATACTCCTCACGTATGTCTTGTATATTAATATGAGTAGTTAAATTACAAAACGATAGACTTTCTACATTTAGCAACGCATCCTTACAAAGAATCTCGCACCCCCCCCCCCCACCCTCTCTAATGGGTATGTCAAAAGAATTGTGTTGTTATGGTTTACCTACACATGGGTATGAAATAATTTCTTCGTCCCTCTTTTGAACTGTTATCAATAGCTTCCTTTAAACAGAGTGTCGGTCAGCGATTTCATATTATGCCATGCCATACGTTGCAAAAATGGACTTCTCAAAGATGGGATCGGGCAATTTCGCGCTCACCGCACCTGCAAAGGATGACTGAGATTGAGGTTTTCAGGAATCGTTCATTTTGATTATCGACTGTCACATTGACGAGTCATGTAGTGACGTTTCTTTTTTATCTTCGATGATTTGAGAAATGGGAAAATCGAATTGCTGACGACCTGTTAAATTAAAGTTGATGAACAGCTGATTGCTGACCTATAACATGTGCTATTAATAGGCAGTGTAAACTGTGTTTCTCCTCTCTTGGCGTAAACGGTCGCTGATCCGCTTCGTGGGGGAACTTTAAACCTTTACCTAACATGAAAAGCAGAAGACACTTGCAAAAAAAATATTTTTTTATTGAATAACTAATTTGTTTCATTTTTTGTCTCAAACACATAGGTTATGACCCCTCGTTGGAACGAGCTCGTTCCAACGAGGGGTCATAACCTATGTTTTTGAGACAAAAAATAAAAAAAATAATGAAAATTAATTGGCGATTTTCGAGAAAAGCGCTGGACGGTTTTTTCCCGTTACGTTGGGTAAAGGGTTAACATTAAAAACGACGGAACTGGACACAACTCTTGGGGAGCTGGAGCCTCGCGTGTTCTGCACGCAACTAATATAACTTGGAATATGTGTGCTGTGAGGATGAAGTCTGGAATTAAACTGTCGAACAATGAACAGAAAAACGAGCACAATTGCAGCCTGGGATGCGGGATATTATTTTTAGCAGTGGGGCCAGCAATACGATAAACACAGAACAACACACGCGCGTGACTGGGTTAATCGATATGGCATGGTTGCCAGAGCGGAAGGATTAAACGCGGGACCACAGGCCTCGAGTTTTAGCCTTCCGCAATGGCACAAGTGCTCTATCGGTTACACTCAAGGGACGAAATAAAGATTTTTTTTTAAATATTTAGATATGTTTCGTTTTAATTTGTAATATAATACTTCTAAATAACCAACATTCTTGGCAAAATGAAAAAGTTGTGGACACCTCTTGGTTAGTCAGGAGTATGGTAATTCAGTTAAAGGGACAACCCGCTAAATTGATAAAAATGAGTTGACCGTTTGACGAAATCATAATTTTCATTATGCGAAAAATACTCTCATGTTTCCTGCACCATCTGTGTGAAAGCGCTCGTCCGGATTAAGGTTACAATGCACTAAATGGAGGCAAAAGCGCCCTCTAACGGATTTCACCTCAACATTTAATAGAGCATAAAATGAAGGAGATCAGCTGATTGGGGCAATATTTATTGATTTTGAAACCCTCAATAAAAATGTCACAGTGTCTATTTTAGAAAAGACTGAAAATATTGGCACTAGCTGTCCTTTCAAAATTGTGAGAGTTGAAATATAAGGTGAGGGGGGAGGGGGGGGGGGGGCAATTACACTATGCCTTTTCAATTGAGCATGAAACTGGACGGTAGTTGGGGAATAGTCAAATTTGAAAACAGAAAACACACGGTGACGTATATTTTTTTCCTGTTCATTTTTTTAATGAGATGATACACCAAGTGGATTCAGGACTGTTTTCCCTCAAATGACCTTGACGAGGTTAGGAGACAGGAAATTGTTAACACTGTCGCCAATGAAATCTTTTAGTGTATTGCAGCCATTAAATAGACCCTATCAACAATCCTCCACGACCGATGCATGATGGGATAGCTGGGGGCCTCCTGAAAAATGTAAACAAACGCTCGCTTGTAAATAAACACACTTGGGCAGAATCCACAAAGATTATTCGATTGAGACCAATGATGATATATATTTTGTAACCTGGCACTACAGTCACGTCAATAAATAATAAAACGAGAAAAGGTATGTGTTATTTATGTGTTATTTAAACAGGCTACTGTGTGCAAGATTGTTTTAATCGAGTTATTTCAGTGTTTATGTTAAAATATCCGACAACATACATATTTAGTTTACCGTGTACTTTGCGTTTAGCCATCAAACGAATGACAGGCTTTTATAAATATCAAGGTGTACATGTTTGAATGTAGATTAGAGAGGGGGGGGGGGTGACTCCATCTGAGTTAGAACCCCGGGCGTGAAGCAGTGTTTGTTTACTGCGATAAACAAGCTCTGTTTTACTGGCAAAACAGGACCCGGTAACCACTGCATGGATGTAAGTCATCTAAAATGGGCAACATGGTTATAAACGATTGGCTGTACTTGACTTTAAATCAATGTTGCAATCATGATTAGCCATTGTGCAGAAGTGGATGGAAAGATGTTGATTGACGGTATCACAGAACTAAATATTTTCCCACAGGCGACCATTATAACGTTCAGGTGGAAAAAAATATGATCGCATCACTTTAATTTTGGCATTCAGATATCTCTCAAGTATAGCCCTTCAGACAACTTTTCTTCTGATCTGAAAACAGGGGGTCATGCAACAAATAAGAGAGAAAAACTGACACAAAGGGAAGTACCGGTCACGTGCACATATTTTTCCGGGAATTCCCTACAAAAACACGCAAAAACTAAATTGTATTTTTTAGGTCCAAAAGTCATCAAATCACCCTCTTTTTTATCATGAATATTCAACAATAATGCAAGATGTCAATACAATGTTTCAAACTTTTATTGAAACAATGGGTTTTCCCAAGGCTGTTTATTTTTAGAGATTGCGTCATTTCCGAGTGCCACATTTTAAGGCGGTTCACTCTAATTTCAATATTTAGTTCCGCGATACCTGACCACAACCTAGAAACCCAAAGATTGGAGGGAAAAGGGAAGAAACAGAAAATTTTGTGGTTCTTGTAGCCCCTCTCTGTCCCTCACTGAGGAGTTTTCCAATGTTTGCCATTTGTTTTTGAACCCTTTGCCTAACATGAAAAGCAGATGGCACTTGCAAACAAAATTCTTGAATAACTATTTTTTTCTCAAAAACATAGGTTATGACCCCTCAATGGAACGAGCTCGATGAGCTCGTTCCAAAGAGGGGTCATAACCTATGTTTTGAGACACTCTTCGGATTAATAGAACGTAACTGGAATACTGCCACTGCTGTTACCACAGCCTTTCTAATTGTCATGGTTTGTTTTTTGTTGTTTGGTACTTTACAACACTTTCGACAGCCAGGGTCATATCATGTCGGACATCTTTACGGATACAGCTTGCCGGAGTACACGAGGCGAACCTTCGAACAGCGGCGCATAACTAGTTGACTATCTAGCATTGGTTGAAGGTGAGTGTACGGTCATCGGTCTGTATGCCTTAGGGTACAGCGCTCCAGTGCTCTCATAAATGTCATGGTTAATTTTGGTAAATGTCGACCCTGATTAGCTCGTCGCGAAGCATAGGTATATGTACATAAGAAACGCCAGGCAAATTTCTGTTAATGTGGGAAACACATGTCCCCACATCCGTCCCTTTTTTTGGTTTGTGAAGATACGTAGGACCCTGGTGGTGAATTTTAGCAATTCGAGTATTATTATGTTTTCTCGGCAAGTGTCATCAAGCATCTTCTGATGAGTGCGAAACCCTATTCACTATCAAACAAGCCCGGAAGTCTTCGAGATAAAGCGTATTTGTGATCCACTGTAGTAGCTTTGTCCGTGCTTGACAATGGCCGTTGCTGGATGAGCTATTGAAGGAGGCCTGTGGAAATCTTCTTTTTTTAATATTTACACCTTATTCAGGTACTCCAACAAAGAATAATTGCTTGCCCTCCAGGCATGTCTTTGTCGATTGGGGATCGATTGACTCAGACATTTACTGGCAACTTGACAAATTTTGCTCACACATTCGTTTTCGATATGTTTTGTTTGAGTGTGTGTGTGTGTGTGGGGGGGGGGGGGGGGGGAGGGGTATCATTAACCAACTGTACTCTGGTATCACAATATCAGAGATTTCAACAACGTTTTACTATTTTCACAGAGCTTATAGCTGGTGAGTACTAGGGGTCGAAAAGTTCGTTTCTGGATGCTGAGAGGAGAAGAGGGAGAGGGGGGAAGCAGCTATAGTGGCCCTTAAATAGTTCATCGTCTCTGTTTAGATTTGACCATATGGAATATGAAAGCATGAATATGGATCATATGGAATATTTCAGTTGGTCAGAAAAGCGAACCTACAGTACGTGGAGAGTGGATTGTAACTAAATCACCCGCGGAGTGGAGTTATCACCCAAGCTATAACTTTCAAATTTTGTATATATCGGCAAAAAACACAAGCAATGTTTCAGCCAATGGATCTCCGGGTTTAACCCGGAGGTCCATTGGCTGAAACTTTGCTGGTTCTGATTATGCTTTGCAACAAATTTGCAATTATTGCTCGGGTGGAATCTCCACTCTGCGGGTGATTTAGTGATAATACACTCTCCACGTACTGTATGCAAGATACGTTTCTCAACAGAGACTTGATATGACTGAATCTTTGAAATCTTTGACGAACGGTTTTTAAAGTGAAGTGAATTTCACTGGAATGTTCTACAAATCGTGCAACGTAATTACAATTTGAATCCCCATTTATAGCTGGAAATCGTCCCCTGGGTTCCAGTGTGTTCTATGTGCCAGTAGACACATAAAACACATTGGAACTCAGCAGACGAAATAGTAACAAGGGTTCTCCTCGCAAATTTGGTTGCCGATAAAATGTGTTCTTTTTGTTGATAGTTGTCAAATGAATTGCTGAGTGTCCTTCTAATAATTGTTTTTTTATAGACGTGTAATAAACACAGAACGACGCACGCGTGTGAATGGGTTAATCGATATGGCACTTGTGCTATCGCGGAAGGATAAAACTCGCGGCCTGTGGCCTCGAGTTTTATCCTTCCACGCTGGCACTCTTGTCATATCGAGTACCCCATTCACACACGCGTGTCGTTCTGTGTATTTAACAGTCTACCAGTTAAATTTAAAATACCAAATGCCATCGGAATGCCCTATTCAAAAACATGAAGCAACCTGTTTCCTGGTGTAGTAATCCTCACCTCCTCACCACCCTAACTATCGCCCCTCCATATCCTTATATATATATGGCGTTTCTCGGCATGATTCCCATATGCAGAACTACGAGTTTACCTTTGTCGCCATCGCTTACAACTGATTTCAATCGCAGCTATAGGCGTTCAATCCAGTATCAAGAGGGCGCTACCTCTATCTCCTACTATCTACCATCCCTACTCACTCGCCCACCAACCCACCCAACTGAACTGTTTCTAAATATTTGCCCCACATAGAGGCTATGATCATGCATAGGATGCAAGTTTTCGTCGATTCTGAGTTTGATAGTGTATATTACAGGCAATATTGCTAAGAAACGTCTTCGGGTGTCAGGATATCGCATCCAAATGCATTACAAATTCAAATTTTCTCAGGAAAGGAATCCTGTTAGAACCGTTTTGGGCCCTTAACACTGACGATTTTTGTTTTGTTTGTGCCTTATCCAGCAACAGTAGGTAGGGCCGTAAGCTAACCTTTGGCGTGCTATAAGCTGGTGATATGTCCATTTTTACGCAGGTGGTGTCTCTTGACCTCCAAAACTATATCGAGCCCATGCGCCTTTGTCCGTCGCCGTGTATTGCAATATTCAGTGCAGAGGTAAAGTAATTTCAAAACCTTGAATGAGGACGGACTCGGGCTTTAGAACATTGTATATTCACCATAACAATGTTTTTCTCGTCGTTTGATTTTGCAGGTAAATGAAATTATGAACCACCGAACGACATTAATGGACCAATAATCAATGTCGTTAATGGTGTCTTTGATGCCTCAATCCTTTAATCATTCACACGACCATATTTTATTTATGAGTGATGGAAAACCAATTTGTAAACCCATACTTCACCCTATTGCTAATAACACAAATTATTAGAGAGGCAAGCCAGATATCTGACAATAGTATCGACGAAACACCGGCCAAATACCAGTTTTATTTCTGAGTTGTGGAACGGTTACTTTCGTACAGTGTACGTGAAATCAAAATTGCTAGATACATAAGCAGCTTGTTAGCTGTAACAGTTGCATTGTTACTGTGCGAAAAAAAGTGGAATGCTTCAAAAACAGTTTGAGGGGGCATTCTCGGACCAAACGTCAGTGACAGTTTGAGAATTTGAGGGGGGATTCTCGGACCAAAAGTCAGTCACAGTTTGAGAAAAAGACTAAATTGTTCTAGCAGCTTTTCAGTTGGTAGGCCGCCGACAACCTACCCCCTCCCCCCCCCCCCCCCCACCTTTCCCCACTCTTTATAAGGACGCGTCAAACTCGCAAGCCACCAGTCAGATTCTTTGAGGAGCTCGATGTAGTTATGTACTGGAACCAGTGTGGCTTCTGAATAGTCAATAGCCTGTGCTTAGATTTAACCATCTGGAATATTTAAGTTGGTCGGAAAAGCGAACCTATGGATCTGTGGATCTTTGTGAGTAAAGGAACGTCCTATTAAATGAACGGTGAGAGTGGTGACCGAGTGGATAAGTGTGCTGGTCTCTCATGTCAGAGGTCCCGGGATCGATCGGGGTACGTTCTCGAGGTATCCGAACACTCTCTTTCAGCATTAATTGTGAGATTAATGCTGTCACAGTTGACCGTCCTATCGGGTGGGGACGTAAAATAGCTGTCCTCTGTGTGGAGGGAGACACACTCCGCCCAGGCTAAAGATCACTTCGTACTATTCGAGAAGAGCGAGGCCACGAAGTTGCCGTTACAAAGGTCATCCCACACACCTGCACCATTGGGCTATGGAGAGGCGTTAATATAAGTTGGATAACTTGTTCACCAATCCTTGTAAAACAAATAAGATTAAATAAATTAAATGAACGGGAGTCTGCGCGCTAACTCCGCGCCGTATGGGTAAACAAATAGCCCATAGGAGCGTCGAATTACGAAACGAATTACACTGGTAGTATACTGAGAGTTTGTATCGCTGTGTTAACTGCACACCATTTATCTAACGCAATACGCGCTTTCAGTTTTTTCAACCCCCGCTCCCACCCCTCGATAGAGAGATAATGGGCATGCCCCCACCTGCCGTCCCATACACAAAAATCTCGTGCGCCACTGACCACATGATATAACCCGGTGGTGTTAGAACTGAAATGCTACAAGCCCTGGTGAAGATTTAATTCTGGAAAAGTGAATTTTACAGCTCTGCGGCTCTCCGTTTTGAAAGTCAATCGCGATACCCGGAAACTCATAGACCATGGTATCAATGATTGTGTGTTACAGTTTATGAGATCATGGCGAATGTGACGAGGGGGTTCATCGTAGTATGTACGGGATCTTAGAATGTCCAAGTGATATTTAATGTAGAATCACGTATCTTTGCCTTGTTACAACTTGTTACAAGTGATATACAACGTAGAATCACATATCTTTGCCTTGTTACAACTTGTTACAAGTGATATATAACGTAGAATCACATATCTTTGCCTTGTTACAACTTATAGGAGAGTGCCAATAGGCACTCTCCTATAAGTTGTAACAAGGTAAATCCTAACAAACCAAATAATTTCACTTCAAAGATGATGCGTAGATCATCCACAGAATATGAGGCCTTCAAGTTGTGGCACCAACACTTCGGAATAAAATCCAAACATGGGCTTCCAGCACTCCACAACTTAATAATTTGAACCCTTGATCACATGTCTTCGTTTCTATGGATATTTTGATTACCCAGAGTATTATTGCAGGCCTGCACAATGTAGGCAAAGAGTTGTTTTTGTTTAAACAATATTTATTCAATAGTTAATAAGCAAATACATTTCATAATAACAGTTGAGTAACAAAATTCCGAACAATACAAGATACAAGATACAGTACTAGTATTATACGGGGGCGCAGTGGCGTTGCGGTAACCTGTTCTCGTTCTCTCTCAGAAGTTAAGCAACGTCAAGCCCGGTTAGTTCTCGGATGGGAGACCGTCAGAGCGATCGATTCGGACTCCCGCGTTGTGTCCTTGGGCACGGCACTTAACCCCGATTGTCCACATGGGCCTCGATGACGCCGTGTACTAAGGCGTACTGCACGTCGATGGTGCGCATGTCTTCACCCAATCTGGCTCTGCCTGTGCTGCAGTGCGGAGTTACGACGTTGGGGAGCTGGCAGCTGCTCGTCGTTGCTCGGTGGTTCTCTCTGGGTACTCCGGCTTCCTCCATGCGTAAAACTGTCACCGACACAATATGACCTTGGCTGTTAATATGTCGTTAAACCCTAATAAAAAACAAAAAAAAACCTAGTATTATACACGAAACATGTAAAGGCAAGGAAATTAATTGCTGTGTAAAAGAGGGATTCGACAGGATGCTTAAAGCTTATGTAAATCGTCTCCCTAACAAAGAGTTGTTTTGTTTGCCTATTGGGCACCTAAATGAATTTGGATTTTTCTTCAGCCCAGATATTAGGTCTCAGGCACGTAACAGGAGAGCTTAAATGAACTAACCTTGGTACTGTCAAGCTATTTTGTTATGATGACCTAACTTTGTGGCTTTTGATATTGTCAACAAATACTTTGATCTTATACACTGTTAGAAAGATAAAAGATTCGTTTGAACCTTTTGTGACGAGAGGGTTAATCGTAGTATGTACAGGATCTTAGAATGTCCAAGTGATACATAAGACTCACATAAACAGAAACATTTATTTACATCCAATAACGGTATCAAATAACAATGAATATAGCTTAAGTTGATATCGAATTATGGGGGACAGAGTGTCCTTGCTACCGAGAAATTCCAGAGTCCAGTCCCAAGCAAGATGAATGGTATCGAGCGCCGAAGGCGCTCATGGACAGTTTCCCGGCAAGCCCATTTCGCCACTGGTATTTTGGAATTTTGTTGTCTCACAGATCATCATCATGGCAGGTCGCAACAGAGGAGGAAGAGTTCCAGGGAGTCGGTTTCTGGTTTTCTTGGTCGGTTATTTTTATTATTTTCTTCGGGTGAGAACCAGTGTCAGAGTGTGACCACTCGACAAAGGTGTTACCTCTCCCCGAGGGTGGTGAAGTGTATTTTAGGCATCTTCAGGCAAGTATAGTCTGGCACGTGGCTGTATTGTCGTAGCGACAGTTATTTTCGGCAAGTTTAGTCTGCCTCAGGCGGATATCGGTGAAGGCAAACTCTCTTGAATTCGGCTGTCAGATAAATTGACTTCCAAATGAAAACAACGGCCCATCTAGGGCGTCATCCATAGAAGACCCGAACTTCCCTGATTCGGGGGCAGGCCTGCATTTTCTGACCTATTTGGTTGGGACAAAAGTGCGTCCTGGGGACGTTTACAAAACGGAGCTATTAGCAGGACGCGGGACCAACACTCGCCTCCCAAGGGGTGGTTAACTACCTGCAGAGATGGAGTGATGATAGAATGTCCATAGGGTTAAGAAGGTTCCATGATGGTTATTGGGGGAAATATAGTCTGCTGCCTCGGGCACTTCTGTTTGCCTAGATTCTCCTGAAATTAGAAAGGATTTTAGATGAATCATGCAGATATGGGAGACAGAACCAGGTTCTGACGTTGTGATTGGTGAAGGCAGCCTGTGCATGCTCATAGTCGCACCAAAATGTTTCACTGCCCGTTTTCACCATAGAACCCTCGTGATTGGTGAAGACAGCATATGTATGCAAATAGTCTCACCCAAGTGTTTCCTTTCCTGTTTTCACCATATGAACTCTCAATCCACTCGTGATTGGTGGAGGCAGCCCATGTCTGCACATGGTCGCACCAAAGTGTATCACTGCCTGTTTCCACCCTAATTTGGTTCGCGGGGTGATTTTGTTAAGTTATGATACAATGATTTACAGTTTAGTGGTTTGGTGAGTGTTTCCTGGTGGGGTGGGGTGATTTATTGGGATTTTGCTTTAGATGGCTGGGATTGCTGGGACACGATAGGTGGGGGAAGTTGATACGTAGTCGGTCGGATCGGGAGTCAGCCCATAGCGGGTGGGCGGCCAGGCGGGTGAGCGGCCTGGCGGTCGGGCTGGAGATTCGCGCTTGGGCGGGCGGGCGGGCGGACATGGATCAATCTGGGCCCCTTCCCGACCCGGTCGATATGTTTGGGGATAGGGTGAAACTTATCTTGAGAATTTAGGTCTTTGACAGCTGTCGCAAATCTCTTTAGTTCATGAATTAGTTGGCTATCTTTGAGGTGCTCGCTATTTTTATCGGCTAGGATGTATAGTCTATCCTTAATGGTCTCGATTTCAGCTCTTTCGTGAAGGAGTTTAATGGTGTATCAAAAGCGCGCGAAGAGTAATTTTGAGGTCGATAACGTAGATAATGTAGAGAAGGGGACTGAGGACGGACTCTTGGACGGACCTTCGCACAACATTTCTTTGTTTACACGAATCTCAGTTGTCCTATCGTTTAAGAAGGAGGAGAGTAGTCTTAGATGTTTAGTGGGGAGTTTGAGTTTGGATGGTTTGTAGAGAACTCCGTTGTGCCAGGCGGAGTCGAATGCTTTTTCAATGACAAGTAGGACAGCGGAGCCTATATCTTGGTTGAGGATGGCCGTTTTCATTAATTCTTCTAGGCGATGAATATATTCCATGCCTTCTTTTTGGTTCCTGTATAGGCTCTTTGCCATTTATTAAAAACATCAGTGTCTTCTAGGTGCTCCCTCAGTCAATTGGTAAGAATGCTTTCGAATATCTAACAAGTCCAGTCCCTAGTTTTTACTAAAGTATATATACATCATGTAACAAAAAAGTTGTATTATACAATACCATTTTCATAACACTGCCAATTAAGTAATTGTAATGAACACATTCAATATTGGACTCGCCACAGATCGTAGGCACAGAAGAGTCAACAGACAGCTCTCACACGATCAACGAGCCAATCACGCTCCAGGAAGAAACTATGCGTAGGCTAGAAAGAAAGCTCCACGAAAAGCTCCAAGAAACCAAAGATTCCCTTGATAACAAAGTGACAGACCTATTAAAAAAGACGAACTGCTTTCCTAACTCGCCAATCGCACCAATATCAAAACATGGCACCACGGTCCTCACCTTCAAAAGTTAAGGAATCCCCACCTCCACCGCCAAAGAAGAATCGGAAGAAACAGAAGAGGTAGTAATCAAGACCAGCCGAGTAGCCACCAGTCCGCTACGGTCAGTACGCGTTCGAGCAACAGAAGACCAACACTCATCCACTTATGGGATGCACGTCGCATCCCCAAGTGCAGATTCTTTCTCGCGTGAGGAAATATGGACATTTATATATTAACCAAAAATATCACAATTGAGAAACAAAAATAATTACGTTAGCTTACTCTTCAAAGCATAATCTCTTGAATATTCTTCAAATAATTTGTTGGCTTCCATATAATACCACAGTCATAGCGAATATCAACTTCTTCAGAGACCAGCATCGCCGTTGGAGCTGTGGTGTAATCTCGCGAACAGGAATTTCCCAGTTACTTGTTTTGAGAATGATCTTCGTTATCCACGGATTCAATGAGTGCCATTCGACGGGATGTACGATAGCGCAAAGTGCTGAGCAACTGATGCGTTGGTTTTCTCTCTCTCATTACTAAGTGCTTATCCCCAAATGCTTCTCGCTGGTCACCCCGTGGGATCCCTGGGAACTGAAGAAGTGGTCGCTTACTGTGGTAAACAAGCTCTGTTTTACTGGTAAAATTGACCCCAGTCACCAATGCCGTTCCTTGAAGGTCTCACTGACTTTATGAATCAAAAGCTAATCGACGGCGGTGCATTAAAAACAATTTACTTATCTAATATATAAATGCGAATGTCTGTATCTATATCTCTCACTCTCTCTCCCTCCCTCTCTCTCTCTCTCTCTCTATCTCTCTGTCTCTCTGTCTCTCTCTATCTTTGTTCCGAGTGAACTCCTCCGTTTCTCGACCGATCGATCTCAAATTTTGTACATGGGGTAATTCGTCCCTGCGAGTAGCATGGGATGGGTGCTGTGCCCATGCGGGGTGGCCTTGACCTTGAAATTGATGACCATGACCTTTTATTTTGAAAACGACTGGGCCGATCGGGCTTAAATTTCATATGTGCGGGTATTGGCCCATCGATCATTTTGACTTTATCGGGGTGCCCGTGCGGGGTGACCTTGACCTTGAAATTGGTGACCTTAACCTTTTATTTCGAAAACGGCTGGGCCGATCAGGCTCAAATTTCATATGTGCGGGTATAGTGACCCATCGATCATTTTGGCTTCTTCGGGTTGCCCGTGCGGGGTGACCTTGACCTTGAAATTGGTAATTTTGACCTTCTATTTCGAAAACGGCTGATATAACCATCTTCTCCCGTGCAACGCCGTGTATCACCCGCTAGTATGTATATAAGTACAATATAGATTATTTACTCACAATTGTTCCCAGAATTTATAGAATACATTCTTTGCAAAAGACATTGTTTTCACAGTTATAATTTCTTCGGGACTACATCATCTCATCGTAACGACTTGTTTCAGGTAACATACCTCGGTTACCTTCCCGTGACTTTTTATTTAATGCCTCACAACACGAGAATTTCACTAGGACCGTGCTAAGTTTCGAAATTCCATTCGATTCGAAATCGATCCGATGCTTCGATTTGGTTCGATTCGAGTTGTGCTGATTCGAAGCTTCTAATCATCCAGATGTTCTCAAAAACCAATAAAATGTCTCCTCTTGACCTCTTCTTTTATCACTAAGGACCAATACTATTAAACCATTATAATTGTATTTTTTCTAGAATTGTATTTTCTAGTTATGACTTTAAATGGGTTGAAATGAACCATTAGCATTTTCAAAGATATGGCAATTTGCCATTTGGCAAATTGCCATATCTTTTAAAATGCTAATGATTAATTTTAGTCAGTTATATTAATAGGTAGAAAATACCATTCCAGAAAACACAATTGTAAAAGTTTTATAGTATTGGCTCCTGGGGCCAATACTATGAAACTTCTACAATTGTATTTTCTAGAATGGGTTAAAATGAACCATTTGGATTTTCAAAGATCTGGAAATTTGCCAATTGACAAATTGCCATATTTTAAAATGCTAATGAGTTATATTAATTAGGAGAAAATACAATTCTAGAAAATACAATTGTAAAAGTTTTATAGCATTGACTCCTGTGGCCAATACTCTAAACCTTTTTTAATTGTATTTTTCAGAATTGTATTTTCTATTTATGGAAATAACTAATTGAAAAGAACCATTAGAATTTTCAAAGATGAGGCAATTTGCCAGTTGGCATATTGCCACATCTTTTGAAATGCTAACGATTCATTTCCGTCATTTATAATCACTTCTAAAAAATACAAGTCTTGAAAATACAATTGTAAAAGTATTATGGTATTGGCCCCTGGTCTCCTGTATAGAATGTTAGAAGAAAAATTCAAGTAAACTCTCCTTTCGAAACTACTTCGATTCCAACCTGGAATGTTCGGCGCTTTTTTGATCGAATTGTCTCAGCAGTCGCCATTGAATATAATACTTGGGTGGAGACTAACAAGATGAACGGACACAGAACAGAAGGTACATTATCGACAACCTAAATCACGATGCGATTCGATTCCAGACACGATTCTATTCGAAATCATCTACCTGGTACGATTCGGGATTCGATTCGATCCGAAATTTGACATTCGTTGAACCATGTATTGCATTTCATTATATATATAAGAAGTCCCCTGAAATAAAAACAAAGGTTCTCTTAATATAGTTTATTTAAACGCAGTATACTCTATCAATGGAATTCCGTCGTTATCAGTGCAGATGTCCGCTAACCCTTTACCTAACATGAAAAGCAGACGACACTTGCAAAAAAAATTCTTGAATAACTAATTTTTTTCATTTTTTGTCTCAAAAACATAGGTTATGACCCCTCGTTGGAACGAGCTCGACGAGCTCGTTCCAACGAGGGGTCACAACCTATGTTTTTGAGACAACAAATGAAAAAATAATAAAAATTCATTGGCGATTTTTGAGAATCGCGCTGGCCGGTTTTGGCCGTTACGTTGGGTAAAGGGTTAACAGGCTGACAGCTTTTCCAACTAATTTGGAAGGTAACGGCGTGATAAACGGTTGGCCGTTTTAGCACTACAAGAAGCTAATCTCATTCTAAATTTATCAGGTGAGCTGAAAGAAAAAAAATTCTTAATATTATTTAAATTTAATTTATTCTGATAGAGAAAAGTTATGTTACACCACATTTGGATGTTTGGACCTTGGTATATAATGATGAATGGCATCCAAATAAAGTCAATCGAAATGATTAACGAGGCAGCTGATTTTTTTCTAAATTGTCAGTTCCTCCGATATTTTATCAATTCTATCCTTGTTCTTATTTTCGTGTCTAAATTCAACATATCTCTTCTGTCGTCTTATTTTTCCTTCCTTCTCTCTTTCCCCGGTTGCTTATTCTGCTTCCGAAATAAAGTTCCCTGTTAGTGCTAACTTCCTATATAATAGTATTATAGTTGTGCAAAACCTTCGCCAGGAACTTTGGGATTTGGTGCAAATACTGTGTACCTTCTATGGAGACAACTAATATCGGAAATTTGATATTCGTAAGGCCCTGTTACGTTGACACTTGTTATCACTTAAGGTATAACTTTCCGAGACTATGACAGAAAGGAATGCTGTTCGCCGCTGCTCTGTGGTTCTCTCCGAGTTCTCTGGCTTTCCCCACCTGTACAAATGTCTGACACGAGGTGACCTTGGCTGTCTAAAGTGTCTTTAACACTCCAATAAAAAATACAGAAAGGGGTGTCCACGTCCAATGCACTTACTTTTTTTTTAAAAGAAAAACAAATTTGTTTACTGCTATTGCACAATCGCTTCGTCCTTGTCAAAAGCTGGCTTGCCTTGGAAGAGCCCGTTCTTTAGATAGACTAATGAATATTTTGCCCTACAGTAATAGGTTTAATATATTAATTGGTCTTCGCTTGATGACCATTAGTCGACACTCTTCTTATATAATAGCGCTCAAACCAAATATCGACCCTGGTTTCTGGTGCTTGGTCGAACGAAAAAGTTCGTCATTGCAAAATATACGCAGTTTGTTACCAAAACATTTCAAACGTTTAACCAGGCAAAATAGCATACGACCCTTGCAATAATATTTTTTTAAAACTAAAAAGTTTCATTTTTGTCTCAAAAACATAGCTTATGATGCCGCAATGTGGGGTCATAAGCTATGCTTTTGAAACAAAGAATAAAAAAATACTAAAATTTCAATTGCATTTTATTGTAAAGAGCCCTGGCTTGTTTTTTTTTTTTTTGCCGTTGCTTTAGGAAAATTGTTAAGTTTCCTGCTGTGG
This sequence comes from Pictodentalium vernedei, assembly GCA_031216915.1. Classification (NCBI taxonomy): domain Eukaryota; kingdom Metazoa; phylum Mollusca; class Scaphopoda; order Dentaliida; family Dentaliidae; genus Pictodentalium; species Pictodentalium vernedei. Next base: position 75,064,696 of record CM062297.1, read on the forward strand.
TATTGAAGTTACTTTTTATTGAATTTTAACGGTCTTATTACTGTGAAAATTGGTAAATGGGTAAATTTAGAGAGTACTTGATATCTTGAATTTTTTTTAAATAATAATCTTTAATGCCGGGAAAATATTGATTTAAATGAAGTCAGTATCTTCGCTTATATATATAAAGAAAGGAATGTGATTTCTGTGGGCACCAGCCATTTTATCGACCAGTCTGCAATTATGAGTTGTTCACCATAAGCATTAACGACATAAGGCTTGTTAAGGGATACTAATTATTGCCGTAAGGGTGATACCATAAGTATAACGTGGCGCAGAATTAAGCAATTATCAGATATTATTAAATTTGTATTTTCAATGGAGATTGTGCAGTCTTATTATACTCTCGTAGTGAGATTAATGTTATAGCTGGGAACAATGAGTGATGTTGTAAGTGCTTGATGTGTCTTTAGGGATGTACATTTGTTGTGGTAGCGAGAGGTAAGATGGCATATTATTGCGTAGCTGTCAGGGATACGTGTTGCCTTTCTGCTCGTGAGAAGCACCACGTGATCGCATCGTGTCACGTCTTCCCGTCGACTATTTTTGAATGATAGGCACAAGCTTGGGTTTTCTTTATGTCATACTCCATGTTAAACAGTATTACGGAACTGTCGGGGTGGGGGTGTGGGGAGGCTGCAATCCTTCGGAACACAATTCGATTCGAATTCATCCTGATGATTCGATTGGGGTCGAGTCCCGATGGTTCAGTTCGAATCGAGTCTCGCTGATTCAGAATTTTCGAACCGCCGAGATAATCTCAAAATCCTACCAAATGACTCATCTTGATCTCTTCATCTGTACTGGAGACCTGATGGTAGGGGAAGGGTTTCAAGGGGGATTCCGCTATCGAAACAACTTTGATTTCGTTCCGGATAATTTCGCTTTTTGGGTTGATTTGCCAAAACGGACGAGCTGCCTGATTGAGATATCGTCTCTTGAGTTCCAATGTGTTCTATGTGCCTACTGGCACATGGAACACATTGGAACTCAGGGGACGATATGTCGAGTATTATATGCGGAACTGAACTCAAATACACTTGAGTAATGAATACCCCGCTGACCGAAAATAAATATTGGTGTTAGTTAGCAATGTATCATCTCAAAGACCTTCGTTGTCGTCTTTCTATATGCACATTTACTATTTTACATTGATCACGATTGTACACCCCATCGTAGTGACAGAGTCACCCACACCTCATTCTTCCAGATGAATGACGCCATGAAGGCAAATAGCTGAAAATAATTTACTTATTTTAACTTGACACGACGCGGTGCATATACCCACAGGCGTAGAATAAAATATTACATTAAATATATATTAAAAAGAAAGGTTCACAAATAAGCAAACACATCTCAGTGGGAATCAAATGTAGAATGGTGGACTAGGCCAAGAAATGTAACGGGAAAATGCATCAAGGCGGGCCTTGGAGAAAATTTTGTATCGAACTGAACGAACGCTGCTTCCCTGCATCTGATCAAGGGCAGTTCACACAAGGGCATTTCGATGGCAATCATTTCCTCATCATTCTTTCGGCAGGAATTGCATCAACAGGACGCGAGGTGCGCGGTCCCATCGGGCCGACCACAGTTCAGCCCAATGGGAGAAAAGTTTGATTTTTCATATTAAAAGAACGCTGTTTTCTTGCATCTGAGCGATGGGCCATACGGCCAGTCCATCTCTGAATGCGTCCAGGTGTTCATGAAGAATGGAGTGGGCACAGAAATAGTGATTAACCGATGTTCGGCAATCGCATCTGACATCGGCCGATTTTAAGCCATCGGTTGACCATCGGTAGAAGTGTTTGAACACCATTTGATCAAAATTGTTTGTATATATGTTTCATTCACGATTTCATACAAACAGTATCAAGCATAAGTTGCCACAATGATTGGCAGGAATCGTGATTGGTCCTATCTCATTGATTGGTCTGATCTTCCCCTTGATAGCTGCTCAAGACACAGATGCCATGTGTCATGTGATGACTCTATGAAATACGACATCAGGAGAAACAAGTTAACCCTTTACCCAACGTAACAACCTAAGCCGGCCAGCGCTATTTACAAAAAAAAATCACCGTTCAATTTTCATTATGTTTTTTTTATTTTTTGTCTCAAAAACATAGCTGATGACCCTCATTGGAACGAGCTCGATGAGCTCGTCCATTGAGGGGTCATAAGCTATGTTTTTGAGACAAAAAAAATGAAATTATTTAGTTATTCAAGAATTTTGTTGGCAGGTGTCCTCTGCTTTTCGTGTCAGGTAAAGGGATAACTGCATGGCATCTTTGATAATTGAGCAAAGATGCTGCGCTGTTAACTTCTTGACGATGATGTCGTATTTTTTATTTTTATACACACCAATACACACATTGACACGCCCTTGAGGTCAACGAACCAATCAACTTGACTGTACTGTAAACTTAACCCTACTGTATGCATTCTTGAGCATGCTACTCCATTTGATTGTGACTACCTGACACTGGCACTCACAATCGGCCGACTGTGCGCACATCTAATCGGCAAGCAGATGACGGTCGCAAATCCTTATCGGTTAATTACTATATAGAAACAAGTAATACATCCCGTATGTATCATTTTATCGATAATAAAACTGCTGTCACATTTTAATAATGCCGATGTTTTGGTTGTTGGTAGTATGACAGTGCAGAGAAAAGATACCTGAGCGAATTCAATATCCGAAACATGCTGGAATACCACAGTCTGATGTTCAGGTGAACCTCGCCGTGTCAATCATGAATTTTTGAACAGATTCGAAGATTATGCATTTTAATTCTGTTACTATGACATTTAGACCCTAATAGCATGGTACTACAATCGGAAGTGTATGGGGTGAACGCTGAGTTTCAATTGTTACGCTATACTGTATAGATAGGTCAGCCGAGTAGAAAGTGTACGGAGCTCTCACGCTCAAGCAGTTAGGTATCGCGGAACTAAATATTTGGTTTAGGGTGATCTGCTTTGAAATGTTGGATATTGCATCATTGTCTAAAATAAGACTCCTAGAAAAAAATTTATTGCTTGAGAAAACTGTTAAAGCATTTTATTAGATTTTTAAATCAATACTGAATATTCCACAAGAAAAAAGAGATTTTCTAAGTATTTTCTGGATCTAAAAAATTCAAATTCAGTTAACTATTTGTGTATTTCTGTTGGGAATTCCCAGAAAAAAAAAATCCTGGTGAATGTTTTCTCTTATTTGTTGCATGACCCCCCCTCCTTCTGGCCATAGAAAGTTGTGTGAAGGTCTGTAATTTATGGAGGTGTTTAAATTTTTAATTTTAAGTGATGCGATCATATTTTTTTCCACATTAGTGTTATTATAATGGTCGCCTATGGGAAAATATTTAGTTCTGTGATACCTGAAGTTACGATGTATTTAGTGACGTCCTGGCAATCCAGCTGCATAAATATCGGTGTTATAATGCATAGATTCACGAATATAGCAAGACTCATGGCGAGTTTTTTTTCGGCTGAAAATAAAACCTGAATGTGTATCATCGATTATCATTACATAAATGTACAGAGGCTGTTTTTTTTTTTTTACATTTTTTCCCCAATCTGTTTGAACGTTTGTCTATTAATCTCTGTTGAAACCAATTTAAACAAAAGAAAACGGTGTTTTCACCATCTTTTGATGTTCTGTAAATTTTTGTCTGTTCATTATATCAACAGTGCGAGCGTGCCTCGTAACATATCAGACGCTATTCTTTCCAATGATATGAAACTCATGGAGGTGAGATTTGCTAATTTTTACCTTGAAAAAATAAAAACTTGAAAATTACTGTAAGAGCATAGAAACAAAGAGCCAAAGTGGACGCTGACTTGGTGTTGGTAGCTGTGACACTGATGGTCAATCTTACTCACGGATTATTTGTGAAGTGGTTGCTTCTCATTAACTTGCCATGAAAACTCAAGTTTCCTTTTGTATCTTTTAATAAACTAATACAACAGTCAGCTCCCCGAGCTGACTGTTGTTTTCGTTTATTAAAAGTAAGAAACGGAAACATGACTTTATTTTCTATCGTTGCCTTAGGTTTCAAAAAACAGTTACTTGCTTCTTCGTTGGACCTTCCTCGTTACTCTAATGACTTCAAGGGAGATTACTTTATCGAAAGTCGATTTTCTTGATGATATATGTCAGGGAGAGCGCAGTGTCTCAGTGGTAGACTGTTGGACTTCTATGCTAGAGGTCCCGAGTTCGATCCCCGTCCGGGACGACCCACGTTGTGTCCTTGGGCAAGGCACTTTATTCCGGTTGCCTACGTGGGGGCACGATGACACCGTGTACTAAGGCGTACTGCACGTCGATGGTACACATGTCTTCAACCGATGTATCCCTGCTTGAGCGGAGCCTGAACAGAATTAGAATGTTGAGGAGCTGACAGTTGCTCGGTGGTTCTCTCCGGGTACTCCAGCTTCCTCCACCTGTAAAACTAATAAATAAACCAATAAATAATAAATAATATGCCAGGGATGAATGGATTGCCGAAACGCTCATTGTCCACATACATAAAAGTGTGTCGTCCGATACAATTTTAGAGGGCGGATGTTGCTTAAAACAAACAAAGGCCAACAACAAAAATTTTCTCGAAGGTTTTCAATTTACTGAAACCACACAGTCGCCGATTGTTTTAAAAGAATATACATTTTTAAAATCTTATTTATCCCATAAATGTCTGTTTATTCGAACAAAAAAATGCCTTGGGTAAATTTTTGCTTTATTCATCGAGTAGGGTGATAAATTTTCCCCACTGGTTTAACACTGAAAGAATTTATTCCTACAGTAGAGACGGACTTGTTGACCTCTGACCATCCATGTAGTATATTTAACAGTTCATTTGTTGTTTTCTTTAAACCAGTATGAAAGTATTACACAATACCAGTAGAAAACACTACACATTGTTCATTTAATAAAGTGGTTTGGCAAGTTTAGCTCAGGTTTGTAGGGGAATTATTTTCAGACAGAAATGTATCACTGCACCTTTTTTATTTTGGACAATTTTGCTTGTCTTCGAATTTGACATATGCAATCCTTACCTCTCCCTGTGTTTTGTAGCGAGTAACAGCACGATTTCGCCACGACTACCCTGTAAAAGATCTATGCGATAAACAAAATAAACGTATAGTGTTTTCAAGTAGAAAATTATTATACTCGTAGAATTAAGAATGAAACCGACTCGCCAGAGGCTCGTCGGTTTCATTCTTAATCCTACTCGTAGAATATTTTTTTTACTTGAAAACACTATACGTTTATTCTATATTTGTCTTATAAGAATTGGCGAGCAAGTTATGCACCTTATCTTAACGCCTCTCCTTGGCGCATTGGCATATGTGTGTGGGATGACCTTCGTAGCGGTAACTTCGTGGCCTCTCTCTTCTCGAATGCATGGAGTGTGTATCTCTTCGTACAGAGGATAGCCATTTTACGTCCCCATCCGATAGGACGGAACGTCGAGACAGCATCAACCCAATACTTGATGCTGAAGGAGAGTGTTCGGACGCCTCGAGAACTTTCCCCGTCCGAGGATCGATCCCGGGACCTCTGACGTGAGAGACCAGAGCACTTATCCACTCGGCCACCACTCTCTTTGATGTCTATGATATATACATTGATGTCTATGAAAACCAATATGTTGAGTAGTACTGAAATGATTAACCGGATAACCGGTTTAAAACCGGTTACCTACCTAACCGATTAAAAAAAACGTTAACCGGTTATCCGAAATATTGATAGTGATCGTCATTCCACGGTTAAAACGTCGTAAATCTGCCGCTTCTTCTTTGGGATAGATTACACCTCGAAGCAGCGCTGTATATATTGAGAAATAATCGACTTTGGCGTTCAAGACTTCGTTAATGATCGGCAATTTCCGTGAGTTCTGAGTAACCGCAGAAACTATTCCGCAGTGTGTATACAATTGAACGTTGTCGAGTACTCGACAATTTTCGTTTGTATACACACTACGGAATAGTTTCTGAGAATACTGCTTACCAATTCCTATAGTTTTGATCCCAGATTCGGTGAAATAATGGCTACGGTTAACCGGATATTATCCGGTTATAGCTCTCGATTAGTCGGTTGTGAAAATGAGCCAACCGTTTCAGCCCTAATGTTGAGGGTGTGTACTTTTTGTGGCAATACAACCTGAATATGTACAACACAATTTAGTTAATATTAATAGAAAACAATTGTAAAGTTGACCCCATTTATCTAGTTTTTGTGCTAGGCTTTCCTTTGATATTTGATGATGTTAAAACATTTGGGCTATCACTACCGCGTCACATCTTTAACGTCATTGGGATGAGTTACCACATTCATTATCCTGCCCCTATCTTGAGGGCAATCCAGCTCTATAGAGGTCAGCGGTTCTCACGTGTTCAAGAGAAAATTGTAAGCGTTTCTTCCGCTGAACGTTCGGACTGTTCTGGGTGGTAATCTATTGGTTTAGATTTTTGTTTTCAGTGCATGTATCTTTTGAAACCACTCACAATTAACTGTCTTCCATGCTTCCAGCATTATTCTTCGTCTCTGTTACATGCACAGTGTTTCGAGTGGTGACATAAAACAAACGGAAGCTGAGATCAATACCGGCTACACTGATGGAGACAAGATAATAAAACTATTGATTGTAGATGCCGGCCGTGTCAAGATACTATACGATCTTAGACTAAATAAGATGATTTCTCACCTGACCGCGGTATTGATAAATTCACCAGTCTGGTTGTTCGTATATAATATGTTTGCCTCCCGAGCATGTATGTACAGTCTGTCAACTCATCCCACAGGGCCTGATAACAACGGTTTCCACTTCGTACAGTTCTTATAGGACTGTCACGACCGGAACTCGTCTGGATATCTTTCAACTGGGTAAATCCGTCCAAACAAGACTTGAAGTACTGTGATCACAAAGCGGTCTGTGTCGCGATTTTTCGCGACACTCTCATACAAGTGGATCAAGATTTTAAATATTAAACACCGCGAAAACAAGCTCAAATCAAGAACAATAATAGAAAATAAAATCGGAGACTAAATGTTCTTGCAGTTCTTCTACGACGGGGAAAATTCTAGAGTGTTTTGAGGAAGAAAACGGTCAGGAAATTTCGATCAAATCGCGACTAGTGTCGCGATTTGATCGAAATTTTCTGTCCGCTTTCGTGATCATAGTGTGATTATGAAATTTACAACTGAGTAAGTTTATTTTATTGGGGGAGGGGTGTTGGTATTACACTGATGGCCTTATCGACGTCTTCATTTTTTTTTACTTTTTGCCGTTGTCCCTATATACAGGATTGCTGTTAAAGCTGGTGTGTTAAAGGGGTTGTATTTCCGAAATCAATTTGACCTTTGCCCATATCCCATACTCAACCTTAATGATGTAAGCCAGGGGTGTACAGTATCCCTTAGGACTGCCGTGACTGCAGAGTCAAACTGTGGCGGACAAGGCTTTGTAAAATGTAACTGTAAAGGACCAAAGAGATGACAAACCAACAGATGTAAATGTTTTAAAGCAAAATTAAAATGTAACTCAAAATGTCATGACAATATTAATTGCGTAAACAAAATATAAAATGTATTGTATGTTACATGTTACATATATGTGTCATTTCTGAATAAAATATTAGCACAATGTTATTCTTTTTTTTTTCTTTTTTGATAGTTTCCATTAATGAATGAACATTTTAGTAAATTCATGTATTTACTGGTGTCTTTTTCCAGTAAATACACGAATTTACTGAAACTTCCAGTAAATTCATGTATTTACTGATCCATTTAGCAAATACGTGTATTTACTAAATGTTTCAGTAAATACACGTATTTACTGAGTTCGTGGATTTAATGTAATATATACATGTGCTTGCATCATGGCGGAGAGAAGTTACATAAATTACTTTTGGTTACAAATATTTTCGATTCAACACATTGTTGCAACACATATGGGCGCAGGTCTAAATTAGATTTAGCCCAAGATTTCCCAGTTATCTAAACGAATTTCGTGGACGAGATTTATAAAGTTCGTATCAATAGGAGTGGGAGATATTTTTAATCAAAAATTATATAATTAGTTACTTGTATTATGCAACATATATGACTATACTCAGCTGTACTTCACATTAAGCAGGACTCGAAACGATATCAATATTCTACCTAAATATAGTAAATTGAGAACAAAAATTGAACATGTTTGCATGAAAATTAAAAAAAAACCGAGTCTTTAGCAGAGTTTTGTTGTTGAAAGATTCGAGATTAGAGCAGTGTCTTATGTTACCAGCAAGCCTATTACAAAACAAAAATGCCAGTTATAGTAATATCCTACCGCCACACACATCGTTTAGTTTGGGCCAGAAAATAATATAAGCGGCCTATTGTAGGGAGTAGCAGCATTGTGAAGATATAGGATGGGGTCATATTACTGACGCTTGTCCGCGTAAGTGGTAGGATTTTATATACTGTTGTTGTCGTGATAGGTAGTCAACGCAAGTACTTCAGGACAGGGCCAATGTGACAATGCTTGAGATACTTTTACCAATTCACTGAGTAAAATACAATGTGTACTGAATAGATTTCAATATGAAGGAGTGCTGTTATGTCATCTAACGTGCAGGGACGTGGCTAGAGTTTTCTGATTGGGGGGTGTAGGGTAGTGAATTTTCAACTGGGGGAGGGACCGGGAGGGTACCCCCCTCCCGATCCCTCCCCTTAGTTGGAAATTCACTACCGAGAAAGATATTGAAAATGAAGCAATGAAAGGGGGCATAAAATTTATTCTAGTAACTGAAATGTCAACACATTTATGATAGAACTATCAGGTTATTATTATTTAGTATTCTGGGAATTGAATATGTGCTAAACAAATGCTCAAGCTTAGAAGTTTGAGCAATTCACTCTGTCCTAACATTAAATCAGATCTTATGCAGGGATGATCAATTTTCGATGTTTCATCTTTTGTAACTGTGAATGATGGAATTAATTCAGGATAACGATTTTACACGATGTGATTTAACTGATTTTCTTGAAGAGCATTTCGAGGATTTTTTTTTACGATAAGTAAACGTACTATAGAAATCTCGTACCGATTGACATCATGCATATTTATGAAGCTAGATATTGCCTACACTGTAGACGTAAATAGTAATAGTTTTTGCCGATTTGAAACCGAGTTGGAATTTTGGGATGTAAAGGGGACATCAGCATCACCAAAGAAGCTCTAAAATCCAGATAGATGGAATTTATAGTACGTGGAGAGTGTACTATCATTAAATCACCCGCAGTCTCCACCCGAGGAATAATTGCAAATTTGTTACAAAGCATAACCAGCACCAGCAATGCTTCAGCCAATGGACCTCCGGGTTAAACCCGGAGGTCCATTGTCTGAAACATTGCTTGTGTTTTTGTCCATATGTACAAAATTTGAAAGTTATAGCTTGGGTGATAACTCCACTCCACGGGTGATTTATTTACAATCCACTCTCCACGTACTGTACAACTACTCATGACTTGCCCTCCGAATTCCCAACTATAGGAAATTTTGGCCAGGACCCCCCCACCCCCCCCCCCCCCCCACACACACACACACTCACACACACACGCCGTCGCCACGCCCTGCTGACGTGGCATGATATTGAGATCTAACACAACGAGGATGAACTACATGAAGTAAAATCAACGACCCGAGGTGGAATGTTTCCTGCATTTCACAAAAACTCCACCAAGGATCCCGTATTTACCCGACTAAGCTTGAATTAAATGAATAAAGCTGATATTTTTTAAGAAAACTATCACCTTTGGTGGTCTGGCACTGTTTTGTGTCAAAGCAGTTCAGTTTCGTCATAACGTCACTCAGAAGTGTAACGTCCAATCAAATGCGTTCTTACGTGACGTTGTTAGGCGTAATCCATATTCCTCAAGTGGTGTGTCCGGCACATTTCCAAATGTCTGTACTGTATCGCGTAACGTTAAATACGCACAGAAATCATGGTTTTATAAACGTGGCATGTATTCTTGAAGATAAGATAAGACAAGATTTATTCAGCAAATACACCAGAATAAAGGCAGATTGCTACATACAGAATCAACATAAACAGAATCATAAAACACACTAATTCATATGACATACATAAATCATATTACAGATAAGTCCCTCCTGTAGAGGAAGAGCTGGACCATGTTACAAATAACATTGCACAGCACTGGATTATCACTAGTCAATATAACTTTAAATTTGTCCATTGTATCCATTAGATGAAAGTCAAGGAAATAATGTTTCTCTCAATGGTGCATAAAGCGGACATTCCATTACGAAATGCCATTCCGATTCCTCCTACCCCATTGTTCAAGCTTCGCATATTCTGTGTTCGATAGGACGAGGAGGTTGTAAATGCCTTCCACGTTCGATCCGCAGTTTATGGTTGCTGATGCATAATCGCGTAAAATTGTTTCTGGCTTCAATGGAAGAAGTGTGAATAAGATACGGTTCCATTTGATAATCTACTTTGAATAGTCCAATGAATTTCTTGAGTGAAATTTGGAGTAATGAGTGATAGCTGGAAAAAAATAATAATGATCATTCATTATGTTCCACGTTTGATATTAACATTTTGATGACTGTTATTTATTGTCTTTGTTCTTCATTACGGACCGACTACATGTATCACATTGGGCCCATATTGTAATCTGAAAAAGAAAAGCAATGATTACAACTTCAATATCCCACACGATTTTCCAAGCTCTCAGACCAACAGTTTGATTATGTGAGGAATACGACACTGTTATGGGTTTCTTGGGTTGTGATGGATTGGTTGTTTACCCACTTTTCCTAGAGTTTGCGCATAGACTACAATTGATTTAATATGATATTCCTTTACTCACAAAATATACAAGGATATTCTTTCCGCTACAGTTTCATATATTCCAGTCGATGAGGATATAATTCAGGGGCGTAGTTAGGATTTCCTGCTGAGAGGAGCATGATTTTTGGGGGATGCCAGGTCGATATATGCCACACGCATATCCTAAGGCCGTAAGGGAGGCTCTCCGAACCCCACCAATGGGAGGGCCATACCCACTCCCACCCAGACCTACGGTATCCCCCTTTCATTGGTAGTAGTTCGGGGCTCCCCCGAGAAAAAATTTAGCATTCAGTGCCCAGAGAGTGAATCTGGGGTCCTTTGGTGCTTTAATTTTCCCATTTTGAGACCCCCTCGGCTACGCCACTGATATAATTCGCATTGAACACATCAAGATCTTAACACAATTGGTAGAACTACGCGGTGTAATCATAAACCTAGAGTTGTGATGAGTCTCCATTCATAACTATTAACACATATCTCCAATAGTATTAACAAAACCATTGTAGATGCAGTCAAATCAAGTCTCTGTTGAGAAACACTTCTTGTATTAATTCTAACGAAATCAATGTTAATGGTATTTTCAGATCCCGTCGGATGGAATGCTTCAGTTGGTCGGAAAGGGAACTTGGTTTCGCTTTTCTGACTAACTGAAATATTCCAGCTGATTGTATCTAAAAATAGGCGATGGAGTATTCAAGAGCTAGATTGTCTTCATGACATAATAGCGTCAAATTTTTTAATCTTCAATGAATTTGATTGGTGGCCTGAGACCTTGACTGCTTGTATTATTGGCGTTGATTGGGCGGGAGGTAGGCTCCATCCTTGTCTTATGTCGTCAGGAAAATGGATTTTCGATCAAGTTATCTCCCTTACAATCGTTAGACGAGCGAGTCATGTCTAATTAAAAAGCTAAAAAAACACATGGCATCAGTAGAAAGTAAAGCTAAGTTTCCTTTTGTTATTTTTGTTAAACGAAAACAAAAAGACCGTTCTCCGAGCTGTCTGCTGTTTTCGTTTATTAAAAGCAACAAAAGGAAACTTGATTTTTATGACAAGTCAATTAAAAGCAACTCGTTCACAGATAATCCATCATTAAGAATATTTATCAGTGTCACAGTCACCAACACAAATTGTCCATTTCGGTTCGTTGTTTAGAGAATGTGCTGTTATAGTAATTTGAAAGTATTTTTTCACCTCAGGAAGAAAATTTAGCAAATGTCACCTCTTAGGCTGTTATGTTAATAAAAGGGACAATGTATGTATTATATACAGTCCAAAACAAGTTAAGCACCCCCCCCCCCCCCCCTAAAATCTGTGGGTGGGAATACGAATAGCTCATATTGTGACGTTCTGCATTCCTCTATCGGATCGGGCATACATCCTTAAAACTGGTGAATATTTGCTGGCTATTGACCACTTCACTGCCGTGTGCTTATAGAGAAATGAGACAACATCACAGTGAGAGAAATTCAGAAGGTCACGACCAGCGTTATTCTCAAAAATCGCCAATTAATTTTCATTATTTTTTTCATTTTTTGTCTCAAAAACATAGGTTATGACCCGTCGTTGGAACGAGCTCGTCGAGCTCGTTCCATCGAGGGGTCATAAACTATGTTTTTGAGACAAAAAATGAAAAAAATTAGTTATTCAAGAATTTTGTTTGCAAGTGTCGTCTGCTTTTCATGTTAGGTAAAGGGTTAAGGAGTGTTAGATATACTTGAGGTTGTTCCATTTGGTACTGAACAACGTGACGTGTTTTAACGTTGTGATGACGTCGGCGGTGCCTAATATTCATTCAATAAAAAAGAAAGCTCTAGAAACCCTTGCTTCACTAATAAGGCATATTCCCCCTACTGCAAATAGCAGGTTTTCTCAGGAGAATTTCCCCATTTACTGTGTACCCACTGGTATTATAAGAGGGCGGCGGGGCTTAACTTTTTTTGGACAGTATATATCACGATGCTCACACTGTTGATATAATGAACAGAAAATAAATCAAAGAACACCAAAAGATGGTGAAAAAGCTATTTTTAAGGGGTTTCAACAGAGAATAATAGTTAAACGTTCCAACGGGTTTGGGGAAAATTGTAAAAAGCCAGCTTCCGCATTTTTATACAATTCTACGGGGAAATACCTGAAGTTTGTACATCCATGATACAAATTCGCTAAGATTTCGATATTTCAATCTTTATAAGAAATTTCCATTTCCTTTGTGTAAAATGTTCTGACAGGTTTAGGAAATAAAGGGGAACTAACTTCTCCGTAAATTTCTTCCAATGACGAAAGTTGTTAGCCATGTCGGCGAGCAAATGAAAGGCGAGTGGTCCATCACTTGACTGGATTTAACTCTAGATTAATGATGATGATGAGTGAATCACTTCGTATTTGTTATTGTATCTTCTCCCCAATGATATGGCCGACAAATTGGTTATTTTGCGAACATCCAACTTATACAGTTAAAACTAGAAGTCCTGTCACGAACTGTGCGCTTATCTAGGCTTAATTGCGAGTAGGAATTGCGCGCAATTACCATATCGAATGGCATCCAAAGCATGGCCGGTTCTCGTGGTTGCTCATAGCAAACACAGGCAATGTTTCTGTCATTGGACCTCCGGGTTACCCGGAGATCCATTGTCTCAAACATTGCTTGTGCATAGGCCATATGTACAGGATTTGATAGCCTTACTTACACGTCGCGCAGATCGACGTGCTATTTGTGCGCATTTCGTGACCGGACTTCTAGTTCTAACTGTTTGTATTGTCATTAGAACTTACCTTACCATGGAAAACATTTCTTTCAACAGATATCATTCACACATACATTAGATTCTGAACTCAGTGGGTAATAATGGAGTACAGTCGCCGTGGACTGGTCGTAATCCACGCGTGGGCAGTGATGTCCACGCGTGCGTTTATCAGGTAATAAAAGTCATCATCAGCAAAAATTTAATTAAAGAAGTACCGGGTTGTACCTTTACGAAACGAATCGCCCGCATCCGCCGGCGTAATTTTTTCAAAATATTTCAACAAAACTATATCATGTGAACCCTAATTGGAACGAGCTCGTTCCAATGAGGGGTCACCTGATATGTTTTGGTTGAAATTTCTTTGAAAAGTTTTTTTTTTAAAAAAATAGTAATTAAAATAATAAATTTTGATATTCTCTGTGGTTAATTAAATTTTTGATGATTCTTTCTATCGTTAGTGTTTGGAATCTAATATTGCAACCGTGGAAATATTATCCACCCGCGGAAAGTGACTAGTCCACGGTGGTTGTGTCGTATAATTATACAACGATTGTCGTGTGTATTGAACGTTACCCGACAGAATACAGGCATTGAAAAACTTGCTAGTGAGTTCTATCATGTGACAGTGTTGTGTTAGATGAGGAATTCGGTTTCACGGTGGATAAGAGTACTGCATATAAAATTAAAAGCAAGTTTGTTCTTTGCTAACCATATGAACCCGAAACATCTGGATTCATAACGTTGATAACTACTCAGTGAATTTGTGTGGAAGACCAATCAAGATTTTCATCGCGCAGCCCATAGGCCTAAATATTGATTGTTTTCCACCAAGTAACGATTATAGACTCTACCGGTTGATGGCTCTGAACTGGCATGAAATATATTATTAGGGTCCAAAGGGTTAAAGGGCGTTGTATGCTGCCATCTTGTGCCGTGTTAACATTAATAAGGAAACAGGTTGGGTATATAATTGTGTGTATTCAATATAATTCCATTATAGTTAATGAAAAAAAAAACCGGCGCAATTAAATCACTCTGCAGTTTAAAAATGATAAAAGATCTCGGCCATTCCCGATTGGCCACATTCGGCGTTCGATAAGGATGTGTTCTCTTACCCACCATATTTAAATTTATTTAATTTATACAATCTACATAGATGAGTCAAAAGGTATGATTTTGAAATCCCTGTAATCACAATCTTGAATTAAATTTTACTAGCTACTACAAATTAAGAAACTCCCACACCGATCTAAGCATTATTATTACCAATCTAGTGGGCGTTCTCTAGTATATTAACAAAGTTTAACAGGGCATTACAAGAACGTAACGTTCAATTTAAAAAAAGTCACTTAACGTGTTGGGCCGTTAATGAGTGAAAACTCTCATTCACAGCCCGACACGTCACGTGATTTTTGTTCCTTGCTGTCGTTCGCTCGAAAATGGAAATGTCTGCAACTTGTAAACAATATGATTTTATTGAAATTATTAAATATGTAAAATGTCCAGTAAAGTTAGCCCCATAAGAACAAGCAGCTGTATATATGTAAGTAAGTCTGTACACATTTTAATCGTTAATTCCTAACTTAAAAGCGGTAAACATCGGGTCTGCTTTTAAGTTCTCTAACTTCGTTGCAATTGAAGGCGTACCAGTGCCGATCATGTGATAATCATGTGACACCAGTTTGTTTGACAACAGATGATATTACCATCTCGTCCCCGGAGTTCCAATGTGTTCCATGTGCCAGTGGGCACATAGAACACATTGGCACTCAGGAAACGATCTGTCGATATTGAAAACATTAAAAATTTCATGTAAGATACAGGGTCAAAACTTTCTCAGATTCCCAGTGGTAATAATAGAATAACATGAGTTTGTCGAGCCTTGTGGTTTATTAACGCCCCAGCAGGTGTGAATAACAGCCCTTCAGCTTATTAACGACCCTCGACTTCGTCACAGGCCTTTTATAAGCTGTCGGGCTGTTATTCACACCTGTTGGGCCGTTAATAGACCACAATGCTCTCCAAAGTCATGTTATTGTTATATTAAACATAAAAAGCTTCGCATGATATAAATGGACTAATTGACATCCTTCTTCCGTTCAAACAGTCCACTTCTATTGTTAAATCTATATTGCTGTTGTAAGGCTGTTTTAGACGATCATAGAACTTCATCAAGCAAACAATTGAAGCTTCAGTACAAATGGTAAGACAACAGATTGCTATCAATACAGCCACCACTTTTGTTACATGACGCCTTCATTAATTTTAGAACTGAGCCAATACTATAAAAAAAATTACAATCGTATTTTCTAGAAATGTATTGTCTACATGTACCTATTAATATACCTGTCAAAAATGAATCATTAGCATTTGGAAAGATATTGCCAGATCTTTGAAAATGGTAATGGCTCATTCTAACCCATTTAAAGCCATAACTAGAAAATACAATTCTAAAAAATACAATTGAGGAAGTTTTATAGTATTGGCCCAAAGTTGGTTTGTTTGTTTGTTTATTTGGGTTCTCGACACTTTTGAGAGTCAGTGTCGTAAACTGCAGGCCAGTTTATGGGTGAAGAAAGCCGGAGTACCCAGGAAAATCATCAACGGTGAATAACTGTCGAACTCATTAACTTTTTAACACTGGTGGGAGTAGGGTTATAAGCTATTCAATGTAAGTGTACCGACATCCTGTAGTGCACTATTAGTTATCATTGTGTTTTCCAGGGAGTATGGGAATTTAAGTAGCATGGATGGTGGCTTGCGTACAGATGCTTGTTATGTTAATATGGAGGAAATTATACTCAGTCTTTATTTTCAACATCTATCTCAGCTATACATTTTGTGAGATGACTAAAATGACTGATACAATGCGAAATTCCAGTGAAAAGATTCTAAGGAAAAGACGAATCGGCCAGCCGATTTCGAATCGAACCGAATACCAAATTCGAAATTCGAATCGAATCTCCAAGCTTCGCAAAGCCTTGGAACTTTGGCAGACTTTGCTCTGTGCGAACAGGTTTAACGCACAGCCAAGATGACGTCTTGTGGACAATAGTAAAAATATCTCGGCAGTGAATCTAGTATAGTCTTGGTTTCGTCAATGGGCAACCAACACTCGGCTAGAAATCACTGCTAAACCACAATGTACATAACGTCTAGTGTAGCAGAAAGTCTGGAAAATTATTCCCTCTTCAGTGTAAAAAGAGGCTCGGTGTTTTCATGAGATTTATTTAATAGATATGATCTTCTTTCCCTGAATTGCCTATTTTCAAACTCGGCTGATATGGCTTTAAACTCGGTCGATAGGAACCAGACTAGAGTTGTCTCCAATGATGCGTTACTATACGCAGCCAATTTGTGTACGTGGAAATGTTTCCAGTTATTAGTCAGGAAAAGTGCCGTTACCAGGCATGGTGGAGTAGTTTGAAGCAAAGTTTTGTATGATGCGGAATTAATGATGACAATAGGTAATGATTAGGTGCATGAAGATAAGAAAGAAGAGAGTTTACAGAACCTTGTTATTATTTATTGGTGTTTTTAAGGTCACATATTTCTGCACAATGGCTAATCATGACCGCGACAGTTTTATGGATGGAGGAAGCCGGAGTACCCGTAGAGAACCACCGAGCCCTCCGTAATTTCATGTCAGCCTTCGACTACCCTCGGTATCAGGTTGACATAAAGTTACCTCTGGTTGACATTTCGGCCTATCATTGTTCAGGCTGGACCGAAACTGCCTGGAGCCACATTTGTAGCCATTCGGAATATTTTAGTATCAAACGAAGTGTTTTGGTGCCAAAGCGCTAATGGGGGGGGGGGGGGGGGGGGGGGTATACTTTACTGTCTGTTCCAAATAAATTGATCTAGTTTTGAAGAATGAACTGGAACTATTATTTCAAGAGTGAGCGGACAATTGGTCACGGAACAAATCGTGCCAAACACGAAAGTTCTGATGAAATATTCGGTAGGCGAAAATTGCAGTTACTTAGGTTATATCTTTGCTACTGATTCACCTAATGGTCAGGCTGAATAATGTCGGTACATATACCCGTTGTTGCACTTACATATTAACAGATGAATCGACGAATTAATGTTAATACGCCTGAATTTTGCAGGTCGCGAGTCATTACAAAAAGCATTATTTAATTCGACAAATATTTTATTTCGTCGCGAGTCTACCGGATGGTTAGAAGTTTTTATCAAATTAAATGCAGTCTTTTGTAAAGCTGATAACCTATATGGTTTAACTGCAGAAAAACAATGCCACCTTACCACTCAATGAGAATTAACGTTGAAAGTTTGTCCAAACAATTCTCGAACACCACATTGACAAAAGAAGTAATAACATACAGTTAAAACTTGAAGTCCTGTTACGAACTGTGCGCTTATCTAGGCTTAATTGCGCGTAGGAACTGAGCGCAATTGCCATATCGAATGGCCTCCAACGCATTGCAGGTTGTCATGGTTACACATAGCAAACACAGGCAATGTTTCTGCCAATGGACCTCCGGGTTACCCGGAGGTCCATTGGCTGAAACATTGCTTGTGCACAGGCCATATGTACATAATTTGATAGCCTTATTATGGTCACAACGCGTAGATTAACGCGCAAATCGACGTGCTATTTGTGCGTATTTCATGACAGGACTTCTAGTTTTAACTGTATTTTTGTTGTTTGTTTCGTCATGGATCATGCTTTTCACTGTGGCAATGGCTTACCTTCACAAGAGAAAGAAACTTCTTCGGTGCCAGAATTTTATCCACCGAAGATTGCTTGGTGACAAATCAATTATTTTCGTGCAATTGGCTAAATGGTACCCATCAGCGCGAACACTGCAGCTGATATGAACTAACCGAGTAATAACATCTATTTATTGAGCGAACGCGGATTTTTCAATCCCTTGGTTTATCAAGATATTGTTGGGGGTGATTTGGCGCATTCCTTATTTTCAAATCAGATGGACTATATAGAGAGGGAGCGACAATCATTCCCCTCAAAACGACTGTCGACACATTTAAATCAATCTTTATTTTCTCCTTCTCCGATGATAACAAGTGCCGTGTTATTGATTGTTTTAAAAGTCTGTCCCCTTGTGATTTCTCATTCCTTCATTTTATGTGTCTACCACTGTTATTTGCTTTGGTTTAATCTTCATGTTTTATGCTCATCATTTGCTGGGATGTGATAAGCTGTGGTTGATGGTGCTTTTCTTTTGATGCGAGCTCAGAAACGTTACGTTTCTAAGGATACGCACTTCTGGCAGATGTACCTATTTCCAAAAAAAATGTGAGTTCGCTGCAGGATGTTACAGAGAAGTAATTTAATTCTCCAGTATCATATTACGAGATGATATAACCTCATTATGCAATAAACAACGCACTAACGCCGCATTATGCAATGAAACAACAGTACGAATAAATTTTTCGGTTCTTAGATTTCTGAACGAGACGTTTAATAGGTAGTATACTATATCCACAGTGGCCTCATTTTGAATTAACAATTTTTCCTTTGCCCTGTGCTTGTAGTCAGGTTTCAACGTCATTCGAGTCCGAGCAGTAAAGTAAGTTATAGTACGATAACACTCGTTTCCACAGTAGAAGAACAGAGACGATCTTCGCGCCCTTGTCTATATTTCCGGGGCCAATACTATAAAACTTTTACAATTGTATTTTCTAGAATTGTATTTTATCTTTATGACTTTAAATGGATTGAAATGAACCACTAGCATTTTCAAAGATGTGGCAATTTGCCAGTTGGCAAATTGCCAAATATTTTAAAATGCTAATGATTCGTTTTAGTCAGTTATATTAATAGGTAGAAAAGGCAATTCTAGAAAATACAATTGTAAAAGTTTTATAGTATTACTCTAGGTGACAGATTTTTGCAGAACAGCTACCATCACTGTCTAATGAGATACCAAAGGTGCCCAACATCGATTGACTTCTGTAGTATTTTAGACAGTTGTTACTGTGGGAACATGTTTCCCCGCGCCCTCACTGTCGTAGCCAGAAGGAGACTGGATAGGGAGCATTTGTCTCCAATCCAGTATACTTTAAAAACAAGTGGTCGAAGATAGACTACAAGCTCGCCATTATGCATTTTTTTTTTTTTTTTGTTATTGGGTTTTTTGCGGGTTTTGGGGTTTTTTGTGTATTTTCATATTTTTATTCCGATATCAAGTTAATGTCAATAAAATATAACCTCTTTTCCCTTACAATCCATGCATTTGTCCTATCCCCATATCATTCGTCAATTTTACTATAGTTGGAAATTTTGGAGTTCTAAACTGGAAAAAGTTTGAAATTGTGCGCTAGTGAGATTTTTCCAAACATATCTAGAATTTGATCAAAATATGTAGTTTTTAGACTGACAAGTAGTGAAAGTCGCCCAAATATTGATTGAAAAGTAGTACAAATCCCCCAAAATATTGACTTATAACTGAAATTTATGTCTACTAAGAGCTCAGTTGAATAATACACAGCCAAGAGTGTGGTGTAAATGTAATACTGCAACTAAACCATTTACCCATCGAATCGGTCGCACCCACCAGCGGAATTTACCTATACAGCAGTTAAAAAAAGATGTTTTAAACAATTTCAACAAAAACCATATCATGTGACCTCTCATTGGAACGAGCTCGTTCCAATGAAGAGCTATATGATATGATTTGGGAGTACAATGTGGCCATGCACTAAGGTGAAGTACACGATGACGGTCCACTTGCTTTCAATCGTTTGTACCCCCGCTTGAACTGGGTTAGAAAATTGGGGGTTGTTCTCTCTGATTACTGTTCCCATTCGTAAAACTTTAAAACATGATAGTAGTATGTCTCGTACCTTTCACCTCCAGGTTGCAGGACCCCGGTGCAGGACTCCGGAAGTGACGTCATGTCACGTAACCCAGTGGCGCCATGTTGGGTTGTCATGGTAACCCGCATGAGCGGCCATGTTGTGACGTCATCTCCATAGAGATACGTGGTGTGGGTGCGCATGCGCAGCGCGTGTTGTTAGGGTGATACGTGTTTCCGTCGTCCATTTTGTATACTGGAGGCCGCCATCTTGGTTTCTACGGTAGAACGTGATTGCTATGTTACCCAATTTTTCTGCAATAAGACGGGGTATGTTCGGAAGGTATGTTCGATTGTGGAAGAGTAAATCTAATTACCACAAACAACCCGACAATCTCTCCAAATCACCAAAATCCACCCCAAATTACCGAAATTTACTTTATTTGATACGGATTTCCCATTTTACCTGCTTAGCACGTAGTGCTATAGTACCGAGAGGGTACCGGGGGTGTGTTTCTTTGTAGTAGAGTATTTTTCTGGTTCGGATTTTCCCAGAATCCTCGTTTAATTACCCAAATAAACCCGTCAAGTTGTATTATTTAGAATTCTTTCAGAATCCCTTTTTTTGGATCCCATGACGTGTTATTTCCCAATTAAGAATAGCACGTAGTGGTATAGGACCAAATTACCCAGAATCCTCTGCTTCTACTTGGAACTATATTTTTATAAATTCCTACGCTCTATTTTTAGTAACATCCTTAACTGACCCCCTAACTAATTGTTAGGGTTTATATTTAGCAATTTCTTTAAATAATAAAATTAATGAGGATCAAGATGTTTTTACACTGACCAATCAGAGTAAAGTTAATAAACCAATCAGATTTCTGTATTCCCATTGTGTTTCTTTCCCATTACTTTCTATACTAATTTTCTAAATTTTCCAACTTTAACCGATAATCCTATAGGAAACGTCCGTCACGTAGATATAAATTCCGGAGAAGAGTAACGTCGCGTCATTCTGTTTCGATCCTTCGAACTGAACACATCGCTAGAGAGTTTTCTATAGCAATTTTGCCTTCGCAAAACTTTTATGAAGATGGAGTCTGATGCTGCTACTGCCGTGACCAGAACTGATGTTTACGCCTGTGAAGAGTGTGGGAAGACCTTTACGGACCGTCGGAACCGAAACCGCCATGTGCGTACCCAGCACGACGGAGAGAAGAAGACCCACGATTGTACCAACTGCATCAAGACCTTTACCAGGAAAGAGTATCTCCTTGACCACCTGAAGAAATGTTTGGAGACCTACACTTGTATGAAATGCGGCCAGGAGTTTAACCAACTACTTCATTTTGACCGACACAAGAGCGTTGCCCACCAACCAGTTCCCGTACCATCTAAAAGGAAGACTGATGAACCAAAGAGAGGACCACCCAAACAACCACGGGCCACGACGACCACCCATTATGATGTTGACCCAATTGAGTTTGAAAAGAATATGATGTCTGAAGAAGAGACCGATGAGATGTTGACCATATACGAAAATAACTGGAGTTCTATTAGAACTCGCCACACGATGAACAGAAGAGTCCAGGACCAGTATAACTACCGGATCAACGATATGAACCTGAAAATGATGAATGATGAATTGATGACTGCCATATTTCTGCCACAACAGGTAAGATTTAAAATTAATCTGAGTTTTGGTTTTATCCTGTGACACAATGAATCGAATGAACTGAAGTATTACTATCCATCACAAAACAATGCCCGGGTACTTGATGTTCCACAACTAGTATGCTGCCAAGAAGACTTTGAAGAATTCCTTGATGATGTCATGGAAGAAGATATCCTGGAATGGGCCAAGTTAAAACGACCCAACACCAAATGGCTTGTGGAGAGTGTTGCGAACGTCACCTTTTATGCGAATAAGCTGAAAGACCACCCAATTGGAATGGTAGAAGATCTTCCTGATTATATTCTCCAGAACAAAGCAGTAAATGCTTTGGTGAAAGATGAACATCGCCAATTTTATTATGATGACAACCTGTGTATTTTCCGCTGTTTAGCTTTATGGAGTGGTTCCACAGCACGCAACCTCAACTATACAACAGATGCCATGTACAACAAGTATACAAAGAAGCCAAAGAATGAATTCCGTGGAGTAACTTTAGCCGAATTACCTGACTTGGAGAAATGTTTTGAAGTTAATATCGAAGTAAATGAACTTGTCAAGAATGATGATGACCAAATTGTTGCCAAATTAGTACAGAGATCTCACAGAAAGTATGAAGATACCATGTATGTGAACGTCTACAAGAAATATTTTAGCTACATCATCGATATAGACCAATACTGCAAATCCTTTGAATGCCGCAAATGCGGCAAATTATGGAAGACCTCCCGGGCAATAAATCGTCACGAGAAAACCTGTACAGATGAAGTAAAATACCAGTATGTCGGCGGTGTATACCATCCATCCCAGTCCATATTTGATCTGTTAGAAGATGAAGGTATAGAAGTACCTGAAGAGAAGAAGTTTTATCCATACCGTGCAACGTTTGATTTTGAAAGTTACTTTGTCAAATCCAGTCTACCTGCCGACAGTGATAAACTGATATGGGAAGCAGAACACCGACCATTGAGTGTGAGTGTATGCAGTAATGTTCCAGAATACCAAGAACCGAAATGTTTTATTACAAATGGAAATTCTCAAGAACTTGTTGAAGAAATGATGACATACCTCACAGTTATTTCATCTCATTGCCATCAACTGATGCAGACCTATCATGCTTGGACTTTGTTTAAACTCAGACAAAAAATTGATGAAACGCTGGAAGCGGAAGCTAGAGCTACTGGAAAAGATACATCAAAAATGCACCCTTTACAAAAATTGGAGAAGAAATTTCAAGACTACCTGCAAGAGATGCCCGTCATCGGATTCAACTCTGGAAAATACGATATGAATGTAGTCAAGCGTGAACTGATGACGTACCTGAAGAGACAGAATCCACTCAAGTTTGCAGTGAAGAAATCAAATAACTACATGTGCGTCTCGACAGAATCTTTCAAGTTTGTTGATATTTGCAACTACCTCGCTCCAGGATTCAGCTATGACGAGTTTTTGAAAGCATTTGGCTGTTCCGTGACGAAGGGATTTTTACCATATGAATGGATCGACAGCTTGAACAAATTGGATCAAGACCACCTACCAGACCATGAAGCTTTCTACAGTTCTCTCAAGAAAAAAAATATATCCAACGAAGAATACCAGTACTGCCAGCATGTATGGAACGACCTGGAGATGACAACTTTCCGTGATTTTCTGATCTAGTATAATAACCGAGATGTAAAACCATTCCTTGAAGCAGTTGACAAGCAGTTTGCTTTCTACCAAGAACGCCACATCGACATGTTTAAAGATGGTATCAGTGTTCCGGGCCTTACATTAAAATACCTGTTCCAGACCATGAATGATGACACTTACTTCACATTATTTAACCAGAAAAACAAAGACCTGCATCACTTAGTGAAAGATAATATCGTTGGTGGACCTTCAATTATCTTCAACCGATACCACGAGAAAGATGTTACCCGAATCAGAGAAACAAAATATGGCAAAGAAGCAAAACCATGTGGAAGTATTATAGGCTTTGATGCGAATGCATTATATCTTTGGTGCCTAATGCAAGAGATGCCAACGGGTTGGAGTATTAGACGTCGTGAAGAAAACCAGTTTAAACCAGAACATCCAATGAAGTATGGTAAAATGGCTGAACAATGGTTAGAGTTTTTATCCATGAGAGATGACATCCACATCAGACATCAGTTTAACGGAGCTGAAAAAATGATTGGTCGAAGACAGTTGCCTGTTGATGGTTGGTGCAAAGAGGCACAGACTGTATACCAATTCCATGGCTGCTTCTGGCACGGACCTACCTGCATGAAAGATAAGAATGGCCTTCCTATCATCCATAATGAAGTCAGAGATAAACCGATGAAAGAACTGCTACAAGACACCAGTACCAATGCAAAGTAAATCACCGATTTGGGCTATAAACTTATTGAAATCTGGGAGTGTGAGTGGAGAGAGATGAAGAAGACCGATGCCACACTCAAACCCTTCCTGAAAGAGAACTTTTCAGACAAAATAGATGGTGCGATGACAGATGAAGAAATACTGAACAAAGTGAAGTCCGGTGAACTGTTTGGTTTGGTCGAATGTGATATACATGTACCAGATCACCTGAAAGAGTACTTTGAAGAGATGACACCTATCTTCAAGAATACAGATATTTCCATAGATGATATTGGTGAACACATGAAGTCCTTTGCCGAGAAGAATGGAATGATGAAGAAACCCCGTAGAAGTTTGATCGGAAGCTATGGAGCAGAAAAAATGTTGTTTGCAACCCCTTTACTGCAGTGGTACCTCCAGCATGGTACTGAAGTTGACCACGTCTATCAAGTTATCCAATAAAAACCAAAAAGATGTTTTGAAAAATTTGGAGATGAAGTATCTGAAGCAAGAAGACAAGGAGATGTTGACCCTGACAAGTCGATCGTTGCCGACACCATGAAACTGTTGGGAAATTCTGGATATGGCAAAACCGTAACCAACAAAGAGAAGCATCGACGTGTGTGCTATTGCGACGACGAAGAAGTTACCAAAGCTATAAATGACATGTCCTTCAGAGCCATGAATCCATTAGATGAAACATTATATGAAGTCGAACTGAACAAGAAGACCATCAAGTTGGATCTGCCACTTCACATCGGATTCTTTGTTTACCAGTATGCGAAACTCCGGATGCTTCAGTTCTATTATGATGTCATCGATACGTTTATCAACCGCCAAGATTTCGAATATGCTGAAATGGACACAGATTCTGCATATCTATGTACATCGTCACCATCCATAGATGAATTAGTGAAACCAGAGAAGAGAGTAGAATTTTACAAAGAGAATCACAAGTGGTTTCCATCAGGGTGTTGTGATTTCCACAGAGATGATTATGTGAAAACCAAATTAGAAGGCAAAGAATGGATGTCACCCTCATGCTGCCAAGAAAGAAAGCGTTTTGACAGGAGAACACCAGGCTTGTTCAAGGTAGAATGGCAAGGAACCGGCATTGTTGGACTGTGTAGTAAAACATATTATTGTTTCGGTGCCACCAATAAATTCAGTTGTAAAGGAATCAGCAAACGCCACAATGATTTGACGAAAGACAGATATTTGCAAGTTTTGAAGACTCAACAAAGTGGATCTGGCATCAACCGAGGATTTATGATGAATGACAACACTATGTATACCTACCAGCAGAGCAGAGATGGACTATCATATTTCTACCCAAAATGAAGAGTTTTAGAAGATGGAGTTAGCACCATACCACTAGAGATTTAAAGAAGAAACAATTGAGTGAGTGTCATATTTTTCTACAACCTGGACAAAGTCTAGCTTTTGCCTACAAAAAGTCCTATTTAGTTGACCGAAAAATTCCTAAAAACCGAAATGGTTTTTAGGTGGTCTACTCAATCATATTAGGCTCATAAAATTTTTAAAGTCCTATATGGCATTCTCTAAAGTCCTTTATGACATTCTCTAAAGTCCTTTATGGCAGTCCTCATAAAGTGCTATATGGTATTCTCTAAAGTCCTTTATGGCATTTTCTAACGTCCTCTATGGCAGTCCTCATAAAGTCCTACATGGCAGTCCTCATAAAGTCCTTTATGGCAGTTTTTCTCTAATTAAAAAGTCCTTTATGGCAGTCCTCATAAAGTCATACATGGCATTCTCTAAAGTCCTTTATGGCAGTCCTCATAAAGTCCTTTATGGCAGTTTTTCTCCAATTAAAAAGTCCTACATGGCAGTCCTCATAAAGTCCTATATGGCATTCTCTAAAGTCCTTTATGGCATTCTCTAAAGTCCTTTATGACAAGTTTTTCTCTAATTAAAAAGTCCTATATGTCAGTCTTCAACAAAAAAAATCCTAAATGGCAAGTCTTACAAGCCAATACATTTTCTGGCGTAAAGATTTTTCAATTTTTTTTATTTATTCTAATACAGAGAGTTTTTTCATCATTATCATCATCATCATGTTCCTGGTATACTTTAAGCTAACCCTATTCGAAGTGGAGGATACTTCTTTACTTTTTAGTTTCATTCAAAACTTAGTTTCATTCAAAACTTTTTAGTTCCATTTATTTTTTGAAAACATGTTGATTCATGGTATCTTTTAGGTTACACCTATTGTAACCAGATGATACTTCTTTACTTTTTAGTTTCATTCAAAACTTAGTTTCATTCAAAACTTCTTAGTTCCATTTATTTAAAAAAAATGTTGATTCATGGTATCTTTTAGGTTACACCTATTGGAACCAGATGATACTTCTTTACTTTTTAGTTTCATTCAAAATTTAGTTTCATTGAAAACTTTTTAGTTCCATTTATTTTAAAAACATGTTGATTCATGGTATCTTTTAGGTTACACCTATTGGAACCAGATGATACTTCTTTACTTTTTACTTTCATTTCATTTTTTTTTTTAAAAAAAGTTGATTCCTGGTGTCTTTTAGGCTACCCCTATTGTATAACCAAAGGAATAAATCATCATCATCATCATTACTAAGACATTTTCTGTTGTGAATATTTAAAAGAAATGAGAAATTTTTATGATAGAAAAACTGAATTGCTAAGTTGGACATGTTGTTTTCGTTTTCTTTTTTGATGAACAAAAAAAATTCCCTCAAAGAGGATACGAACTGTAGGGGATGGGAATGCACTCGAGCTATTTGACTTATCTCCATTGGACAGAGGTTTGTAGCTTGACCTGTCCCAAGCCAGTATAAAATGCAGAGGGCCATATCCTACAGTTTAAGGATCAAGATTGCCGTTTGATCGTCAAACTGACCAATCAGATCGAAGTTAATCAACCAATCAAATTACTGTATTCCTATTGTGTTTCTTTCCCATTGACTTCTATACTAATTTTCTAAATTTTCCAACTTTAACCTATAATCCTATAGGAAACAAACACAAACCCCAACCAAGAATCAAAAACTCAATCAAAATTTGTTGAACTGGGGTGATGATTTCAATGACGTCCGTCAAAGATATATAAGATTAGGCAAAGCATGGACTTGGCATCATTCACGATCGAACCATTGACCAGAGAAGATGTTCCGAATTGGCACCAAGCAGACTTATGCTAACGTCACCCAGTACCAGGGTGAACTGAAGATTCATCTCAGAAGATACTTTGAAGGAAAAGACCAGAAACCTTATCCTACGAAGACTGGTATTGCTCTATCTTTAGAAGAATGGAATGCCTTGAAATCTCAAATAGAAGAAGTAGATGCAGCCATCAAAACCCAACAAACAACTTTAAATGAAGTTCCTGAAGACACTAAACCTACTAACCATGAAGACTTAAAACAAACAAAGCAAGAACCACCTTTGAAGAAGAAGAAGAAGATCACAGTGAGAATAACCCAACCACGACCATTGATCGTTGATGAAATTGATAGTGAACATGGAACTGGGAACAAGTAATTACTCTCAGTTCCTTATTCGACATTCGGAAGGGGAATAAGTAATAATTCCCAGTTCCTTATTCGACATTCGTTATCAACCGATAAAATCAGTTGATAGCGAATGTCGAATAAGGAACTGGGCATAAGTAACGGTTGTCACGCATGAGAACCGACAGATTGATTTAGAACATTTTTGTAAGCGTGACTTTGGTTTGTTAATCAGCTTCCAGTATTTAAAATAATTATCCACTAACTGCCTTAGCTCATATTAATTAATTTCTTTGATCGTTCATATACCATATTACAAATATTGCTCATCTTGGAGCTGACTGTGCCAAAATAGTGGTCCACGAGAATAGTCTTTTTCTTCGAGGACACCATTTTGGCACGATCAATCACATCCCGTTCAATAATTGTATATATTATATTGAAGAGGACGAGGATGAATCTTCCACCCATCACTATTCCAAGTAACTTTCCAAGACAGGTATTTTCATCCTTGAACTTGAAAATAACGAAACAGAATTTCGGAAAAATCTCTTAAAAGGGTTCGTTGTATCCAGGGGCATAGGGAGCTGAGAATATTGGGTGGAGGGCGGGTGTATTGTAAATGGGAGCTTGTAGGGGACAGCACAGCCGCCTTTGGTGGCCCGCTCTGTGTAGCCGAACCCGGGGAAGAGTGCGAGAGGGAGATACCAGGAAAATTTGTGAAATATGAACTACTGAGAGCTAATTTCCTCGCTTCTTAAGTGAAAAAATCAAGGTATCGTTGCTGTTAATTTTTGATGTTTATCCCTTTACCTAACATGAAAAGTAAACGACACTTGCAAAAAAAATTCTTGAATAACTAATTTTTTTAATTTTTTGTCTCCAAAACATAGGTTATGACCCCTCATTGGAACAAGCTCGACGAGCTTGTTCCAATGAGGGGTCATAACCTATGTTTTGGAGACAAAAAAATAAAAAATCAGGAAAATTAATTGGCGATTTTTGAGAATAGCGCTGGACCGGATTTGGCCGTTACGTTGGGTAAAAGGTTAAAGGAGGATGCATGAAAGAGAGGAAGAGGTCAACCTGTTGAGCGTCAAATCAGTCAGTGACATCGGCTACCAACTTTTCTATATACTGCAAATGGTGTAGATCATACAGTTTTTACGTGCGCCTGTATGATGTAGAATATGCAGATGTGTGTGGTTATTGTCGTGTCGATAGCAGATATGATTTACAAAGTTTTGGAAATTTGGGGGGGTAAATACCCCCTTACCCCCCCCCCCCCCCCCAACCACCCCCACCCCCCCCCCCCCCCACCCCCACCCACCCCGGTTCTTACGCCACTGGAACTTGTATCCCTGTCAGTGGAATGTTGAAATCAGTTTTAAAACACTCGAGAGGGAGCACGGTGGATCAGGGATTATGGCATTGGACTTCAAACCGAAAGGTTCACGATTCTTTCCTCTCTATAGGGTAACTGCGGTGTGTCTTTGGGCGAAGGCACTTAATCCCAATTGCCCACGTGGGGGCACGGTGGCGCCGTGTACTAAGGCGTACTGCACGTCGATAGTGCACTTGTCTTCAATCAATTCTAACCGTGCATGCCAGTGTGGAGTTAGTATGCTGGGGAGTCTGACAGTTTCTCGCCGTTGCTCGGTGGTTCACCTCGGTTTCCTCCACCCGTAAAACTGTTCGACACGAAGTGTCCCTTGCTGTGGAAAGTGTCGTTAAAACCCAATCAATAAATAGAACACTCGAGATGTAAAACTATTGGAAATAGAGGAGTGGAAAGTTACGTGAGATTTTATATGATGATTATTCTCGATATATTATTCAAGTTTTTTTAAGTTAATCTCTACACGTCATGTCTGCTTCTGTTGTATGTTGAAAAGTTGTTTATACTTGCCAACAGTGTATTTAACTGAAGTAATTGATGTCAAGAGCGCATTTGGAAATATCTATTCTAGTGTGAGTCTCGATTCAGAACGGATCAATCCAGTTTAAGGCTATTCTACTGGAAATCAACTATATCAGGGGCGGCGGAACGATTTCCAAAGTGAGGGGGGCTGGATCGGGTGATGGATGGTGGTCGGTATGACGGGCCGACCATTGTTCGGCCCGTGATACGAACATTTTAAATTCCAGGGTCCCAAAACTCCCATTTCCATGCATCTGAGCGGATAATTTGAGATTTTTTCGGAGATCTTTTTGAAAGATTTCACACTTTGAGAGCCGTTAAAAAAACGTCGGCAAAGCATACAGGTGAGACCTATTTATCAGTTTTGGCCGTAACGACCAAAGCTGATAAATAGACCTCACCTGTATGCTTTACCAGACGTTAACAGCAATTATACTGTCTGTGGTGGATTTGGTACTTGTCTGTCTGTAAGATTACGATTTATTAGAGTTAACCGATTTTTAACAGACTGTATACATTTGGCGTTTGCTGCCACTTACTGCAAAAATTGATCCGAAATCCACCGAAGCTGAACAAGTACGGGAGAAACATAGCTGGCGAAAATATGGGGGAGGCTCTGGATCCGCCCCTTGTTTCACAGTCATTGGTTGTGTTAAAATATATGCATACAAAAAAACATGGCCCGGCAAAAAAAGTGGTGGAGCTAAAGCCCCCAGCCCCCCCCCCCCCCTTCCCGGTTCCGCGGACCGTGTATATAGTGTAAATAAAATTGGGTTCCAATATACAAAACATTATTCGTAGTTTAACTGGTTGAGTGCTAGATTATTTTTGGAAGTTGGAATTTGTTCATATAGATTTAAGGCACTCTCCAATAATTTTTAATAATGCAAATCTCTATGAACACAATTCTATTTACTTATGACTGAATAGGAAATTTGTGTAAAGAATATGAAGACTTTAGTATGGTATCCTCATGTTTCTTGAAAGCCATGATAGTGGCTTCCAGCACTCAACCAGTTAATACTCCATCTCAGGTGGAAAAAATAATAGGTGACCCACATCCCAGAGTTTAGTGGTTTTTCAGATCGGTTCAGGTTTTTGCGGCAAACCGGAAAACTGTCCCAATAAAAACCTGCCGAACAGTTTTACTGTGTTTGTGCATAAACCAATCGAGCTATCACACTGGAGGGGTGGGGAGGGGGCTGGACTAGTAACCAAAATGGACTATCCTCACTTAGTGTATCCGGTAAAGGGGTGAATACCTCGTGCCCTGGTTGTCACATTTTTCCCTTATTGCCTCGTCCACCGGACTCCACCGGACTCCACCGGACGAGTCAATAAGGGAGAAAATGTGACAATGAGAACGCAGCGTAGATTAGATGAACTTTATTCACTATTTACCCTTATTTGTCTGTTTTACTGACTCAATAGGATAAGCATTTGATCCCCTACAACCCCCAAAAATGATCAAAGGGAAGTTAGGCTGAACCCAATAGAGATACTTACAGACACGGCTGTTGTGTAGAGTGGTGTCATACAAACTATTGCTGATTTTTTCTAAGTCAAGGAGCCTGAGGTGTTATTTGCTATCTGTTCTTAACACACAGAAAACAAACCGAACCGGTGTAACAGGAATGGAAGTCCGTAGGAAAATTAGTCCCTCTGGACTATTATTCCGCGGAATTATAGTCCTAGGTCTAACATTTCTAGGAATAGTAGTCCGGCGGACTACTATTCCTAGAAATGTTAGACTTAGGACTATAATTCCGCGGAATAATAGTCCAGAGGGACTAACGTTCCTACGGACTTCCATTCCTTTTACACCGGAACCGAACCGAAACTGTACCAGTAGTAGAAGATATGGGTTTTGACCCTATTCTGGGGGAGGGGGGCCGAGGGGGGACGAGGGGGGGGGGGTCGATGACGTCATCATAATTAAAATGTTACGTAAGGTAATTAATATTACTTAATGATTTTTTTTTTTTTAATCACTTTAATAATTAATGTAATTAATGACTGTTGCATAATTAATGTAATTAATGTAATTAATGAGTGTAATTAGGGTTGATTATAATAATTAGTATATTAATAAATGAATTAATATTGACGTACTGGACATATGTGCATGCTATCGGCTGACTGACCCGCATCACGTGTCTGGGTGTCATTA
The DNA here is from genome assembly GCA_031216915.1 of Pictodentalium vernedei. NCBI lineage: Eukaryota > Metazoa > Mollusca > Scaphopoda > Dentaliida > Dentaliidae > Pictodentalium > Pictodentalium vernedei. The sequence goes on from CM062297.1 coordinate 75,096,754, forward strand.
AATCGATTTTTTCTTTTCAAACGCCAACTACTGACAGATGTTGAAGCAATTAAATCTATTGTCACACTTTAACGACCGGTCATAAATATCGTTAGACTGGACATGCTATCATGTATTTAAAAATCAATATATCACGTGACAAGATGTGTCTTGCTTTTACCTGAAGACTGTGAACGACTCCATTGTGGCTATTTTTATAGGTATAATTTGATTTAATAACTTGGCGTGATTCTTACATATTAATAATGCAAGTTTATTCTTCTCGTTTTTATGGCTGTCGAAAAACTTTCATAGACCAAGATATTCTGATTTTACCCCTCACGCGATAAAGTATTTTTTTAACGGTCCGATTTCTACGTTTTGACGAGTTCTCAAAAAAAAAAAAAATCACAAGAGAAATCGCCATGAGACTACTGTACACGGGGGAGAGGCTATACATGGCTGTACTTTATGCCCCAATACTTTGATGAATTAACGGATCATCTGAAAACCCACCAAGAAGGTGCTTTGAACTGTCAATTTTGTGTTTCAATAGCAAATTCAACAAAAGAGAGAGGCAGTGTACATCGAACAGACGTCGATGTCAAGATGTTCCAGTGGACGTTTTGTCTGAAATCCTATACTAGGAAAGATACATTAGAAAAAAACATGGAGAAATGTCAAAACTCGACATTTAACTGCGCGATTTGCGGGTTTCAGCTGATTCAACTTAACCGTCATCGCGCCACAAGTAGCAGAAATGCACAACTCGATTGGCCGGTGGAGACGTTCCTCATCAAATAAGGGGGGTCAAACGAGGTTATGAGGAGGGGTGAAGGAGACAAGTGTGCGGTCATATGTTTAAAATTTTAATAACCTTAATTGCTATGATGTAATCCCCTTAATAAATAGCATATATTCATTTAATATATTAATAATTTTCGTTCAATAATTCATTTTTTATTCCGCACCCCTGTATCCCCTCACAGTACCTAAAACTTCCATGAACGCTCCTCCTCCAGGTCATCCAATACTAAAAAACGTTTGGAAACCGCTCTCCCCCGCCCTCACCATAATCTTAAAAAGAGTTGCTTTGTCACAAACACACACTTTTTTAACCAATCAGACACCTCCGTTATCCCACACCCTCACCGTCACACCCCTGTATCCCCTCACAGTACCTAAAACTTTCCTGAATTCCCCTCCACCAAGTCATCCAATACTAAAAAAAAAACTTTTGGAAACCTCTCTCCCCCCTCCCCCAGCCCTCACAATAGCTAATCTATCTCGGACCCCAGTTCAGTTCTCTAAATGTAATGGACATGTCAGGCCCCCGAATACGCCTTCCCCACAATTTTGAGCGATCAAATTACCCCGATTAGTCTCCTCTCATAACTTACCACTCTCTTAACCCGTATTTACTATGAGATTGTCCCCTTAATAAATAGCGTATGTTCATTTAATATAATATATTAATAATTTTCGTTAAATAATTCATTCCACAAGACACTTGTCGAAAAAACAAAATGGCGGATTAGTTTGACAGAAATACGCGTATCGATTTATTCAGGAATGTCTGTCGGTTGTGTCCTTGGGCAAGACACTTCATCCCTATTGACCATGTGGGGGCATGGTGACGCTGTGCACTAAGGCGTACTGCACGTCGATGGAGCACCTGTCTTCAACCAATGCAGACCCTGTGTAGAATCTTGACAGTTGCTTGCCGTTGCTCGGTGGCTCTCTCCGGCTTTCTCCACCCGTAAAACTGTCGTGGTCATGATTAGTTATTGTGCAGACCTTAAAATCCAATAAATAAATATAAATAAATAGTCGGTTATCAAAACAGCCCTTAAGTGTTTAACAGTTAATTGTGGACCAGTGCGTTTAAAAGTGAAAAAAATTAGGTGATAGCATACGGACTGTGTTTAATCATAGAAAAATCACACCCGCGCTATTACTAACCTGTATGATTTATATTTGAATGTTCGCTGAAGAATAACCCACCCATCTAAGTAAAAGCATGAAAGAGCTACCATTATCTTATTACCTATGTGAGGTGGGGGTGGTTGGTAACGTTGTGTACTATGGTGTACTACCTTCAGCCAATGATAACCCTGTGTAGAACTTTGACAGTTGTTCGCCTCTGCACGATGGTTCTTTCCGGATTGCCCCAACTGTCGTTAAATAAATGAAAAAAACTACAATTCTATAATAACAGGCCAAGACCCCTTCGTTTTGTCAGGGGGAAAATCAACAGTACTTTCACCCCCCTCATTTTAATAGTTGAAAAGTGCTGTTACTCGATCAAAAAAAAATGGTAAAAGGATATGCGACTCTATATTAGCCACCCAAATTTGCGAGACTTGGGGAAAATATAACCCACCTAGAGCTGCACCAAAGCTACGTACACTATTCGAACTCCCGCATTGTGTCCTTGGGCAAGTTAATTTACCCCGATTATCCACATGGGAGCACGATGACGGCGTGTAATAAAGTGTACTGCACGTCGGTGATACGCATATTTTAGAACAATCTAACCCTGCTTGTGCGGATTTCCGACGTTGGTGAGATGACAGTTACTCGTCGTTGCTCTGTGGTTCTCTTTGGATATTCCGGAGTCTACCCGTAAAATTGTCACATTTAATTATAACTTGAACTTGATGTCCGGGTGTAATGAAATAGCGTATTTTCTGCAGACATTCTAAATAAACGCAGCTGGTTTACAGACCTGTATATATTTTTTTCAATTGAGTAAAAATATAGGATAGTTACTGATGTAAAACGCCGATTAGTATGTTTAATGAATCTAACTACGCCAGTCCGACCGACCCTTTGCCCACCATGATCACAACAAACGTTTCAATTCTCTCTCTCTCTCTCTCTCTCTCTCTCTCTCTCTCTCTCTCTCTCTCACCGATACAGTACGGGTGGAAACTAATTGCGTTCAAGCTGTTGTTTTTTTTCGAGGTTTTACCACCTCCCTTACAGCGCAAGTCGAAATGAAATCTGATTCACTGAACCATACTACAGTGCATGTCAAAATTAATTTTTGAATGCCATTTTTTCTATGTGCCGCTATCAGCAGCTATGACCATAGCGTAACTTTGTGGTAAAATGTTTATTTTTGTACAAAACTCAAGACCTTTCTCTGACAAATACCTATATAAAAACAAGATAATATGTGAGAATGCGTTGTGTACCTACATTTTGTTGATAAAATATGGCATGACCACATTTCCGGATATTATTAATGTACCCGCTTAATAACAGCCGAATATTTATCGGATCACAGTTTTTGATTTGAATAATTGCCGATTTTTGTATTAAATCACATTCAGTAATTTATGCAGATTTCCTGAACTGGGCGAATGTCAAGAAAGGCACTCTGTAGTTTAGGAGACACCACAAATAAAAACAAAATAAAAAATCTGAGATATATTGCATTTTTTTTTAATTATCCATATTAACCAGAAGTCAAAACTAATCCAATTAATTAGTATTAAATTACAAATGGTTATGAAATTTGCAGTAAAATGAACACTGGTATATGCTGCTGGCCGCATTTTAGGTGTCTGTAATAGCTGTTGTTCAGAATGTCACCCTATTGGTGTGAGTTTTCGCTTTTTCGTCCAGTTTCATGAGAGCTTCCACGAAGTCCGTTCCACATTCGCAATCTTTCCCAGGGGCCATTCTTCAAAGGCTGGTCCATCGCAGCTTTACAGAGATATTGTTTTCTGGACGACAATGTTCAAGGCGTTCTGTGTTTCCGATGAGACCCCTTGGGATATTTCGATCTTTAAGGATGTTTGCCAAAATTTTCCACCCTGTCGGTTGAAAATCTTTTCTTTTTCGCAGCAGATCATTTATTAGATCACACATATTGGAGCCCGAAATTGTAATGCCGTTATACACGAGTCGATCTTTCTCATCCCAGGATAAATTGGGTATAATCTTTATTATCTGGAGTAACAAAAGCGCCTTCTGCTGCATGGAATTTGGTATAACGGCTAACCAGTCCAGATGATTTTCCACTGAAAAACTTGTCGTTAAGGAGTGTGGTTTGGTGTTTTCTTTGCGTAAATTTGATTGGCGCTGAAAGATTGTCTGGTTCAGCAGCCCTTTCTCTTCAGAACCCGATGTTGAAGATTCAGGAATTGGTCTCATACCCTGGTCTATGGGCGGGACAGCTACAGCATTCAGGGGTGCGCATATTTCCTGCAACTGTTCACTCCCCCATGGTTCAATACACTGAATTCTGCTTGAGGGGAGGCTGATTGAGTCATCTATAGGTTTTGCCCTCAGTGATTCCCCCATCACTAGCGATTTTACTGGCTCTAGCTTATTTGCAAGCCCCAAAATATTTCCACTTGTTAATGCATTGTTCCAACTAAAGGCTGATTTCATATGCACTGGAGGATAGGGTGGCTGGTTACAGACAGATCTGGTTGTTAACTCGGCTGTATTTGGGTTCGCTCCCCCTATAGTGTGTTTAAAATTTACATTTTTGTGTAATTGTCGTCTGTGTCGATAATAATGAGTTTTATGAGAGTAAGATTTTTGACACAATTCACAGACGTAGCGCGCGTTCATCCTTTTCAGAAGCGAGTTAATAGAGTGGCAATACAGTTCCAACACTCTTCCATTTATATGTATGAATAGGATGGGTCCCACCCCAACCTGTCAATCGCTGATTGGCTAATTATATATCAAGATAAGGTAGGTTCTACCCCAATCTGTTGATCATTGGTTACTTCAAATTCTCACACAGTGCATTGTGGGAAATTCCAGTGGTAGAGCTCTGAGGTAAAATAAGTTACAAATTGATATAGTTTACTTCAAAAAAAGAAACATCAAAGTAACATTCATGACAAGCCGAGGTAGCACATCTGAACCACCAACTCTACACTGTTTAATCAGATAATCCATTTAATCAGATAATTACATGTGCATATCGGTTTTTCATTGGTTTTTCATCAGTTTCCATCGATTTTTCATTGTTTTTTATCGGTTTTTCATTGGTTTTTATCAGTTTTTATTGGTTTTTATCGGTTTTTATCGGTTTTACAATTCGATAAAATGGTTTTTAGTGATTTAAATCACGTAAAATGATCACTAATTACCACTAATTGGTCACTAATGGTCACTAATTGCCACTAATTAGTGACCAATTGGTCACTAATGTCACTAATTGCCACTAATTAGTGACTAATGGTCACTAATTGCCACTAATTAGTGACCAATTGGTCACTAATGGTCACTAATTACCACCAATTGGTCACTAATTAGTGACCATTAGTGACCAATTGGTGGTAATTAGTGACCAATTGGTCACTAATTAGTGGCAATTAGTGACCATTAGTGACCAATTGGTCACTAATTAGTGGCAATTAGTGACCATTAGTGACCAATTGGTCACTAATTAGTGGCAATTAGTGACCAATTGGTCACTAATTAGTGGCAATTAGTGACCATTAGTGACCAATTGGTCACTAATTAGTGGCAATTAGTGACCATTAGTGACCAATTAGTGGTAATTAGTGATCATTTTACGTGATTTAAATCACTAAAAACCGTTTTATCGAATTGTAAAACCGATAAAAACCGATAAAAACCAATAAAAACTGATAAAAACCAATGAAAAACCAATAAAAAACAATGAAAAATCGATGGAAACTGATGAAAAACCGATATGCACATGTAATTATCTGATTAAATGGATTATCTGATTAAACAGTGTAGAGTTGGTGGTTCAGATGTGCTACCTCGGCTTGTCATGAATGTGACTTTGATGTTTCTTTTTTTGAAGTAAACTATATCAATTTGTAACTTATTTTACCTCAGAGCTCTACCACTGGAATTTCCCACAATGCACTGTGTGAGAATTTGAAGTAACCAATGATCAACAGATTGGGGTAGAACCTACCTTATCTTGATATATAATTAGCCAATCAGCGATTGACAGGTTGGGGTGGGACCCATCCTATTCATACATATAAATGGAAGAGTGTTGGAACTGTATTGCCACTCTATTAACTCGCTTCTGAAAAGGATGAACGCGCGCTACGTCTGTGAATTGTGTCAAAAATCTTACTCTCATAAAACTCATTATTATCGACACAGACGACAATTACACAAAAATGTAAATTTTAAACACACTATAGGGGGAGCGAACCCAAATACAGCCGAGTTAACAACCAGATCTGTCTGTAACCAGCCACCTTATCCTCCAGTGCATATGAAATCAGCCTTTAGTTGGAACAATGCATTAACAAGTGGAAATATTTTGGGGCTTGCAAATAAGCTAGAGCCAGTAAAATCGCTAGTGATGGGGGAATCACTGAGGGCAAAACCTATAGATGACTCAATCAGCCTCCCCTCAAGCAGAATTCAGTGTATTGAACCATGGGGGAGTGAACAGTTGCAGGAAATACGCGCACCCCTGAATGCTGTAGCTGTCCCGCCCATAGACCAGGGTATGAGACCAATTCCTGAATCTTCAACATCGGGTTCTGAAGAGAAAGGGCTGCTGAACCAGACAATCTTTCAGCGCCAATCAAATTTACGCAAAGAAAACACCAAACCACACTCCTTAACGACAAGTTTTTCAGTGGAAAATCATCCGGACTGGTTAGCCGTTATACCAAATTCCATGCAGCAGAAGGCGCTTTTGTTACTCCAGATAATAAAGAATATACCCAATTTATCCTGGGATGAGAAAGATCGACTCGTGTATAACGGCATTACAATTTCGGGCTCCAATATGTGTGATCTAATAAATGATCTGCTGCGAAAAAGAAAAGATTTTCAACCGACAGGGTGGAAAATTTTGGCAAACATCCTTAAAGATCGAAATATCCCAAGGGGTCTCATCGGAAACCCAGAATGCCTTGAACATTGTCGTCCAGAAAACAATATCTCTGTAAAGCTGCGATGGACCAGCCTTTGAAGAATGGCCCCTGGGAAAGATTGCGAATGTGGAACGGACTTCGTGGAAGCTCTCATGAAACTGGACGAAAAAGCGAAAACTCACACCAATAGGGTGACATTCTGAACAACAGCTATTACAGACACCTAAAATGCGGCCAGCAGCATATACCAGTGTTCATTTTACTGCAAATTTCATAACCATTTGTAATTTAATACTAATTAATTGGATTAGTTTTGACTTCTGGTTAATATGGATAATTAAAAAAAAATGCAATATATCTCAGATTTTTTATTTTGTTTTTATTTGTGGTGTCTCCTAAACTACAGAGTGCCTTTCTTGACATTCGCCCAGTTCAGGAAATCTGCATAAATTACTGAATGTGATTTAATACAAAAATCGGCAATTATTCAAATCAAAAACTGTGATCCGATAAATATTCGGCTGTTATTAAGCGGGTACATTAATAATATCCGGGAATGTGGTCATGCCATATTTTATCAACAAAATGTAGGTACACAACGCATTCTCACGTATTATCTTGTTTTTATATAGGTATTTGTCAGAGAAAGGTCTTGAGTTTTGTACAAAAATAAACATTTTACCACAAAGTTACGCTATGGTCATAGCTGCTGATAGCGGCACATAGAAAAAATGGCGTTCAAAAATTAATTTTGACATGCACTGTAGTATGGTTCAGTGAATCAGATTTCATTTCGATTTGCGCTGTAAGGGAGGTGGTAAAACCTCGAAAAAAAACAACAGCTTGAACGCAATTAGTTTCCACCCGTACTGTATCGGTGAGAGAGAGAGAGAGAGAGAGAGAGAGAGAGAGAGAGAGAATTGAAACGTTTGTTGTGATCATGGTGGGCAAAGGGTCGGTCGGACTGGCGTAGTTAGATTCATTAAACATACTAATCGGCGTTTTACATCAGTAACTATCCTATATTTTTACTCAATTGAAAAAAATATATACAGGTCTGTAAACCAGCTGCGTTTATTTAGAATGTCTGCAGAAAATACGCTATTTCATTACACCCGGACATCAAGTTCAAGTTATAATTAAATGTGACAATTTTACGGGTAGACTCCGGAATATCCAAAGAGAACCACAGAGCAACGACGAGTAACTGTCATCTCACCAACGTCGGAAATCCGCACAAGCAGGGTTAGATTGTTCTAAAATATGCGTATCACCGACGTGCAGTACACTTTATTACACGCCGTCATCGTGCTCCCATGTGGATAATCGGGGTAAATTAACTTGCCCAAGGACACAATGCGGGAGTTCGAATAGTGTATGTAGCTTTGGTGCAGCTCTAGGTGGGTTATATTTTCCCCAAGTCTCGCAAATTTGGGTGGCTAATATAGAGTCGCATATCCTTTTACCATTTTTTTTTGATCGAGTAACAGCACTTTTCAACTATTAAAATGAGGGGGGTGAAAGTACTGTTGATTTTCCCCCTGACAAAACGAAGGGGTCTTGGCCTGTTATTATAGAATTGTAGTTTTTTTCATTTATTTAACGACAGTTGGGGCAATCCAGAAAGAACCATCGTGCAGAGGCGAACAACTGTCAAAGTTCTACACAGGGTTATCATTGGCTGAAGGTAGTACGCCATAGTACACAACGTTACCGACCACCCCCACCTCACATAGGTAATAAGATAATGGTAGCTCTTTCATGCTTTTACTTAGATGGGTGGGTTATTCTTCAGCGAACATTCAAAAATAAATCATACAGGTTAGTAATAGCGCGGGTGTGATTTTTCTATGATTAAACACAGTCCGTATGCTATCACCTAATTTTTTTCACTTTTAAACGCACTGGTCCACAATTAACTGTTAAACACTTAAGGGCTGTTTTGATAACCGACTATTTATTTATATTTATTTATTGGATTTTAAGGTCTGCACAATAACTAATCATGACCACGACAGTTTTACGGGTGGAGAAAGCCGGAGAGAGCCACCGAGCAACGGCAAGCAACTGTCAAGATTCTACACAGGGTCTGCATTGGTTGAAGACAGGTGCTCCATCGACGTGCAGTACGCCTTAGCGCACAGCGTCACCATGCCCCCACATGGTCAATAGGGATGAAGTGTCTTGCCCAAGGACACAACCGACAGACATTCCTGAATAAATCGATACGCGTATTTCTGTCAAACTAATCCGCCATTTTGTTTTTTCGACAAGTGTCTTGTGGAATGAATTATTTAACGAAAATTATTAATATATTATATTAAATGAACATACGCTCTTTATTAAGGGGACAATCTCATAGTAAATACGGGTTAAGAGAGTGGTAAGTTATGAGAGGAGACTAATCGGGGTAATTTGATCGCTCAAAATTGTGGGGAAGGCGTATTCGGGGGCCTGACATGTCCATTACATTTAGAGAACTGAACTGGGGTTCGAGATAATTTAGCTATTGTGAGGGCTGGGGGAGGGGGGAGAGAGGTTTCCAAAAGTTTTTTTTTTAGTATTGGATGACTTGGTGGAGGGGAATTCAGGAAAGTTTTAGGTACTGTGAGGGGATACAGGGGTGTGACGGTGAGGGTGTGGGATAACGGAGGTGTCTGATTGGTTAAAAAAGTGTGTGTTTGTGACAAAGCAACTCTTTTTAAGATTATGGTGGGGGCGGGGGAGAGCGGTTTCCAAAAGTTTTTTAGTATTGGATGACCTGGAGGAGGAGCGTTCATGGAAGTTTTAGGTACTGTGAGGGGATACAGGGGTGCGGAATAAAAAATGAATTATTTAACAAAAATTATTAATATATTAAATGAATATATGCTATTTATTAAGGGGATTACATCATAGCAATTAAGGTTATTAAAATTTTAAACATATGACCGCACACTTGTCTCCTTCACCCCTCCTCATAACCTCATTTGACCCCCCTTATTTGATGAGGAACGTCTCCACCGGCCAATCGAGTTGTGCATTTCTGCTACTTGTGGCGCGATGACGGTTAAGTTGAATCAGCTGAAACCCGCAAATCGCGCAGTTAAATGTCGAGTTTTGACATTTCTCCATGTTTTTTTCTAATGTATCTTTCCTAGTATAGGATTTCAGACAAAACGTCCACTGGAACATCTTGACATCGACGTCTGTTCGATGTACACTGCCTCTCTCTTTTGTTGAATTTGCTATTGAAACACAAAATTGACAGTTCAAAGCACCTTCTTGGTGGGTTTTCAGATGATCCGTTAATTCATCAAAGTATTGGGGCATAAAGTACAGCCATGTATAGCCTCTCCCCCGTGTACAGTAGTCTCATGGCGATTTCTCTTGTGATTTTTTTTTTTTTTGAGAACTCGTCAAAACTTAGAAATCGGACCGTTAAAAAAATACTTTATCGCGTGAGGGGTAAAATCAGAATATCTTGGTCTATGAAAGTTTTTCGACAGCCATAAAAACGAGAAGAATAAACTTGCATTATTAATATGTAAGAATCACGCCAAGTTATTAAATCAAATTATACCTATAAAAATAGCCACAATGGAGTCGTTCACAGTCTTCAGGTAAAAGCAAGACACATCTTGTCACGTGATATATTGATTTTTAAATACATAGCATGTCCAGTCTAACGATATTTATGACCGGTCGTTAAAGTGTGACAATAGATTTAATTGCTTCAACATCTGTCAGTAGTTGGCGTTTGAAAAGAAAAAATCGATTTAATGACACCCAGACACGTGATGCGGGTCAGTCAGCCGATAGCATGCACATATGTCCAGTACGTCAATATTAATTCATTTATTAATATACTAATTATTATAATCAACCCTAATTACACTCATTAATTACATTAATTACATTAATTATGCAACAGTCATTAATTACATTAATTATTAAAGTGATTAAAAAAAAAATCATTAAGTAATATTAATTACCTTACGTAACATTTTAATTATGATGACGTCATCGACCCCCCCCCCTCGTCCCCCCTCGGCCCCCCTCCCCCAGAATAGGGTCAAAACCCATATCTTCTACTACTTGTACCTGAATCTGAAAATTCAAACCCTCCCAGCTCTTAATCCCAGACAAGTACACAAAACGCTTCAGGAAGTCAAGTCAAAATTAATTCTGGCTGCTGTTCACATTAACAACTTCTGTATCAAATTGATTGCAATCAAATAGCTGGTTTCATAAACATAGATCAGTGAAGAATTCGAGGGTCGAGTGGCGTTAGAACAATATATGGATTCCCCTTCTGGAAACTCCAAAGATACGAAATACAATTTGAATGAAATCTTCCCGATGATTTGATTCAGTTCGAGTGGTGTTGATTCGCATATTTCCCAACCGCTGTAAGTAGTAAGAGAACGATGGATCGCCCCTATTGGATATGTGGGAGGAAGTTGGGAAAGTTACGTCATAGCCACGTGTTCCAGTTACGTCATGTTCGACTGTTATGGTAACTCTCGTGAGCGGCCATCTTGTGACGGTATCGACATAGTGATACGTGATATCAGTGCGCTTCGCGCAGTGCGCTTCGCGCAGTACGTGTTGTTTGGATGACACACGTTTCCGTCGTCCATTTTGTATATTGTAGGCCACCATCTTGGTTTCTATAGTAGAGCGTGGTTTCTGTGTGACCTAAAAACCTACAATAGGACGAGGTTCGGAGGGTGCGTTCGACTGACCTGGAGTAGTTTACTGGTTCGGATTCACCCCAAAACCTCGTTTACTTCGTAGAATTACCCAAATAGACCCGACAATTTCCCCAAATAACCCCAAAACACCCAAAACTACCGACAGGACTCAGATTCCCATAGACTCCTAGTTGTTGTCCAACAATAAGGCGCGTTCTTTTGTATAAGAGCAATTACCATAAACAACCCCACAATTATTTATCTAGTTCGGATTCCTTCAGAATCCTCTACTTCTAATTATTCTAGCTACTCTTACCCCAACATTCCTAAAACGGTACTACCTATGCAATGACTTCTATCTGCTTTACCCTAACTCAATTGTTCCGGAGTATACTCCAGTAGAGTAGAAGAGCCTTCCAGTTTGAACAGTTTGTAGTTTTCTGGTGCTATATTTTAGCTTTTCTGATCCGTTCTGGCTAGTTCTAAACGGCGGTATACTTACTTTTGTAGTTTTGCAGGTACTCTCTTATTGCGGACGGCCATTTAATGTTGAGCAGCTTCACATTCCAAACTTACTCGGTCACTTCCCACTATTACAGACGCTATTCTGACTACCCTAGCAGTTTAACTAGGCCTCTGGTGGCAACACTTACCTTCCAAAGATCAGGCTGCTTCAGTCCCCATAATCTGTATCTGCCTGTACAGAATTATGTCTGTATAACGAAGTCCTATATCATTCTTAAACTCGAATGACAGTCGAGCAGAAACGGGCATTGCTCGAACATCTCAAATCTTATACAGCAAATAAGCTATCAAATAATGATTGGAACAAGCATTGCTCGAACGACTCAAATCGTAACGTGCAAATAAGCTATCGAGTAATTACTCGAACGGGTGACTCCCATTGTCACTCTTATGTTCATCTCGAAAAAGGGGATTCTATAATCAGGGACGTTTCCCCCCAAAAGGGATTATATAGGGATTCCCTAAAAGAGATTCCATAAGTGGGGTTCCATAAGTGGGGTTCCATAAGTGGGATTCCAGGTTCCTATACGCTCGTGGTACAGTTAAAACTAGAAGTCCAGTCCTGTCATGAAATGCGCATAGATAGCACATCGATCTGCGCGTTAATCTACGCGTTATAACCATAGTAAGGCTATCAAATTCTGTACATATGGCCTGTGCACAAGCAATGTTTCAGCCAATGGACCTCCGGGTAACCTGGAGGTCCATTGGCAGAAGCATTGCCTGTGTTTTCTATGAGTAACTAGGAGAACCTGCCGGGCTTTGGATGTCATTGGATATGGCAATTGCGCGCAATTTCAAGGCACAATTAAGCCTAGATAAGCGCACAGTGCGTGACAGGACTTCTAGTTTTAATGGTAGGTGGTAATAACATAGCTTGAAACTCTCACCAGTCTTGTGTTTCATAGTACAACATAATTTAATACTTCCCTATTCTACACGAGTATATTCTGTCTGCCGAATGCTTTCAGGTACTCTTATATTATTTTACTCGAATTTATTATAGGCTCTAATGGCCCCTTTAACAGTTTACCTATCTTAAAATCAAATCTTCTACTATACAATACAGCCACCGTGGACTGGTCGTAATCCATGCGCGGGCAGCGATGTCCCTACCAGGAGCCAATACTATAAACTTTTACAATTGTATTTTCCAGAATTGTATTTTCTGCCTATTAATATAAGTGACTAATATGAACCATCGGCATTTTAAAAGATTTGGCAATTTGCCAGTTGGGACGTCCATTGGTGGCAGAAACATTGTCTGTGCTTGCTATGAGTACCCAGGATAACCTCCCGTGCTTTGGAAGCCATTCGATGTGGCAATTGCGCACAATTCCTACGCGCAATTAAGCCTAGATAAGCGCACAGTTCGTGATAGGACTTCTAGTTTTAACTGTAGTCTTACCATCGGCTTTTACCACAACTTCAGCTGTCTATCCTATGAATGACCTCTATTGTATTCACCATTACAATAGTGTTCTGTTGTCATCAACCGATGCTTGACAATCGCATCTGACATCGGCCGATTTTAAGCCATCCGTTGACCATCGGTAGAAGTGTTTGAACATCGGTTCGTGTCGATGGTTACTTGGAACACCATTTGATAAAAATTGTTTGTATTTATGTTTGATTCACGATTTCATACAAGCAGTATCAAGCTTATTAAGTTGCCACAATGATTGGCAGGAATCGTGATTGGTCTTATCTCATTGATTGGTCTGATCTTCCCCTTGATAGCTGCTCAGGGCACAGGTGCCACGTGTCATGTGATGACTCTATGAAATACGACATTAGCAGAAACAAGTTAACCCTTTACCCAACATAACGGCAAAAAACGCTCAGCGCTATTTACAAAAATCACCATTCAATTTTCATTATTTTTTTTTTATTGTTTGTCTCAAAAACAGAACTTATGACCCCTCATTGGAACGAGCTCGATGAACGCGTTCCAACGAGGGTATAAGCTATGTTTTTGAGACAAAAAATGAAAATATTTAGTTATTCAAGAATTTGCAGGTGTCGTCTGCTTTTCTGGTTATTTATTTATTTATTTATTTATTTATTTATTTATTGGTGTTTAAGGTCACATGCTTATGCACAATGGCTAATCGTGACCGTGACAGTTTTACGGGTAGAGGAAACAGGAATACCCGGAAAGAACCACCGAGCATCGACGAGCAAATTGTCAGCTCCTCAACATTCTAACTCTGTCCAAGCTCTGCTTAAGTAGGGTTACAACGGTTGAAGACATGTGCACAATGGCAGTATGCCTTAGTACTCGTCGTCATCGTGCCCCCATGTATGCAACTGTGATAAAGTGCCTTGCCCAAGGACACAACGCGGGTATCAAACTAAATAACATCAAGTAATGCGCGATCGCGCTGAAGCGTTGCATGTTGCCATCTGTTTTACGGAAATCATATTGAGATGCAAACGGCATGCCTCTCTATTCATGTATGGATGCAATGCACAGGCTTTCAGTCGAGTTTGAGCCAAAGGGTTGACACACTTAATGGCAATAGAGCATTAAATTCAGTTTATGTTGTATTTTTTGTCGTAAGCTGCAGTTCATTTGCGTATTTTACAATTGAATTTCGCTATAAATTAGGGATGAGTTCAAGACCCTAGTCATTACCTGCTCCAGAAAGCTATAAAATGTGCCTGAATAGATAAACACAAACATTGATTTCTCTAATTTTGTTTACGAAAACAATGCTTTGTTGGTGAGAGCGTTAACCCTTTACCTAACGAATCGCCTGCATCCGCTCGCGTAAAATGCAAATTGAGCAGTTGAAAAAATTAAATTTTTCCAAATATTTCAACAAAACCTTATCATGTGACCCCTCATTGGAACGAGCTCATTGATCTCGTTCCAATGAGGGGGTCACATGATATCGTTTTGTTGAAATTCTTTGAAAATTTTTTAAAAATTACATTTAAAATAATAAATTTTGATATTGTCTGCGTTGGGTAAAGCGTCAACTCCAAAATAATAATAATAATACCAAGTTTTTTTTTATTCTGCGTGAATCACATGGTTGTGCTCTAAAACGCTTTTTATGGAAAATGACGCATATGTTTGTTTGTTTCTTTATTGGGGGTTAACACCACTTTCAACGGCCATGGTCAAATCGTGTCGGACAGTTTTAGGGTGGGTGAAGCCAGGATAACCAGAGAGAACCACGATAAGCAGCAAGTATCAGATTCTCCAACTTACTAATTCTGCACAACCGTCGTTAGCAGCGATTGAAGGAAACTGCATAATCGAGTGCAGTAGACAATAGTCCACAACGCCACCGTGCCCCAACATGGGCAATCTGGTTTAGATATCTTGCTGATGGACACAACGTAGTTACCGCTGCAGGATCGAGCGCGTCGATTTTTCGGTTTATAGTCCAATGTTCTAACCACTGTCCTACCGCTCTCCACAGAATTTTGAAGCATTCAGCGGTAAACTTTTATTGAAAAACACTGATCTCGGTACAACTAGATTGCTAGAACGCTCATTGGTCATAAATAAAAAGAAGGGCCCTGCGAAGCTTCGATATTCGATTCGATTTCGAATCTTAAGCTGCTGTTCGGTTCGATTCGAATTGGCTGCACGATTCGTTTCCATTCGAATCTTTTCACTGGAACATAGCTTGGCATCAGTCATCTTCGTCGTCTCACAATACGTATAGTTCTGGTGGAAATTGTATATAAATACTATTAGAAATAAAAACTGAGTGTATTTTCCGCTATCTAAACAGAAACAACATCTGTACCCATGCCACCAGCCATGTTACTTCCAATCTCACTAAACACTACCACTGTTGAAAGAAAATGTAAAGTTTCCAGGCAATATCAATGATGAGTGTTGCTAGCGGCTAGCCTGTTCAGTGCCGAGTACCGCTGATGCTCGCACCCTTTTCTGTTTTTGAACCATAGTCCTTACTGGGTAATATTCCAAGTACACCACCAAGGCATGCCTTCGGCGAAGTAGTTGAATATTTTATCAGTCGGGACTTGAGCCGTCACTGTCGGAATAAATCAGCTTTGCTGCACCGCCCACCCTTCCCCGGGTCGGTCATCTTCGAGACGTCCATTATTCGAATCGAAACTTGATTCCTCATGTCGTCATCTTGAATGCAGGTGGGGGAATTGTTCCATTCATGGACAATGCTCAGTATAAACCTTCTTCCCGGTAGTTTGTTATCCCCAGACGCCGCGCAATCGCCGATTGCCTTTTTGCACCCCCCGCCCGTAAACTTGTCCGACATGGTGTGACCCAGATTGCTGAAAGTTGTGGAGACCACAATAAACAAACATAAAATATTATAAGTTATCTCCGCCAAAATGTATGGTATATGGAGATTTAATATCTGGATGTCGGTTTTTAAACACCGAGCCGCAGGCGAGGTGTTTAAATGAGACATCCAGGTATTAAATCTCCATATACCATACATGTTGGCGGAGATAACGTTTTTGTCCCGTTTGAAACACAATACAAAACATAGTGGAAATAAATTTGTGGACACTTTTCTCACCTCCACAATCACTTGGACCAAACTCGTGATAATTATTTTGTTTTTATAATCGCAGAAGACAACAAATAAAGTTACATCCCTTGGGTCGTTAAGGGAACGAGTAAACAGTATCTTGTTGACATATAGTCCCTTGAGTTCCATTGCTACTTAGGGGACGAATTATTTGCTCTTATTTTATTTTTATGATTGAATTGTCAGAAATCTGATGATATATGTGACTATTTCAGGTTTTTTGGTTCGATTTTCATGTTGAGGCGAGCAAACGCGGGCAGCTTTCGTTTAAACCATATACCCCCGATGTTTCGCGTGCGCTTATACCCTGGATGTTGCACACTCTCATATACCTTGGATGTTGGGTGCACCCTTTGTCATGGCTATTTGTCCAAGGCATTTTGACCAATCAAAAGACAGAATTTATCGGGATATAGGGACAACCATATTTTACCTTTTATTTATTTATGTATTTATTTATTGGTGTTTAACTATACTTTCGACAGCTAGGATCTCCTCATGTCGAACAGTTTTACGGGTGGAGGAAGACTGTGTGCCTGAAGAGAACTTCCGAGCAACCGCCAGCAACTGCTAGACTCCCCAACGTACTAATTCCGAAAAAGCAGGATTAGTATTGGTTGAAGACAAGTGCACCATCGATGTGCAGTTCGCCTTAGTACACAGCGCCACCGTGCCCCCACGTGGGCAATAGGGATGATTTACATTTTGTGCACGAATCAATAATTAGTATGAGTATGGCTGATCCCGATCGCATTTTGAGCTGGTAAACATCAAAATGAAGGACCCCAACGAGTGCGTGTACACTTCCAGTTTTCACGCTGTCGGGTGCCAATAGTGCCAACTGCACTCAATAATACAGCATTTGGCATCCAAACATGTCACCCAAAATATGCTTTTGGTAGGTATAAAAAACACTTTGGCGGTTTATTATTTATGGGTGAAATTGTTCAAGCATGACATGCGTCGGAAAACAGTTTGCTATAACAATGCCTTCCGTTTACGCATGAAATATGACCGGTTCTGTTATGCTAGCACAATGTTCGTCCACATCTCTGTTCTTACTTTCCCGATCCTCAGACGCAAAGCAGCATACCGATTTCGAGAAACTGTCAACCGACTTGATAATGCTTGCTCTCACGCCATTTGTTCTTCTGAATTAAAATTAAAGTCTCAAACGTTTAAACATTGGAACGAAATGTCGTGCCCACATATACCCTGAACTTGTGAATGTGAATGCTTGTTTGACAACTGGACACATCGTCAAAGTTGAGTGAATTTACCTAGCTTTTTCAGTCAAATTATTATTAAAAGAACTCTTAAATTTTATTTTAAATATTTAATTGTAGGTATTTTAAACTTAATAAGTCACTGCACATAGTAGATAGGACCGCAAAACGTCGTATATTTGAATGAAACATCGCGAAGTGTGAATATATCGAAGTCGGCAAATTGAGTCATGCCAAAAGTCAAGTTGGGGTATAGTTCCGACCATAGGTGTAGATTTTTGTAATGGAATTCCTATTGAAAACGTTCTAACCGCAGTAGAAGCTTTACACCGGTAGTGGGATTAAAAACTAAAATTTTACATACGGACTTTTCACAGGTGTGTGAGCATGGTATAAAAATCTTTATTCGAGTGAGTGTGTGTATCTTATAGTCTGGTCGTTGCATGAA
Organism: Pictodentalium vernedei; assembly: GCA_031216915.1. Classification (NCBI taxonomy): domain Eukaryota; kingdom Metazoa; phylum Mollusca; class Scaphopoda; order Dentaliida; family Dentaliidae; genus Pictodentalium; species Pictodentalium vernedei. Next base: position 75,114,997 of record CM062297.1, read on the forward strand.
CTAGGCCTCGGTTTGAAAGATGAATGAAGTAGAAAAAATAGACAGAACCGGTGGAAGACATAATTCATCGACCAAAAGCAACCACTTGTTATATATTATATTTGCAGACAATATGTTATAGGAGTACCTGTGTGTTCACCACTGATCTCTATGTAACTGAATTTATTGAACGTCTGCGAAAAACCTCGCAATTGGATCTGCCCCATCCATCCCCACCCCAAGATGAAGACGGGTCAAGCATCCCGTTAACTCCTTCCATGGATGGCATTTGATAACGTGAAAGATGTTAGGCCGTGACTATAGAGAAGATCCCCATACTGGGGATGCTATAAATAAACAATGTTCGATGTCTGATGATGTGAAAGTTGTTACGCTGTGACCACAGTCACAGCGTAACTGCTTTCACACCATTAAACATCATAATAATAAGCATTAAAAATCGAATAAGCAGCTAGCACGCATCTCGGGTGCTCCCCCCTTGCCCTTCCCCTAGTTCTGTCCGCGACTAAAGTTATTAACGGGTTAGACTTCCAGCAGTTTTATAAATTCTGTGAGAATTATGGGAGGAAGGTCGCTAATCATTCAGAACTAATACCAGGGTACGATATGACCACCTTCTTGCTGACTGACCTGTTTTCTTTAAATCAGCTCGTTTGTCGCGTCACCTGTCTCATGGTTTCATTCATGAAAGAGAGAAAAATCTTACAAAGATATCTCACATCGCAGATACACATGTCAGCTGATACCCCCATCCCTCCGTCCCTGTCGCCACGTTCCTGAATGGTTTCTGAAATATTTAATTCATAAAAAAATTAGGCAGGCTTGAAATGGAATCCGTGTCGATAGGGTGAGTATATATTATTTTGATCGTATATAAACAGGGATGTGGCGACAGGAGGTTGTCATCCCCCCCCCCCCCCCCACTCCCAATCCTGACCAAAATGTCCTGTAGTTGGAAATTCGGAGGGCAAGTCATGGGTAGTTGGAAATTCCATCTATCTGGATTTTAGAGCTTCTTTGGCGATGCTGGTGTATTCTTTACTTCCGAAAACGTAGTTCACGCTATATCGAGCTTCATAAGTATGCATGATGTCAGTCTGTACGACATTTCTATATTACGTTTACTTATCGTAATAAAAAAAAATCCCCGAAATGCACTTTAAGAAAATCGCATCATGTAAAGTCGTTCTCCTGAGTTAATTCCATCATTCACAGATACAAAATTATGAAACACTGAAAACTGATCATTGCTGCATAAGATCTGATGTAATGTTAGGGCAGTGTGAATTGCTCAAAGTTCTAAGCTTGAGCATTTTGTTTAGCGCATATTTAATTCCCAGAAGAATACCAAATAATAGTAACCTGATAACGCTATCATAAAACATGTTGGCCTTTACGTTACTAGAAAAAATTTTATGCCCCCCTTTCGTGGCTTCATTTCAAAATCTTTCTCAGTAGTGAGTTTCCAACTAGGAGAAGGGATCGGGAGGGGGGTTTCCCCCTCCCGGTCCCTTCCCCTAGTTGGAAATTCACAAACCCCCCTCCCGGTCCCTTCCCCTAGTTGGAAATTCTCTACCCTACACCGGGGCCCCCAATCGGAAACCTCTAGCCAAGCCCCTGTGTATATATGCATAGAGTATCTTAAGTGCTGTCCCCCTTATTGTTTATGTGTATTGGCGACATGAATCGTGTGCTCCAGTTCTTTGTGCAACCGTTCTTTATAGTGTTTAATCGAGCGATACGCAATAAACGTGGAAACTAAATGGAAATGACTGTGCCAATCTGTCAATGCTCTCAGAATGTTGTCACGCAATCTTTCCATACGAGAGAAAACCGATCGATACTCTGACCTGAAGTGCATACACACTGCTGTACCGGGTATATGCCATAACTTCGGTAGTGTCTTTCTGCAAGTATCCAACAACGAGACAATTACGGATCGATGAATACAGAACTGAAGATAGGCCTCGTCTTATGTCATAAAAACAACCAGTTTACTAGATGTATGATCTCTCCTCGGTTATTCACATTTGGAATACAATTAGTATATGTGGGTCTGGGGGCGCGTAACTACACGTATCTTCAGAACTGGCTGGAGCAGACATGTGATTAGAGGGTCTTGATTCGGGGGAAGGGAGTTTGGAGGCGGCGCCTCCTCTGAATTGCCAACTGTATCCCTCGGCTACCTAACACCTAACTTTGAGAAAAACATTCGCCCCTCCCCCAACTTTGAGTGAGAATTTCCCAACTGCTACCCGAAAGTATGCAACTGCTGAATAAATCTGAATGGGTATTTTTGAGGGTATTTTTCAGAGGATAGTTATCCTTGTTGGGGATTTTTGCCGACATTGCAAACAGAGATACCCTGTTGTTATCTACAAAACCGCTAGTACATTTATCTTATTTAACTAACGCTTCTATTAGATATCACTATGGTAAAGCACTTCCATCACTAGAGTGGCAGACCTACTGTGATCTAGTCCCATCACTAGAGTTGCAGAACTACTGTGATCTACTCCCATCACTAGAGTGGCAGAACTACTGCGATCTAGTCCCATCACTAGAGTGGCAGAACTACTGTGATCTAGTCCCATCACTGGAGTGGCAGTGCTACTGTGATCTACTTCCATCACTGGAGTGGCAGTACCACTGTGATCTAGTCCCATCACTGGAGTGGCAGCACTGCTGTACCGGGTACAGCACTACTGTCATCTAGTACCATCACTGGAGTGGCAGCACTACTCTGATCTACTCCCATCACTGGAGTGGTAGCACTACTGTGATCTACTCCCATCACTAGAGTGGCAGCACTACTGTGATCTAGTCCAATCACTAGAGTGGCAGCACTACTGTGATCTACTCCCATCATTAGAGTGGCAGCACTACTGCGATCTACTCCCATCACTAGAGTGGCAGCACTACTGTGGTCTACTCCCATCACTAGAGTGGCAGCACTACTGTGATCTAGTCCAATCACTAGAGTGGCAGCACTACTGTGATCTAGTCCAATCACTAGAGTGGCAGCACTACTGTGATCTAGTCCAATCACTAGAGTGGCAACACTACTGTGATCTACTCCCATCACTAGAGTGGCAGCACTACTGTGATCTAGTCCAATCACTAGAGTGGTAGCACTACTGTGATCTAGTCCAATCACTAGAGTGGCAGCACTACTGTGATCTACTCCCATCACCGGAGTGGCAGGACTACTGTGATCTACTCCCATCACTGGCGTGGCAACACTACTGTGATCTACTCCCATCACTGGAGTGGCAACACTACTGTGATCTACTCTCATCACTGGAGTGGCAGCACTACTGTGATCTACTCCCATCACTGGAGTGACAGCACTACTGTGATCTACTCCCATCACTGGCGTGGCAGCACTACTGTGAGCTACTCCCATCACTGGAGTGGCAGCACTACTGTGATCTACTCCCATCACTAGAGTGGTAGCACTACTGTGATCTAGTCCAATCACTAGAGTGGCAGCACTACTGTGATCTACTCCCGTCACTGGAGTGGCAGCACTACTGTGATCTACTCCCATCACTAGAGTGGCAGCGCCACTCGCCACATCACTGCTTTTAACACTTTGAGCTGCTACTGCCAGTCTTGTCATCCAGACGAAGCAAGTCTACAGTCACTAGTAGTTCTAGTAGTTCTGCCATTGGCTTCCACTAGAGCTTAAAACTTGGAAGAGCTAAGATCGTAAGGCTCTTCGACTCATCTGGTCATTTGAGGATATTTTTGACACGTCGGTGTACTACTGGAGGATACTTATCGGGGGGGGGGGGGGGTGTTGATCTATCAGCTGAATTGATAAAATACAGGGCGTAATGTCACCGTAGAGCTGATAGTATTGAGGGGAGACAATGATAGCCATGGTGGCTGCAATATTCATCGAGTAATCGGGGTAGAAAGTTGTAGCAAAGGTAGAAGGCATTAGTACAACCAGTTAGAGGAATAGTTGACGGTGTCAGTAGCCAAGAGGCAAAGGAACCATCGACTATCTAGTAGCTTGGAGCTATGGAATGCTCTAGACGATAGTAGCTTGCCCCCAATAGGCCCTCATCTGTCCACAATTATCCCCACATGCTTCCAAATCTCCAAAGAATAGTTCCCCAACACTAGTTCCCTAACCACCAGTATTCAATCCTCAAAACTCCCCAAATACCCGCATGAGCCCGTGTTCTATACGTTTTTTTAGTTATATTGCGCCTAATCTCATCAATACACCGCGGTCGCTCTGGCAACTGTGCTGTGCGGGTCAGAAAGGTAGCAGCCAAAGACCGTACTACCGTCAACTTGGCCAAGGGACTGTAAAGACAGATATGGGCTTTGGAGAATGGAGCGATCTGACTGAACCTACTAATATTCAGCCTAGGACAGGCGTCTACGCCAGAGATAGCTAGGACAAGATCGAAATGTGGGTAGTCAAAGGTAGCACAACAAGCCAGATAATCTGAAATAGTAATACAAAACACCAATTCTTCTACTAGAGCCTCCGAAGTACATTCGGGACCAATTGAAGAAACCTTTGGGCATACCCTACTTGATTTACGGCCCTAAAACACTACCTGCTACCCAAGAGTCGGGAAATGTACATTTATGTGATGTTTGTCAGTTGTCGGGTCGTTTTCGATCATTAGATATACTCGCATTTAATCACCAATACCACTCCGCCCCCGCCCCCACCCCTACAACACAACCTCGCTTCATCCTCGCCCTTCCAGGATCATACTAACCACCTGCCACTATATGAATCAGCGGCCTCCGTCATACCAAGGGACGACGGAAACACCTATTGCATTAACAACGATGCGCACTGATGCCACGTATCACCATGGTAATGACGTTACTGCTTGGCCACTTATGTGGGCTGCCGTGACAGCACATACGACACCACAATACACTGCGACAAATTCAAAGCGCTGTAAAAAAAAATTCTTCGAAGTGTATTTTGGATATGTTATCCAGGGAATAATCCTCTTTCCATCGGCACCAAAATTGAGCTTGTTACTGCTTTTCCGTGTAGGGGCCCCCTTTTTCGCCTTCAACGACTAGATTAAATGTGGTTTTCAGTAAACTGATATCCCGAAATAAGTTTTTAGGAGCTAAAAAAGCTAACCTTTTAAGTTAACTTTTTTTAGCTCCTGAAAACTTGCATGTCCAATTTCTTCCAAAGAGAGATTCTCACCTGGGAGTCTAAGGGGTGAGTATATAAATTGGTTAGAAGGAGCTGCAAACTGAAAAATAAAAAAATACACCGATAAGGGTGCTTGCACCGGGCTACAACCTGGCCCATATATAGAGGATATGGAATGAGTGTTTTTCTCATATAATGGTTATGAAACGAGTCTAAGAATTTTCCGTTTTGGCGAGCCTCTGGCGAGCGCAAACGGAAAATTCAGACGAGTTTCGTAAATATTATATGAAAAAACACTTAGTACACGACACACACACGCACAAATTAGCCACTTAGTTTGACTTTTTAACCGATCACCTAACATGAGTTGCAGACGGCACATGGAAAAAAACATCCTCGTATAACTAAAACTTTTCATTTTTTGCTTCCAAAACATAGGTTATGACCCCTCATTGGAACGAGCTCGTCGAGCTCGTTCCAATGAGGGGTCATAACCTATGTTTTGGAAGCAAAAAGTGAAAATATAAAAAAAATGAATGGCGTCCAAAATAGGACAGATAACGTAAATTCTCCCTTCTGAAATTATGCAAATGTCACCCAGTTGTATTTTGTTTAGCCAATCAAATTGTCCAGTTTTGAAGTTGACCAATGAAAGCTCCCAACTCTAATTATGCAAATTATGAAAATGTGGCCCAGTTTTATTTTGTTCAGCCAATCAAATTGTCTAGTTTTGAAATTGACCAATGAACTTGAGGGAAGGCTTTATTTATCATTGATTAATATGAAAACAAAATACCAAATCTTTTAAAGTGAACAAAACGGACGAGTCATATGATAAATATGTGTATTACATTGTACTTTTATATTCCGATTTTATTATTTATTTACGATCTTTTAAAACTTACAAGCCAATTTGCAATTCAATGACAAGCGGGTAAAATACCCAAAGACCAAATGACTACAACTTTGCTTCTTAGATTGTACCCTTTGATACTTTTGTACGTCTTATGACGTACGATCAAACAGCGCGTTGAGATTTTTGTACGTCTTATGACGCACGAAATCAAACACTGCGTTGAGATTTTTGTACGTCTTATGACGCACGAAATCAAACACCGCGTTGATACTTTGTGGTCGTTTGTTTTGTTATTATTTTTCGATTTTTTAAAGTTTTAACCTCAATTCCTATTTTCTCGCGAATAGTTCTCAGTGACAACCGCTGAGCCAAATGTTATCGCAGCTTAAAATACTAATATAATCCTGCTGTCAAGACTTCTTAACTGGTTAAGTGCAAGAAGCCACTATTTATATTTATTTATTTATTGGTGTTTAAGGTCACATACTTATGCACAATGGCTGATCGTGACCGTGACAGTTTTACGGGTGGAGGAAGCCGGAGAGAACCACCGAGCATCGACGAGCAACTGTCAGCTCCTCAACATTCTAATACTGTTCAAGCTCCGCTCAAGCAGGGTAACAGCGGTTGAAGACGTGCGGCATCGACGTGCAGTACGCCTTTGTACACGGCGTCATCGTGCCCCCATATAGGCAACCGGGATAAAGTGCCTTGCCCAAGGACACAACGCGGGTCGCCACAGGACGGGGAACGAACTCGGTGCCTCTAGCACAGAAGTCAAACAGTCTACCACTGAGCCACCGCGCTCCCGCAAGGAGCCACTATCAGGGCTTTCAAAAAATGAGGATACCAGAGCAAAAACCAACACTTCCCTTGCTTATTTTTAAAACACAAATAATATTTCGTTTATATAAATTTGTTTATTACAAATTATTGGAGAGTACATGTGGGCACTCTCCAATAATTTGTAATAAAACAAGTTTTGAATAACAAATTCAGACCACCAAATATAATCTAGCCTTCAACCAGTTAATCGCTAATATGAAAAATATCTTGTTATTTGTACTTTCCAACGTTTGACGTCGCATTTTGAAAAACGTTAAAAAACTGAATTCCCAGTGAGGTTTGAACGTCAGGATAATTAATATCTCAAAGGGTTAAAAAGCGCAAAAATGCTGCAAATAGAAATATTCCTAATAAATAGGGAAATTATTATTATTTATTTATTTATTTATTGGGGTTTAAGGTCACATATTTATGCACAATGGCTAATCATGACCATGACAGTTTTACGGGTGGAGGAAGCCGGAGTACCCGGAGAGAACCACCGAGCAACGGCGAGCAACTGTCAGCTCCCCAACATACCAACTCCACACAAGCAGGGTTAGCAGTGGTTGAAGACAAGTGCATCATCGACGTGCAGGACGCCTTAGTACACAACACCACCGTGCCCCCACACGGGCAACGGAGATGAAGTGTCTTGCCCAAGGACACAACGCGGTTGCCGCAGGTGGGATTCGAACCGAGGACCTCTCGGCTTGCAGCCTGCACCTCTACCTACTGAGCCAAAATAGTGAAATTGTTCAATAAGTGATAACAAAGGAACAAAACACACTAAAAACTAAAGTGTTAAAGCTGACACTTTCAAGGTGTTAAACCCATTCTAACTCTTAGGGTTTGATTTTAACACTCAAAGTGCAATGCTTTTAGCACTTAGACATTACAATCGTCAGACATCTGAAACTTGAATGGATGGCACTTCCCATGTGTCTAGCATTGGTGGTTCTTCCAGAATCGTCCATAATTTGATTTGCGCTTGGTGGGTACATAATTAAAAGGAGATGACGCAGATGACGCGGATCAGGCTCGAGTGTTCGAGCCTGATCCGCGTCATCTGCGTTGTTTCCTTTTAAGTGTCGCGACATTACACTTGTCAAGTGGTATTATTGTAACACCTGTCAAGTTCTGGGATATCAACACTTGAACAAAGTGCTAGTTCAGCACTTAGTAAGTGTTAAATACAGCACTTCAAGTGTAGTTTTTAACACTTTAGTTTTTAGCGTGTACATACAGTATAATGGTGGGCAGTGAAAATTGTCAGGTGGGACAATTATCGAGGAAGTGAAATTGCGTTAGGGTGGGAAACAATGCCTGCAGGGCAATCTTCGGGTGGAAATTGTCTGGGGTCATCTATTTAGGGGGTAAATGTCCTGCACTCGAAGCCACCAATGCGTATGGAAAACGTTGTTTAGACCACTTGCACAGCAGACAAGTCATGCTAAAAAAGTACTCGTAAAACTCAAAAACCACCACTTCAGGAAATCTTAATTACCTATGTATTATTTCTTCAAAAATAACAGTAGCAAAGTATTAAGTAGTATTAAAGAACCTGTCGCTCAGATAAACTTTTAAAGCAACGGAAGTAGGCTTGGATCGATTGGTAAGACAGTAAGTGAAATTTGAGTGTTGTACGGCGTTAGATGTACATGTGTCACACCCAAAGTTAACCTATAGTGTCAAGCACAGGTAACCACGAGTAATCAACGAAAAGACCTATTCAGATGTTTGTTAGCATCCTCCGTAGTCTGTTAGTCTTACGAATCTTTCACTTAGAGCTTAATAGCACACAATACGCTTTAATGTACTGAACAAACGGAACTACAAGTGCTTTCATTTGTATCTGTTGTATTTCGTTAACGTCTGGATAACAGGAATGTGGCTAGAGGATCGTGGTTGGGGGTATTCCTCCTGGATTTTCCAATTGTATGCCCTCCCCCCCCCCCCCCCCCCGGTTGTTCAACATCAATATGACGAAACTATTGATACCACTACCCACTCCCACCCCCCATTGAATGAAAATGTTCAACTGCTACTTTTTAAAATTTCCCAAAGACCAATTCCCAAAAACTAGTCCAGGAACCACCAGAATTCAGTCCCCAAAACTCCCCAAATATTCACATGTGCTGAAGAAATCCGAACGTTCCCTCTCCCCTTTTGTTCGCAATATGTAAGCTTGGAGTTCTAGTGTCGGAATTCGTCCCTTGAGTGCTTAAGCAATGCAGATGGCGCTTTTTGCACTCAAGGAACGACAAAATGACTTCAGATAGAAAATCCCATGAAATGTGATTAAAAACTAACAAAATGTCTGTTAAAAACGGTCATATGCTTATGTGGAATGTTTCTGAAGTAAATTGGTGAGAGTGTGGTGGTGACCCCTGGTCATGAAACTAGTTTGACCCAGGAGTCCAGGATTCTTGGGTTAGGCCTAACCCACCCCCAGTTCAAACATGATCTAAAGACTGTATTTAATTTTTGGGTTTGGTACGTCCTTGCAAAGAACGTACCAAACTCAAAAATTAAAATATGGGCTTTCAGGGCATGTTTGGATTACTCCCCCCCCCCCCCCCCCCCTCCACAAGGTTCTGCCTCCTGTGCCAACAGTTAAGAAAGGGGCTTTATCGTGAATGGAGCTCTGCACTTGATCAATGATTGTAATTTTGACTGCATTATATTCTTGAAGTAAAAACTTTATTAAATCAACATGACGTAATATAGTTATCACTTCAAGCAATCAAAAACTATAACTCCATCTCAACGGATACTCACTGGTGAACTTGGAAATTTGAAAAATACTCCTAAAAAATGTCATTTTGACGGCCACAAAATAACGTAATTTTTTTATCTCAAAAGCCACCAGAAGTCTCCATTTAATAACTGATTTCAGCAGTATCTTGGGGAAGAGCCCCACAGACCCTCCTTTCATCGCTCGTGCCTTCGGTACTCGCATCAGTATTCCGACACTTTAGAAAGGGGACCCATCACAAAATTAACCCGGAATTTCCACTCCCCGGCCCAGAGAGCAAGTGCACCATATGCCATATGCTCCCTGGTTCCACCGTCCTAGTATATCCGACATATAAAGGGTGTTCTATGCAGGAGGAAAGTAGTTCATTGACCTTCTCATTCTGGAAACCAGCTGCAGTCGTCCGAGTACAACGCGTATCCGCACCTCAATGATTTTATCGACTGACGTGAGCTTATTAAATTTCCAGGTTGAGAGACAATCAAATTTCGCTTACTATGTAATTCTCTGGTATAATGCGTAGTAAATTAGTGATGGTGATAGAGAAGAAGTGAACATGACATGGCCAGGATCAATAGATCTAATGGTGCAGATATAGTGATATTCTCGATAGCACTACATTCCAATATCTCGAGACACAATCGGCTCTCTGTCGTCGAAAACTGCGAAGTTGCAATTGACATTTTAATTGCAGCTTTAACATAAACCTGGTGGCGATTGAATGCTATCTGCAAACAGGAAAAATTGTATTTGTCAGTTTGAAAAACTACAGTGGCTGGAGGCAATGAACACAGTCGTATTGAACTCGACGTGTATATGGGGAAATGCTTCCCATTAATAAAAAAAAACTGCAAGATATATTGTGGAGACTCGATTTTCTGGTCTGCCTGAAAATGCTCAGTTAACCCTTTAGCTAACGAATCGACCGCATCAGCCTGCGAAATATGCAAATTGAGCAGTTGAAAAAATTAAATTTTTCAAAATATTTCAACAAAACCATATCATGTGATCCCTCGTTGGAACGAGTTCGTTCCAACGAGGGGGTCACATGATACGGTTTTGTTGAATTTTTTTTAAATTTGAAACATTGTTATTTAAAATAATACATTTTGATATCGTATCAAATGGTTAACCCTTTGATACTTTTGTACGTCTTATGACATACGAAATCAAACAGCGCGTTGATACATTTGTACGTCTTATGCCGTACGAAATCAAACAGCGCCTTGATACTTTGTGGTCATTTGTTTTGTTATTATTTTTCGATTTTTTTTTAAAGTTTTAACCTCAATTCCTATTTTCTCCCGTATAGTGCTCGGTGACAACCGTTGAGCCAAATGCTATCGTAGCTTAAAATACGAATATAATCCTGCTGTCAGGACTTCTTAACTAGTTAAGTGCTAGAAGCCACTATCAGGGCTTTCAAAAAATGAGGATACCAGACCAAAAGCCAACACTTTCCTTGACTTTCTACAATGAGAGATATACATAAACTTCCTGAAGCAGTCTACAATGAGAGATATACAGAAATTTCCCGAAGCAGTCTACAATGAGAGATATACAGAAATTTCCTGAAGCAGTCTACAATGAGAGATATACAGAAATTTCCAGAAGCAGTCTACAATGAGAGATATACAGAAATTTCCTGAAGCAGTCTACAATGAGAGATATACAGAAATTTCCTGAAGCAGTCTACAATGAGAGATATACAGAAATTTCCTGAAGCAGTCTACAATGAGAGATATACAGAAATTTCCTGAAGCAGTCTACAATGAGAGATATACAGAAATTTCCAGAAGCAGTCTACAATGAGAGATACACAGAAATTTCCTGAAGCAGTTTACAATGAGAGATATACAGAAATTTCCTGAAGCAGTCTACAATGAGAGATATACAGAAATTTCCTGAAGCAGTCTACAACGAGAGATATACAGAAATTTCCTGAAACAGTCTACAATGAGAGATATACAGAAATTTCCTGAAGCAGTCTACAATGAGAGATATACAGAAATTTCCTGAAACAGTCTACATTGAGAGATATACAGAAATTTCCTGAAGCAGTCTACAATGAGAGATATACAGAAATTTCCAGAAGCAGTCTACAATGAGAGATACACAGAAATTTCCTGAAGCAGTTTACAATGAGAGATATACAGAAATTTCCTGAAGCAGTCTACAATGAGAGATATACAGAAATTTCCTGAAGCAGTCTACAACGAGAGATATACAGAAATTTCCTGAAACAGTCTACAATGAGAGATATACAGAAATTTCCTGAAGCAGTCTACAATGAGAGATATACAGAAATTTCCTGAAACAGTCTACATTGAGAGATATACAGAAATTTCCTGAAGCAGTCTACAATGAGAGATATACAGAAATTTCCTGAAGCAGTCTACAATGAGAGATATACAGAAATTTCCTGAAACAGTCTACATTGAGAGATATACAGAAATTTCCTGGAGCAGTCTACAATGAGAGATATACAGAAATTTCCAAAAGCAGTCTACACTGAGAGATATACAGAAATTTCCAGAAGCAGTTTACAATGAGAGATATACAGAAATTTCCCGAAGCAGTCTGCGATGAGAGATATACTGAAATTTCCCGAAGCAGTCTACAATGAGAGATATACAGACATTTCCAGAAGCAGTCTACAAGGAGAGATATACAGAAATTTCCTGAAGCAGTCTACAATGAGAGATATACAGAAATTTCCTGAAACAGTCTACATTGAGAGATATACAGAAATTTCCTGGAGCAGTCTACAATGAGAGATATACAGAAATTTCCAGAAGCAGTCTACAATGAGAGATATACAGAAATTTCCAGAAGCAGTTTACAATGAGAGATATACAGAAATTTCCCGAAGCACTCTACAATGAGAGATATACTGAAATTTCCCGAAGCAGTCTACAATGAGAGATATACAGACATTTCCAGAAGCAGTCTACAAGGAGAGATATACAGAAATTTCCTGAAGCAGTCTACAATGAGAGATATACAGAAATTTCTTGAAGCAGTCTACAATGAGAGAAAAACAGAAATTTCCTGAAGCAATCTACAATGAGAGATATACAGAAATTTCCTGAAGCAGTCTACAATGAGAGATATACAGAAATTCCCAGAAGCAGTCTACAATGAGAGATATAATCTGATTGGATACTTATTGTTATTATAACCAAGGTGAAAAAAGGCCACCATCCAAAGGTTTCATCCAGTATTTGAGCGGAAATGTAAAATTGATGTTGTTTTTTTTCTTTTAAAGTTCATTATTAGAAGCCTTCAAGCTTAATCTTTCACTTTCAATAAATTGAACATGTATTTGTGATGGTTGAATTATCTGCCCATAAGATTCCATGTTAAAGACCACAATCATATCGAGCCCCCCAACATGACCACCTTCCGAAATCCTATTCAATTTCTCGATTTTCAAGATTCGTCGCGCACTGACGGCATGTCCTTGCGTCTGGTAGGATATAAGCTCTCAAGCCACCGTTCAAATTATGTAAGGGTTTCGACGTTGTTCTGACCTGTAAGCAATCTAGCCTTTAAACAGCCATCGTCTATGCTTAGATTCACACGTCTGGAATATTTCAGTTGATAGGAAACGCGTTCGATTTTCCGACCAACTGAAATATCCCAAATGATTAAATACCTAAAGATATTGTTCTTTTAACCCTTTACCCAACGCAGACGATATCAAAATTTCTTATTTTAAATATATTTTTTTTTCAATTTTTCAAAAAATGTCAACAAAATCATATCATGTGACCCCTCATTGGAACGAGCTCAATTTTTCAAAATATTTCAACAAAACCATATCATGGTATGGTTTTGTTGAAATATTTTGAAAAATTTAATTTTTTCAACTGCTCAATTTGCATATTACGCGGTCGGATGCGGGCGATTCGTTAGGTAAAGGATTAATCAACTCAAGAAATATGTCTCAATCGAGACTTGATTTGACCGAAGGTCTCGTTGCCGTTCGTTATTCAGCTAAATATGTCGGTTATTTAAGAAATACGCAACTTCTCATTGACACGGACGAGGATATTTCACACTTAATTTACCTCCCCTATTCACAATCCTCATAATGTATACACTTTCTGGACGCTCTCTGTGTAGCCATTCACAGAGAAAAGAAACACAATCCAATTCTTACCATATCATTCAAATACACTCAACTGGATGACATAGTTGAGCTCAAAAATGGGTCAAAATGGTCAAATACTTCTCACTGAAGGGATAAATTTCCAATTTTCGTGCATCGGTAGCGATAAAACTATGTTACAGGAATTCTTCACCCCCCCCCCCCCCCCCGCCCCCACCCCCGAGGATTTAACGACATAAGATGAGCATTGTCTTGACAAAGGAAAAACGTATGGGTTTCTTATTCATTTTTTCAGAAGGATTTATCAAAGCCAATTTATACAAAAACATAGCTCGACGAGCTCGTTCCAAAGAGGGGTCATAATCTATGTTTTTGAGACAAAAAATGAAAAATATAATGAAAATTAATTGGCGATTTTTGTGAATAGCGCTGGCCGGTTGTGGCCGTTACGTTAGGTAAAGGGTTCATATTAAACAAGACCTTGAATGACTTTACCAATACTAATGGATTCATAGCACTGAATAATTACGAAAGAAGTCTAATCACAGTTTTAGTTTATGATTATACCGTGTAGTTCCACAAATTGTGTTAATATCTTGATGTTTTCAAGGCGAATTGAATACTTATTGATTGAAATATATATAACTGCAGCACGACAGAATATTTATATTTCTGTGCGTGAATAAACTTCACATTAAATCAACAGAAGTCTGCGCGCAAACTGCAAGTCATGTGAGTAAACAAATTGCCCATAACAGCATTGGATTTTTCACAAACTTTGACCAATGTCCTGAGGGCTGGGGTCGGATATATGGCTCTCGCGAAATATGACTACGTCATTCCAATTCGTTATGTAAAACACCCACCGGTGCCCAATGGGCAGAGGTGGCGGAAGCTCAGCAAAAGTAGATGGACACAAATTTTCAAGGATACCATGGTTCTGCCCAGTCGGAGAAAAGTTACAATCGTATATCGGTGAATGCACCATGGCACATTATAATCTTTCGTTTGGATGACCATGCCGCGGTGACCGAAGCGACCGAAGGTGGCATTCTTTGGTTAGTGCTGCTTGAATTTGCAAACAATATAAGAAGTAGGATAGCGATGGATCGGGCCTCATTGGCATGAGGGAGAGCCGGAGTGGGAAGTGACGTCATAGTCACCTGACCCAATGACATCATGTTGTGTTGTAATGATAACTCGCGTGAATGGCCATCTTGTGACTTCATTACCATAGTGATGCGTGGTGTTAGTGTGCATGCGCGGCGCGTGTTGTTAGGGTGATACGTGTTTCCGTCGTCCATTTTCTGTACTGGAGGCCGCCAGCTTGGTTTCTATGGTAGCACATGGCTGCTATGTTACCCAAAGGCTTACAAGACAGGAGTATGTTTGGATGGTATGTTCCTTTGTACAAGAGTAATTTCCCGATTCGTAGAATAACCCAAATAAACCCGACAATCCCTCCAAATCACCCAAAACTACTTTATTTGATACGGATTCCCCATTTTATTGGCTTAGCACATAGATCCCCGGGGTGAGTTCGATTGAACTAGAGTAATTTTCTGGCTTGGATACTTCGTAGAATTATCTAATCAGACCCCGACAATCCCTCCAAATCACCAAAAACAACGTTTATTTGATTAGAAACCCCAGATTGGGCATGTAATAGTAGCATGTAATGCTATAGGGCGCGTTCGAATGAATCGGTGTATACTCCAGTAGAGTAGAAGGGCATATCGTGTGGAATAGCTTTGCTTATTGTTACTATATTTAGCTTTTCTGGTCTGTTCTTGTTAGTTCTGACCCAATTCCGAGTACTCTTGTTCTTAGTTTTAGTTTAATCATATTGTATTTGCCACTATATACAGCATAAAGGATCGGAGAACAAGTTATCACAACTTACAAAAACTCCTCTCCTTGGACAAGAATAATTAACATTTGCGGCACAACTATATACAATATAGAAATACTAAGAATTAGTGTAGTCATCAGCTAAAGGGTTGAAGATTTGAAGATTTAGAGAGATAAGGATTTAACCGTTTTGAGCTCCGGTGGTATCTTCCACATCAATTCAGTAGAATTAGCTGGAAGGGTCTATTTTCATTATTTTAGAGCTGATCAATCAATATTTCTAACGAGGAGCCTTGGGGCCACACACTGGAAGCAGTGGTTGGTCAGCACTACTTAATTATTTAACATTATTTTGTCAGGGAAAATGGGGTGTTTCACGGGATTTGCCCGAAAAAGGGCCACCGGGGCTCAAAGTGTTAAAGAGTTATAGGATTAGAGAGTGAGAGTTCTTGTTTTCCAGATAATCCAATCAATTCACTTTACTGCAGGTAACTAACCAATCAGATTGCTTGATTTCCCATAATCTGTATGCAGAGTTATTTCCTTCGCCTCTATTATTCCCAAAGCCAATAAGCTATCTAGCAGTTACTGAAGTCATTGCTCGAACGACTCGAAGCCCATCGAGTAAATGAGCTTTAGAGCAATTGCTCGATCGAGTGACTCGACATATTGCTCGAACGACTCGAATCCTATCGAGCAAATCAGCTATAGAGCAATTGCTCGTTCGAGTGACTCGCACATACTGCTCTTCGACTCATTTCGGTATTTGAGGATACCTATGGTCTGGTATTGTATTATTTGTGGATACTTTTTGTAGGATACTTAACTAAGGATACTAATACTTGTTTGGCCCAGCTTTCTAGGCCACCTCAGGGCATACCTATCCCAAATTCCGCTTATAAGCTATCGAGCAGTTAATGAAAAGTCACTGCTCGAAGATTCGAAGCCCAGCGAGCTAAATGAGCTTTAGAGCAATTGCTCGATCGAGTGACTCCACATACTGCTCGAACGACTCGAATCCCATCGAGTAAATGAGCTATAGAGCAATTGCTCGTTCGAGTGACTCGCACATACGACTCTTAGCCTCATTTCAGTATTTGAGGATATTGTCGCGGGTTTATTTGGGTAATTCTACGAATCGAGAAATTACTCTTGTACAACGGAACATGCCCTCCGAACATACTCCTGTCTTGTAAGCCTTTGGGTAACATAACAGCCATGTTACCTGACCGCATTAATGTGCATGCGTTTCAAATATGTTTGAATACAAAAATTGGTCCACCATGGCTGATAGAAATGCCCAAATATTCCCCATTTAATCTATTTTCCTACCTATTTTCAACATTCTGAAATAGCAGTTTAACTTCATTACAAGTGTAGTACAGTTGGTACCACGAGTATTCATTGGACGGTAGCGCGGGTGGCTCAGTGGATAGGGCACTGAACTTCAAACGGAAATTTCCACGGTTCGCGCCGGACCAGCCGTAAATGCCTTGTGTCCTTGGGCAAGACTCTTAATCCCGATTTCCCACTTGCGGGCAAGGTGACGTTGTGTACTAAGGCGCACTGCACGTGGTCTTCTTGCCTTCAACCAAAGCTAAACCTACATGACCGAAATTAGTACGGTGGAAGCCTGACAGTTGCTCGCCGCTGCTTAACGGTACATCAGCTGTCTCTACCTGTAAAACTGTCCGACACGAGGCAACCCTGGCTGTCAAGAGGGTCGTTATTGCATTTGGGGACAGATCATTTGCCTCACGAGAGCATTTGAGTTTCAAAATAGTTACTCCTTGATATTGTTTAGGACTTTACATTAATGCTCTACATTCTTGGGTCACAATTATCAAATACCATTACACTGTTTCAGCTTCACATTCGAGCAATATTATTTATTTATTTTTTTATTTATTTATTTATTTATTTATTTATTTATTTATTGGGGTTTAAGGTCACATACTTATGCACAATGGCTAATCGTGACAGTGACAGTTTTACGGGTGGAGGAAGCCGGAGTACCCGGAGAGAAGCACCGAGAAACGACGAGCCAACTGTCAGCTCTTCAGCATTCTAACTCTGTAGTCCATTACACCCACGGCAAAGCGTCTTCGTTTGCGCGCACGGATACATGACTCAATTGTTGATTGCATAATTCACTTGTGAAGTTATCGTTTATAATGAAATCCGGAAATCGCAGTAAATCACACTTTGGAAAGAAATAATTTGGTTTATATCGCCATTTATTACACTTTGGAAAGTAATAATTTGATGTAAAACTTGACTTGTAAACTCACAAATCAAAACAGGATCGGAAATTCTATCAAAGTGGGTATCTGCAGAGGCGGCAATCATCCCTGATAGTACACGGTCCAAGCAGCAAGGTCATCTTAATTGAATCAGTTGCACACAGACCCGAAATTAGAATTGAAAGCTCAACTTGTATAGAGTATTCCAATATTCGAGAGGACGTGGCAGCTTGCAGTAGGTTGCAAGTTCGATGATATGTGAGACAGAGCTGGGCTCAATATTTGCCATGGTGATTGGTAATGTCGTGGTAAAAACCATTCCGATCGCCCAATTCTCATTTGGGATGGTGTTGACTCTTTATCGGACTGGCTCGCTTAGAGGCGTGGCTATGCGCACATCATTCGTTTCTCTTCGGATTTTTCCGATTCTAGTCATAAGACTTCGGGTGGGTGAAGGGAGAGACTGAAACCTCAGTTGTTTGCCGGAAAAAACTAACCATTCAGACTGGAATGTCAATACGCTCTTTAAAAGATAACTCCGCTCTTAAATATTAAATATACAAGCATGTCAAAGCGGGGAGAAGTGGCTTTCTCGCACAAAATGGAAAATCCCATAAAATTATGTATATAGAGAGAAAGTATTTTGGATGTATTGCGTGTTATCTGAGTAGTGTAAATTTATGTTATGAATCTTTCCTCCAGCTCCGTGTCCTTCAAACTTGGTTGGAGTTGGATTTGAATTTGGTGTTACGAAAACTTGAACGATCGAATTAAACCTTTTGAAACTTTGTTTACCCCTTTGAGACGTTAATTATTCTGACGTTCAAACGTCACTGGGAATTCAGTTTCTTCAACGTTTTTCAAAATGCGACGTCAAACGTCGGAAAGTACAAATAACAAGATATTTTTCACATTAGTGATTATCTGGTTGAGGGATTATTTTTTGTGGTCTGAATTTGTTATTCAAAACTTGTTTTATTATAAATTATTGGAGAGTGCCCACAGACACTCTCCAATAATTTGAAATAAAACAAATATATATTAACAAAATATTATTTATGTTTGACTGAATATGAAATATAAGCAAGGAAAGTGTTGGCTTTTGCTCTGGTATCCTCATTTTTTGAAAGCACTGATAGTGGCTTCTTTCACTTAACAAGCTAAGAAGTCTTGACTGCAGGATTATATTTAAGGAATAGTGCGTGGCTTGGAGTTGACTACGCCCATATAGTGCCCAGTGAGGTGGTGTAGTTCTCGCCGCGAAGCGGAGGGAACTACATCACCTCACTGGGCACTGTATGGGCGTAGTCAACGACAAGACATGCACTAATCCTTATATTATATCGAACACCCATCAAGAAAAAACATCTGTCCGATTTGTTAATCTATTACCAAGGTAGCAGCCCTACCAATCAGCGTCATATAGAAAAAAATACCATGTAGTTTCTAAAAAACATTTTCTTCCTCCAAAACACGGCTAACTTGGATTATTGATATGAGCAGAAGACAGATTTTGAATCGGTCGGCAAGGGTAAACAAAACATTTCCCCCAAACGGAACTGTGTATTCTAGAATCGCGCAACTCGCGAATGAAGACTACAATTTTCGAAATTTGACAACGCAGTTTGGTAATTTCCACACATTTGTCACACATATACATTACCGAATGGGTCAGCACGGGATACAAACTCCGAAGATTCAATTGAATTCCATTATTTATTCGTTTACTGCCCAAAACATACAATTAAATAGCGAAATAATATGAGCAGCGAAACAAACGATTTTTCATATCCGGACGCGTTCTCAAGAACGTTGGACCCAGGTATGGATCATTCTCTTCGAAACGAGATATGGATCATCTTCTCAAGGAATAAAATGAACGCCTCGGAAAATGTGACTTCAACAATGGAAAATCGATACATTTTTCCACCAAGATTTCTTTCCGGGTCGTTTTGTGGATGTTGTGCCTGTGTGAATCGATTTTTAAATTTAACCTGATCAGTTTTATTCGCCCAGTATGAAAAGAAAAATGATATAGTAGTGTGCTAAAAATAGAAAACGTGTAGTGCCTGGGTGTAGTGCCTGGTCAGTTCTGTGGATGCAAACTACACAAAATAGAGTATCATCTTTCAGCCAATCAGAATGCAAGGAAGTCACGTGAGATATAATATTAGTATTTTAAACTGCAATAACATTTGGCTCAACGGTTGTCACTGAGCACTATTCGGGAGAAAATAGGAATTGAGGTTAAAATTTTAAAAAATCGATAAATGATAACACAGCAAATGTCCACAAAGTATCAACCCGCTGTTTGATTTAGTACGTCATAAGACGTACACAAGTATCAACACGCTGTTTGATTTCGTACGTCATAAGACGTAAAAAGTATCAAAGGGTTAATGTGGTAATGCATAAAGTATTTCGATTGAGGTTTCCGCCGGAATTTATATTCACTGCTAACGTTGATGCCAAATTAATGTAGTTTGTGATGACACAAAATATGAACGCCGAATTTTACAAGTTTGCCAGTTGAACATAAGGATATTAACGTTGAATCTCATGTTTGTGTCGTGTTCTCATCCTTACGCGTTTCTCATAAATCAAGATGGCATCCAAGTTAACTGCCAAGTCCGACAGTCCCATAACATATAATGACTTAAAGATGTACACTGGTATGCTGTGCGAATTGTTACTGGTTTAACAAGATCTGCATCACTAGAACGACTACTTATCGAAGTAGGTTGGAAATCACGGAAAGAACGCCGTTATATTCATAAAATGAGTGCATTTACGTTGATACACTATTGTACGATCACCGAAGTTAAGCAACGTCGAGTGCGATTAGTAGTTAGATGGGTGACCATTTCAGCGACTGATTCGCGCTCCCGCGTTGTGTCCTTGGGCAAGGCACTTAACCCCGATTGCCTACATGGGGGCACGATTACGCTGTGTACTAAGGCGTACTGCGCGTCGATGGTGCGCATGTCTTCAACCAATCTAACCCTGCATGCGCCGCGGTGCAGCGTTTAGAGTTACGATGTTGGAGAGCTGACAGCTGCTCGTCGTTGTTCGGTGGTTCTCTCCGGGTACTCCGGCTTCCTCCACCCGTAAAACTGTCACGGTCACGATTCGCCATCGTGCATAAATATGTGACCTTAAACACCAATAAATATTTAAGTAACTTTTGTACGACGACTGTAGTGTTCAGACAGAGGTAATGCGGTCATCTTCACTGCCTTGCAGAACTTTATCAACGACCTCAAACGATTTGATACGAGTTGATGGAGGTTCTAGATAAAAAACGTCTTGGTGAACTATTGTCCTGGATGGAAAACGTCAACTTATCACGACAAACCGTTCTTGCAAACCGAAACCGATGCATTTCGGGGCAGACACATAGTTATTACGATTGTCATTGTATGGTAAGACACTGATTGATTACTGACGTCTGGTTCCCGCCTTCTAAATTTCATATTTTATGTCTCACTACAGGAGAAAACACCGTATCTCATTTTTACACCCTTATACTCTGAAATCAGTTGGGTTAAAAATCAACCCAAATTAATTGGATTGAGTGAATATGAGCTCAACTGGATTCATATACACTTAATACAGTTGATATGGGTTAATTTTAACCCAACTGATTTCAGAGTGTATTATTAACCGCTTACGCAACGTAACGGCCAAAAACGACGGCCATCGCTATTCTCAAAAATCGCCAATTAATTTTCATTTTTTGTCTCAAAAACATAGGTTATGACTCCTCGTTGGAACGAGCTCGTCGAGCTCGTTCCCTTAGGAGTCATAACCTATGTTTTTGAGACTAAAAATTAAAAAAATTAGTTATTCAAAAATTTGATTTGCAAGTGTCGTCTGCTTTTCATGTTAGGTAAAGGGTTAAACCAAATTCCATTATCTCATTTGGTTATTCAGTCTATCTTTTTTGTTTTGTTTTTATGTCTTCCATCGTGGTTCTCTCCGGGTACTCCGGCTTCCTCCACCCGTAAAACTGTCGTGGTCATGATTAGCCATTGTGCAGAAATATGTGATCAATAAATAAATAAATAAATAAATAAATAAATAAATAAATAAATAAATGTCTTCCATCTCTTATTTATTATTATTTTTTCTCAAAACTACTCATTTTATACATTTTCAAAAAGCTTTTTGCCAGTCCTCTGGACAGCGTGTTTATTGTTTATGGGAGGGGATGGGGCGGAGGGTAATCTACCAAAAACACAACTGTTAGATAGAAAAGAAGGATTAAAGAATGGAATTTCACCTTGAACGTCATGCATTTGACTGTGGAGCGACACAGCTGCAAGTAGTCATACGCCATAACCGCGACAAAATATAGTTCCATAATTTGGCGTTTTAAATACTCATTTCCACGTATTTATACATTTCTTACCGTTTGGATTTTAGTGGATGTTTGTAACAAATAAAATCAGGCATCGTGGCTTTGTTGATGTTTTGAAATAGTTCTTTTTTCACGCGTATTAATTCGACACAGATGTTTTCGGCGATAACCAATCAAAAAGCGTTGTTTTGAAATTGACCAATCAAATCAATTGAAGGTGTTATGAAGCACTTATTAATATTTAATAATTATTTTCCATACAAATTTATAATTTGTGACTTTTTTCGATTCAGAACCTGTCAACAGGGGAGCGGGCTGTGACAAGCATTTGTGATCTCTAAGAAGATTAAAGTGAAACAAAAGAATCTCAAGAAGGCTGAAGGAATGATATGAACAATCAAAAAGCAATGGAAGCTGTAGATATTAGCCGATAGCGAAGGACGACAGCTGGAAACGTGTGAAGAAACGCAGTGGCGTAGGAGATGGGCATTGTGGGGGGCCCCGGCTAGAAGGGGGCCCCCGTCTTGAAGGACGTCCCAACGCTGGAAGAAAGAGGGAATGGGAGAGAGAGAGCGAGACTGTGTACCAAATACACATAATTTCAAACTCTCACTTCCACACGACGTACTCTTTGTAGTCTATGTATTATTCTTTTAACCCTTTACCTAACGTAACGTCCAAAACCGGCCAGCGCTATTCTCAAAAATCGCCAATTAATTTTCATTATTTTTTTCATTTTTTGTCTCAAAAACATAGGTTATGACCCCTCGTTGGAACTAGCTCGTCGAGCTCGTTCCAACGAGGGGTCATAACCTATGTTTTTAAGACAAAAAATGAAAAAAATTAGTTATTCAAGAATTATTTTTGCAAGTGTCGTCTGCTTTTCAGGATAGGTAAAGGGTTAAGTGAACGCTACATCATTGTAGCTGATAGGGGTGAGAAATGAACAATATACATACATGGTGCCTCTCAAGTCACACATGTTGGGCGTTCGTGTGTGTGTCGTTGGATGGTGGGGGTGAAACTTAAAACATGTAATGAAAAAATCTACAGAGTCGTACTTTTAGAATCGATCCTATAGGCTATAGCTTCATTTATTTTATGGCATATGTACTACGTGAAATCCTGTATGCTGTGCACGGTAACAATACTAAATTTGCTTCCGTTTTAAAGGCAACCACCATAATGAAGATTTTCCGCTACGCCACTGAAGAAACGATAGAGTAAAGGCGGGATGATCTACGCGAGTGGTGCCAAAGCTGAAAGTACAAAAGGAATGGAGAATAAAATACAAAGGAGAATCGACGGGAAAGCAAACCCAGTCTCAATCTTCTGGTATTGGGAAACAATTCTCTATAGTCTGAACGACGAAGTGAAATATCTTAAAAGTCATCCTTACAAACATAGGTCAATGCCAGAATAAACTGATGTGTACAACGAAGATTAGATGATAATTAGGTGTTTTCTCAACAATTACTTGCTTCTTAACCCTTTACCCGACGCAGACGATATGAAAATTTATTATTTTAAATATAATTTTTTAAAAATTTTTAAAAAAATTTCAACAAAACCATATCATGTGACCCCTCGTTGGAACGAGCTCGACGAGCTCGTTCTAACGAGGGGTCACATGATATGGTTTTGGTGGAAATTTTTTTAAAAATACTATTTTTTCAACTACTGAATTTGCATATTACGCGTGCGGTTGCGGCCGATTCGTTGGGTAAAGGGCTTCTTAATCGGAAACTTCTCGTGCGTCTAATAATTTCCAGGGCAATAGCTTTATCGAACGGTCGATTTCCATGGTAATATTAGTGAGGAACTCGTGGGGGTAATTAATATGGTCTCCAAGGACAAGCAGAACACACACATGATGCTTATGTTGGGCCTAAATGACAGATATTGGATAGATATTACACGCGCAAGCTCTGAGGGTGGAAAATTCCAAAACAACCCGATGAAGAATGGCTTAACCCAACATGTCACTAAACCATCAGGCGACAAACTAGGACAGAATGCATTCTAGATGTGATAATTACGAATGATGAGTAACTCCCCGCAAGCAGGATTAGAATTGGTTGACGACAAGTGTAGTACGCCTTAGTACACAGCGCTACTGTGCCCCCACGTGGGTAATCGGATTGAAGTATCTTGCCTAAGGACAGAACGCAGTTACCCCTGGAAGGAATCGTACCTTGGACCTTTCGGTTTGATTCCAATGCTGTAACTACTGAGCCACTGTGCTCCCCGCTCGGCAATATAAATATAAGAAAGTCACTTGGGAAAAGTGATAGCTGTATTGTAGACTTCACATTCAATTGTTGGGGCGCGGTTTCGTCGCGGTAACCGGTTCTCGTCAGATCACCAAAGTTTAGCAACGTCGAGCGCGTTTAGAAGTTGGATGGGTGACCATTTCAGCGACTGATTCGCGCTCCCGCGTTGTATCCTTGGGCAAGGCACTTAACCCCGATTGCCTACGTGGGGGGGGGGGGGGGGGGGGGGGGCACGATGACGCTGTGTACTAAGACGCACTGCACGTCGAGGGTGCGCAGGTCTTCAACCAATCTAACTCTACCTGTGCCGCGGCGCAGAGTTCAGAGTTACATTGCTGGAGAGCTGACAGCTGCTCGTCGTTGCTCGGTGGTTCTCTCCGGGTACTCTGGCTTCCTCCACCCGTAAAAATGTCAACGACATGATATGACCCGGGTTGTTAATGTGTCGTTAAACCCTAATAATAATAATAATAAAACGTTCAATTGTTGTGTGAAACAATTGCAAAAAGTAAAGAAAAGAAATACACTGCGCGAAATTTCCAGCAGATGCAAGAGGTTGCCAGGGTAAACTGGGATGACTTTTTTGATGACTGGAAAGAATCAATATCCAGTGGAAGAGAGTCTGGTTTATTCTAGAGCTAGGTGCTTTTGGGGTTTTCCGGTTCGGTTCCGGTTTAGCGGAAAACCGGTAAAATCGAACCGTAACACGCAATAAAAACCGGTCGAAAGGTTTTACTGCTTTTGTGCATAAACTGATCAAATAACCGTACTGGGAGGGAACTGGACTAGTGATCAAACTGGACTCTCGCTAATATTTTAGACTGTAATGTTGTGGTAGCCTTTTTCAGGAAGTTGCTTACATGGCGTAATCAAGGATAAAGCACTCCTGGCGGTTAGAAGTTGTGTGTGTACTCTACTGCCAAATTTAGATAAACTGCTTCCATTTTAGAGAAATCGCTCACAATAAAATGTTAGGGGACAATTTAACCCTTTACCCAATGCAGACGATATCAAAATTTTTTATTTTAAAAATATTTTCTTCAAATGTTTCAAAACCATATCATGTGACCCCTCGTTGGAACGAGCTCGACGAGCTCGTTCCAACGAGGGGTCACATGACATGGTTTTGTTGAAATGTTTTGAAAAATAATACTTTTCAACTGCTGAATTTGCATATTACGCGGGCGGATGCGGCCGATTCGTTAGGTAAAGGGTTAAAACAACATACAGTATAGTCGCCGTGGACTGGCTGAAATCCACGCGTGGGCAGTTATATCCACGTATGCATTTACCAGGTAATAAAAATCATCATCAGCAAAATTTTAATTAATGAAGCACTCTGGTGTACCCGGTGCTTCATTGATTAAATTTTTGATGATTATTCCTGTAATTGGTGTTTGGAATCTAATATTATTGCGTCCGTGGAAAAATTGCCTCCCCATGGAAAGTGACCAGTCCACGGTGGCCGTAGTGTAAATTGTCCTCATTCCCGAAGGTGCATTCCTCGCGGTTAGCGGCGGAACCGCGGTGGCTCAGTAGATAGAGGTGCCGGCTGCAAGCCGATAGGTCCTCGGTTCGAATCCCACCTGCGGCAACCGCGTTGTGTCCATGGACAAGACACTTCATCTCCATTGCCCACGTGGGGGCACGGTTGCGTTGTGTACTAAGGCGTACTGCACGTCGATGGTGCACCTGTCTTCGACCAATGCTAACCCTGCTTGTGTGGAGTTCGTATGTTGGGGAGCTGACAGTTGCTCGCCGTTTCTCGGTGGTTCTCTCCGGGTACTCCGGTTTCCTCCACCCGTAAAACTGTCGCGGTCATGATTAGCCATTGTGCATAAATATGTGACCTTAAACACCAATAAATAAATAAATAAATAGCGGCGGAGCGAAGAGAAGTAGAACTCAATATGTATACATTTAAGGTGAAGAGTGTCTGTTTATTAATTTGCTTGCACATTTGCATGCCGTGGAATATATCCTAGAAGCGATTTTTTTCCTGTTAGGCAATCATCCCATTATGCGTTCTTGTATCTCTAGAGATAATTGTTTCTTTTCAATTTTCTAAGCTATAAAAGCATACAGAATATCTAAAACTGCTTTTTGATTTATATTAGAGAATTTCGTGTAAAACATTTTAGTACTGTGTGCTTTTGGGAATATAGCGCAACTGAGTTGCTTAGCAGATTTTTGCCGTAATTGATTCTTCAGCATTTTATGATATAACAGAAAAAGTGCGTTGGGACTTAATTGTGTGCTGTATGAATGCATTGCTGAGGTACAGTTGAAACTAGAAGTCCTGTCACAATTAGCGCAGTTATTCAACGCGCTCGTTACTGCAGAGGAATGAAGTAGTCTGAAATCCACAAGATCGTTTGCGCTGTGTTGTGCGAAATGTAATGCGCAATTAGCGAGGTCGGTAGTGAAATCACGAACTGAACCGATCAAACAGAAAGAAAATGTTGAGACTACACTGCAAAAAAATATAGGCTCTCTTTAGAACCAAAACTGGTTCTAATCTTGTCCCTGAGATGGAACCAGTTCTGTTTAAACAGTATTTATTTCAAATCAAATAAATTTATAAAGATTAACATTAAATATTAACAGAATTAAACATAAATTGAGGGGGTTTCAGTCGTAAGTTTAGAGCTTATACGAGGTTGTCTCAAATCATTATTAAGCAAAGGAGATATGAACAGTTGGCATATCGAACGAGTTTTGGTTCTATTCAGAACCAAAACTGGTTCGATATGCCAACTGTTCATATCTCCTTTGTTTCAAAATGTTTGGCGACTGCGTTGAATAAGCTCTAAGTTTACTGCTGAATCTACTTCTATGCTGATCTTGGTAAATTCATTTGATTTGAAATAAATACTGTTTAAACAGAACTGGTTCTATCTCAGGGACAAGATTAGAATCAGTTTTGGTTCTAAAGAGGCTTGAAATGGTACAAATGAGGGCAGCGAGATATGTAACAAATCGTCACCATAACACCCCGTCTGTTAGCTCCATGATTGAGAGTCTAAATTGGAAAGCCATGAAAGACCGTAGAAAAATACCAAGACTGACAATGTCACACAAACTTATCAACGGAACAGTCTATGTAGACACAACAAAAAGTCTCATTCCATCAGACAGAACATCACGTGGGACAAAGGTAAAAGGGTTCCAATTACCCCATCCTGTCGTACTGAAGTTAGGAAAAATTCCTTAGACCCTAGGACCATAAAGGACTGGAACACATTACCAAGTGCCAGCGTCACCACCAACATGAGTCTTGATAACTTCAAGACTCAATTACACAGGATTATTTAGCCATAGATCATGATGCTTTTAACCTCGCACTGTATTTGAAATGTATAGCACTATCAAACAAAAAAAAAATCAAACAAAAAAAACATGCGCATCTTCTCAAGTGGCAGAATAATCAATGTGTTGATGGTGGCCACTCATTGGTAGAAGAAGAAGTAAAGAGAACCTATATTTTTTGCTGTGTACAGTGTGTGTGGCATAGATTTTGCACTTGGTACTTATTTATAAGTTGTGAGGACAAAACACAAGAAGCACTTGCGAACTTCCATCGCATGGACCACCGGGTTGAACCCGGTGGTCCATGAAATGAAAGTTGGCAAGTGTTTCTTGTGCTCCTATGAACACTAATAAATATTTCTCGAGCAGAGAATATAATGTGCTGCGATGAAGTGGTAATCCACTCTCTTCATTCTATATATGGAGTCGGATTTTAATATATTTATACACCTGGAACTTAATTAAGCACCCCACTGTTTTTTTTTTTTTTCGCAGTGGTGTTAATACTTTCATGCTATCTTTCCGATGGCCAAAGTGATTGTTTGCAGAAAGAATGGTCTATTGACAATTGAAATACAACACAATGGTGAAAATATGCAGTATTTTAATGACGCTAATTACACATATCTGTCACAAATGTTTTTTAATGGGAAAATGTTCTCTCGACAAGAATGGTGCTGAAACGGTCCATGATGAAACAATGCCGGTAATTACTAACACAAAATGTAAGTTGTGATCTCCTGAACACAATAGCAGTGTCTGACGTCAGTAGCGAGTGTATCCGCCACGTGCCCGGATGACAGCCTGAACCTTCCTCCTAATGCTACCAGTGAGCCTTCTGATACGGTCCAGAGGCAACTGCTGCCTCTCCTCGTGCAATGTAACTTCCAAATCGGCCAAATTCGGATCCCTTGCTTGCACACGACGTCCATGAAATTCCCAGTTGTGTTTGAGGTATTCAAACTCGGGGTTCATTGCAGGCCAAGCTAGTGTTGTAATAGCGTTGTTCTGAAGGGATGCTCTCACAGTATGGGAACGATGTGGCCTTGCATTGTCGTTCATGAATACAGGGCGAGTAGCCAAACGGGTGGTTGTCAAAATGAGGCACCACAACCGGATTAAAAATGTCCCGGATGTACTGATGACTATTGAGATTCCCACGCACAGTCACCATATCAAGATTACAATCATGAGAAAGGCATCCCCAGATCATTACCGATCCTCCACCATAAGGACCAGCAGGTCTGGTGTTTCTGGGCAAGTACGCAGTATTTCTATGCCTCCACACTCTCATGCGACCATCTGTGACGGGCAGCAGGAACCCACTCTCGTCTGATCAATGGACTCTCCTCCACGTGCTGAGATTCCAATGTTGTCGTACAATACACCACTCCAAACGTCATCTTTGATGCTGATTGGACAGAGCTGGACAATTGATGGCCCTTCTGGGCCTCGTACCTAGTGCTTTGAGACGGTTTCGGACAGTTATGTTACACAAACGCCAGTTGGGGAGCCAAAGGCATTTCAAAACTCCACTTGAAGCAAAGGGTTTACGCCTAACGAGGCGCGCCAGACTCCGATCTTCCCGAGGAGAGGTCTTTTGGGGTTGTCCAAGCCTTGTTCTGTCCTTAACATCGTTGGTTTGTTGATGTTTTCGGACAAGTCTGCTGATGACAGAATAACTATAGTCGAGTTACATTCCAATAGCTTTAAATGACACGCATGTTGCATACATTGCATACATGCCAATAATTTGCCCTTCTTAGTGCCTCTGAAAGCCCCCAGATATTACTTGTGGATTATAGTGTTTTTTGTGACATTCGCGGGTAGCATGCTTCACGTGGACGAGGGGATGTGTTTGGGGTACCGGTACGCTACCAACCAGAAACATCATGTTTCACTGGATGAAACGTATTGCAAGACATAGCAATCATTAAAACATAACAATCAGTAACAGCCAGGGGCGTAGGAAGCTTATAATATTGAGGGGGGGAGGTATTGTGAACAGGAGCTTGTAGGGGACTGCACGGCCGCCTTTGGCGGAGAGTGCGGGAGGGGGGTACAAGGAAAATTTGTGAAATATGAACTACTGAGAGCTCATTTCCTCGCTTCTCAAGTGAAAAAATCAAGGTATCGTTGCTGTTAATTTTTGGTGTTTATACCTTTACCTAACATGGAAAGCAGACAACACTTGCAAAAAAAAATCTTGAATAACTAATTTTTTTCATTTTTGTTTCCTAAACGTAGGTTATGACCCCTCATTGGAACGAGCTCGACGAGCTCGTTCCAATGAGGGGTCATAACCTATATTTTTAGACAAAAAATCATGAAAATTAATTGGCGATTTTTGATAATAGCGCTGGCCGTTTTTGGCCGTTACGTTGGGTAAAGGGTTAAAGGAGGATGTATGTCAGAGAGGAAGATGTTAACCTGTTGAGAGTCAAATCAGTCAGTGACATCGGCTACCAACTTTTCTATGCACTGCAAAAAGTGTAGATCATACAGTTTTTATGTGCGCCTGTATGATGTAGAATATGCAGATGTATGTGGTTATTTTCGTGTAGATACTAGATATGATTTAGAAAGTTTTGGAAATGTTGGGGGCGGGGAGTAAATACCCCCCTTACCCCCCCCCCCCCCCCCCCCGGTTCCTACGCCACTGGTAACAGCAACTTCACTGTGATGAAACATTTCAGGGTGTGCTTAATTAAGTTCCCGGTGTATTTACGTCATTACCTATGAATTACCCCAGTAGAGGTTAGTAATGATGTTAATGATCTATGTTTACTAGTATAGAATTGTACAGAGTTGATCACGCTGTTTTTCAACAGGAATTAAAGTACACTAACGGTACAGTTTGACAGGGACAGAAGTGAACATACTCAGCGCGCAATTTACTTCAAAATAGTGCACAATACAATCACGGGACTTCCAGTTTCAACTGTACATTATTTGTTATTTATTTATTTATTTATTGGTGTTTAAGATCACATACTTATGCACAATGGCTAATCGTGACCGTGACAGTTTTACGGGTGGAGGAAGCCGGAGTACCCGGAGAGAACCACCGAGCAACGACGAGCAGCTGTCAGCTCTCCAACATCGTAACTCCGAACTCTGCACCGCAGCACAGGCAGGATTAGATTGGTTGAAGACATGCGCACCACCGACGTGCAGTACGCCTCAGTACACAGCGTCATCGTGCCCCCATGTAGGCAATCGGGGTGAAGTGTCTTGCCCAAGGACACAACGCGGTTGGCGCAGGTGGGATTCGAACCGAGGACCTCTCGGCTTGCATCCTGCACCTCTACCAACTGAGCCACCGCGCCCCCCCCCCCCCCCAACATTATTTGTTACACAGGCCTTTGATACGGTACACCGCCCCATGCAACCCGTTAGATTTTGATGTACCCTGAGCCACAAGCTCAGGGTACATAAAATTCTGACATGGTAACCGGGGAGTGTACCTTTTCAATGACCTATATAACGAATTTGTCATACCGGAAAATAACTGAAGGTTACAGTACACTACATCTAGTCAAAAGCGCCCCCTAACGGATTTTTACAAACATTTAATACAGCATAAAATGAAGGAGATCGGCTGATTAGGGCAATATTTATTGATTTTGAAACCCTCAATAAAAATGTCTCAGTGTCTATGTTGGGAACACTTAAAATATTTGCACTAGCTATCCTTTCAAAATTATGAGAGTTGATATATAAGGTGAGGGGGGACAAGTAAAATATTCCTGTTCAATTGAGTGCGAAACTGGATAGAACATGTAGTTGGGGAATTGCCAAATTTGAATACAAAAAACACACGTCAACATTTGTTGTTCATTTTTTGAATAAGATGATATACAAGGTGGATACAGGACTGTTTTCTTACAAATGAGCTTCATGAAGTTAGGAGACAGGAAAAT
Organism: Pictodentalium vernedei; assembly: GCA_031216915.1. Taxonomy (NCBI): domain Eukaryota; kingdom Metazoa; phylum Mollusca; class Scaphopoda; order Dentaliida; family Dentaliidae; genus Pictodentalium; species Pictodentalium vernedei. The sequence continues at coordinate 75,146,658 of CM062297.1, forward strand.
GTTTACACTGTCGCCAGTGCAGAATCATTTAGTATATTGTAAACTGTAAAATGTTGCGAGAGCAGTGATTTTCTAATCTCAGCCCTCTTCCTTCCTGGCATCCAAGCGAAAATAATAACAATAATAACACTTTGGCCGGCCGCTGATTTGTCACGGTTCTCACGTGAGAATGCCTTGGTTTCCTTGTGCTCCCAACTTCCTCCTTATTCCCACGCCTCTTCTCTCCTCCGAACATTCGGAGACAAACTGTTTGATGACATTCCCTGTCCCAATCTTCCCAATTTCTCCGATAAGCATACTAACCCTCTCCTTTGTATCACCCAATAACCACATTTCTTTCATTCTCCCATCTCACTTCCCCTTTATACTCCTAGTGCATCTTATTCTGTTAGACTGGTATTTTGGTCATTCTAGTAGAAACTTTTCCAGGGTCTCCACCACGCCTAAATTACACGTCTGACGCTCATTTTTTATTGTTTTCCCCCAAGTTCCAGGAACCGCGACCTAAGCTTGAACAACAGCCCCCCCCCCCCCTCCCTCCCCCCACCCACTCCAACAAAAGAGGTGCCATCAAGGTACTCTTCAAAACCTGGCTTCTCTTTATCAAGCAGGCCATCCAAAGACATTTTTGATTTGACCCCCTCTCGCCAATTAAGGTTACCATCCTCCATGATTCTTACTTTGACGATTTTTTTACCCTGGGTTGTCCCTACATCCGAGATCTCCAGACTTGGACAATCCAACCTGTCTTTGTATTTGAAATCCAAAAATTCTGGAGCATCAGTTTACACCATCGGCAGCCGGGAAGATTTAAGAAATAGTTCAGATAACAGAATTTCATTAACTCTTTAAACCTTGGTGGTATCTTCCATATTCGTTCAATGACAGCAGCTGGAACACGCTAAAAGTGTTAAAAACTACACTTGGAGTGCTGTATTTAACACTTACTGAGTGCTGAACTGGCACTTTGCTCAAGTGTAGATATCCCAGAACCTGACAGGTGTTACAATAATACCACTTGACAAGTGTAATGTCGCGACACTTAAAAGGAAACAACGCATATGACGCGGATCAGGCTCGAACTCTCGAGCCTGATCCGCGTCATCTGCGCTGTGTCTTTTTAATTATGCACCCACCAAGCGCAAATCAAATTATGGACGATTCTAGAAGAACCACCAATGCTAGACACATGGGAAATGCCATCCATTCAAGTTTAAGATGTCTGACGATTGTAATGTCTAAGTGCTTAAAGCATTGCACTTTGAGTATTAAAATCAAACCCTAAGAGTTAGAATGGGTTTAACACCTTGAAAGTGTCAGTTTTAACACTTTAGTTTTTGGTGTGAAGAGTCCATGTTCATTATCTAAAGGTAGACCAATTAATATTTTCAACGTGCAGACTTGGGGCTGCACGTTGAAAATATGGATTGGTCTACCACACACATGCACTTAGCATTCATTCTATTTAATGAAATTATGACGTATCATGTTCCTGGCTGGAGTTCAAAGGGCTAAGTCAATCCTATCCGAGAACTGTGTCACAGGGCACTTTTGCCTGACATATTCAAATATTGTGTGTTTTTTGTTCATTCAAATATTCACGAAACGTTTCAGCTGCTGAGCTATAATTAACCTTTGTGACAGCTAGCACTAATTTCAGGATGTGGGGCTCGCAAATCTGTTCATTTTTACTTGTTTTTGTACATTTCAAACCGCACGTAACTTTATTTTTGGAACGCAGTTATCTTCTTGGTTCAGGTTTCAAACGTGTTTATCTCCCTTGACTAGATAGAACGCCTTGTGATTTTGCCACGGACGAGGAGGCAGTCGCTTGGTGGAATGTATGATCTCTTTTGGATGTTTTTTTTTTTTACAGTGATGATCTGGTCACAATAAATATAATTACGAATTGTCACCACAAAACATCTAGTCCAGCGCGAACCATTGTGAAATTGTATAACAGAGAACAAGACTATGTAACAAATATAACAAGGCGAAATTTAAAAAAAAAAATACTTCTGAAGGTTTTAACAAAATAGAACCTATATAAACTTCAACAGTTTCATACCCATGTAGGTATGTTCGTCAACTGAAAAGAAAAAACATATACAACAGAAAATGAATATCCCCCACACCCTCCACCCCACCCCCACCCCACCTCTTCAAAAAGTCATAGCGGAATTATTTACCACAAAGTACAATTATATATGGATCCTATCGGGCAGCTGCTTTGTATTATTCAAGGCTATTCAGCGGTGGTGTTTGGAACAAATCGGGCAAAAGCTTACGCAATCATACTATATGTTTTTTAGCACTTAGAATCCTAAAAGCAGGGGCGTCGCGATGATGCCCGATTGTGAGAGGGGGGGGGGGGGGGCATGACTGAAGTCCCGACTGAAAAAATATTCCAACTCCATTATCAAGATGATGTCGCTGGAATATTTGTCAGTGGGTACGAAAGTTATAAAACTCAAAACTTATTTCTCGATAATAGCCTATACATGTACAGTACGTCCGCCGTGGATTGGTCACTTTCCTTGTGTGGGCAATATTTCTACAGACCCAATATTATGATTCGATTTCAAATACTAATTATATAGGAATAAACATCAACAATTGAATTAATAAAGCGCCAGGTACAACCCGGTGCTTCATTAATTAAAATTTTGCTTATAATTTTTATTACATGGTAAAGGCATGCGTGGACATTACTGTCCACGTGTGGATAACGACCAGTCAACGTCGACTGCACTGAAGTCGTCGTGATGTATGGGTTTGTCAAATTATTTAATTAGCGCGCACCGGACTCAAAACAGGTCATGCTGGGCCCCAACATCCCGAACCAACCACATATCTCCTTCTGTATGAGACCGACTGTGTGTGTGTGACATGAGTCCAACAAGCAAATATAGTCCCGAAATAAAGTCAGCGATGATCAGTAAAAGCGAATCAATATCTTGGACTTCACTACAGACGGAAATGTTCCGACTGAAAAATTATTGAACGGGTGTCATACACTCCTAGACCCCCACGCTCATAGTTACGCCCCTGCTTGATCAGAGCTCAAAATAAGCGGCGTCGCGTCGCTTTTTGCTATCCAAAACTTGCAAAAAGCTACACAATGTTAAATTATGTATAGCATTTTGCGATACAAGATAATCAACTGCAGCCTATTAGGCTGCAGTTGATTATCTTGTATCGCAAAATGTAAATGAAAATTTGCAAACAAATTTGAAAACTAGTTCACTGATGCTTTACTTCTGATTGTGGAACATTCCAGGCATAACTCAGATTAACTCTCCATCAAGCATCATTAGCAACTTCATATGTAAGATGAGTTCTGTGGGTTTAAATACTTCCTGTTTTTACAACATTTTGCATAAAATGTCCATTAAAAATAACTACAAGCCCATCAAATTAAAAATACCAACTTCCATTTTGATAACTCTATTAAACAACCAAGACGCCATTTATAACAGTATACAAGTCCATGCAACCCTTATAGGCAGTTCAGTTAAAAAAACATAGTAAATGTTTCATGTGCTGCAGATCATTTGGAAATGCCCAGAAATAGATGGAAACTATTCTATCTACTTAGAAGAATTCAATATAAAACAGCATAACATAACTCTGGTATACAAAAATTGCTATGTAATTTTTACAAAATGCTATTCATGTTTTTGAAATGCGTAGCACTTTGCTACGCAAAGAAAAAAAAGTTATTTTGAGCACTGTGCTTGATATCCTTGTCTACTCGAACGTGATGTAATACAGAAGATGTCCTGCGACTACCGGTCCGAAACTTCCAGGTCGCGAAACTTCCGTAAGTTATAACGTTTTACATTCCGGAAGACGAACAATTTAAGCAGTTGTTTCTCGTCGGGGGAGGGGTGTCTTTATGAAAGTGCCTATTCCAGCATGATGCGGTTAAATCCATTCATTCGGATTCAATACATACCATATCTGTGATAGATACAATAGGATATTGATATCATCATTCTCACAGATTCAATTTTTCTTTTATGGAGCTTTTCATGGCTAAAGGTGTCATGTCTCATTTATAATAATGAGTTATTGATTTCTTTTTCAAAATACTCAACCTTGTCCATCGATTATTTGTTAACGGGACAGTAATAATCAGGGTTTACTGTCAACGTGTGACCACTCGGTGATGCTGTGACAGCGACATCGGTTTAGAAGTTTGGATCTGACTCAATCTGTGTGGGGCACTGGCGGCTATTTGTGAACTCACATCGAGTTGGCTTGCTACTCTTACCACGTTCGGACTCATTCTTGTATCCTCGAAGCATCATTTTGCGTTACAATAGTTTTTGTGTTCCAACATTATTGTAATGATTATTTTTATAACCTCTTAACTCACTAGAGTACAGATGAACCCCTGAAACCTGTTGTAACAATGACAATACTTCAAACCGCATTGTTCCCACCTATAAATTAGGCCTGTTAACTCTTTATCCAACGTAACGGCAAAAATCGGCCAGCGCTATTCACAAAAATCGCCAATTAATTTTCATTATTTTTTTCATTTTTTTTGTCTCAAAAACATAGGTTATGACACCTCTTTGGAACGAGCTCGTCGAGCTCGCTCCAAAGAGGGGTCATAACCTACGTTTTTGAGACACAAAATGAAAAGAAATTAGTTATTCAAGAATTTTTTTTGCAAGTGTCGTCTGCTTTTCATGTTAGGTAAAGGGTTAAAAACGTCGCACTGTCGTCGCGTCGAATTCAATTGAATTGAATTCGACGCGACAGTTGTGCAGCGTATATAACCATTAAATGAGAGCAGACGAACTTCAGACGAATCTTCGTGTCAGCCAGACAAATTCCCAAACTTGAATAAGATCCATATTGGTTATAGACGACGCATCACCGTCGACTCCAATTAAATGCAAATGAAACGACAATGGCATGCTAATCGGGAAAACCACCAAATGCCGTGACGTAATTTACAATTTTCAAGAACGTTCGCAGAGGAATTGAATTCGAGTCGACAGTGATGCGTCGTCTATAACCAACACGGATTTAATTCGAATTTGGGAATTGTTTTTCTTCTTTGGTTCAGGGTGGGTGTTGGTAGGCAGCCTACTAAGCTATACAGACACTACTCGGCAAACTTTCTTTTAAAACACCACGCGTCATGTTACCCCATTAAAGCATAATAAATTGCAAACAAATATACCTGTATATGCAGGTCAAACAATATAAAGCTTATATGAAGGGCAATCTCCAAATGAATTCAGAGCGACGATGGATAAATATAATTTAGCCATAATAATAATAATAATAATATACACATTTATATAGCGTTAAAATTATAGTTCAGAAGATATAGAACCATATTCTAAGGCGCTGTACGTGTTACTGAGCTCGTGCAAATATACAAACGGAATATATACAGTATCTTACAGTCCAGAACATCACTTATAGGCTTTTTGAAACAGGTATGTTTTGAGATCTTTCTTGAAAAGGTTGACATTTGACAGTCTTTTTCGGTGTTCTGATAAATTATTCCACAAGTGAGGGCCAGCAAATGAGAATGACCTATCTCCAAATGTCTTACACCTATGTTTTGGAACATGTAGCAGCATTTTACCATCGGACCTCAGGTTGTATTGACACACATTCTTGGTATTAAGGAGTTTTTCTAAGTTGGCTAGTGACATGTTGTTTTGTGTCTTAAAAACTAATAAAGTTTTGAAAATTATTCTGTACTTGACTGGCAGCCAGTGCATATCCTTCAGGACAGGAGTGATGTGTTGAGATCGTGGTCCCCTACATACCACTCGGGCTGATGCATTTAGTACCATCTGCAGACGAGAGTACTGATATTGTGGAAGGTTGAACAGTAAGGCATTATAATAATCCAAATGTGAAGTTACAAAGACATGAACTAGGGTTTTTGTTGAGTCTTTGGTGAGGAACTGTCTTATCTGTTTAACTTTGTATAGACCTCTGAAAGCCTTATTGCACATATTTGAAACATGTCTGTCCATAGACATGGTAGAGTCGAAGAAGGCACCAAGATTACGTACACTGTTACTTGCACTGATGTCGGAATCTCATACCTTCACTGAATTGATGTCAACTTTAGTGAGTTGTTGTCGTGAACCAATTATTAGGAATTCAGTCTTATCATCATTTATCATTAATTTGTTTGAACTCATCCATGTGCGAATGTCCGAAATACATGATTCAATAGTTTCTAGGGCTTTAGTTTGATCATTGATTGATGGTCGAAAAGAGAAATAGACCTGTATGTTTCCAATTGCATAGACCCCTTAATATAATGTATTCCTATACGTCTACACAGTTAAAATATATTTAAAGATATCACATAAGAATTGTGTGTAGACACAAACATTGTGAGTTGAGGTCGTGTGTCAATTGAATCCGGTGCGACGGTAGTGCGTCCGTATATATCAAATGAAGATTTGACGAATTTCAGACGAATTTAATTCAATTGAAATCTACGTGACGGTAGTGTGACGTGTATAACAGGGCTAACGCAACTAGAAATTTAACCACTTCCAGGGGTTATTCGCCATCTTTGGGAGAATTTACGTTATCTGTCCTATTTTGGGTAGACGAGCTCGTTCCAATGAGGGGTCATAACCTATGTTTTGGAAGCAAAAAATGAAGATTTTTAGTAATACGAGGATGTTTTTTCCAAGTGCCGTCTGCAACTCAAGTTAGGTGATGGGTTAAAAAGTCATACGAAGTGGCTAATTTGTGCGTGTGTGTGTCATGTGATAAATAGAATATGAAATGAGTGTTTTTCTCATATAATATTTATGAAACTCGTCCGAATTTTCCGTTTGGGCTCGCCAGAGGCTCGCCAAAACGGAAAATTCTTAGACTTATTTCATAAATACTATATGAGAAAACACTCATTTCATATCCTCTATGTATCTAAAAACTATCTGTTGAGGGACCTGCTTTGTTGCAGTAAAACGTGATTAAAGTCAAAAAAAGGCCGCCAAGAATTAAAGAATTAAATTTGTATTTGAATGAGGAATGAGATTGTGAAATTTGAAATGGGAAAAATCATGCCAAAATGCCGTTGGATAAGGGTCCCATTTTCAGACTCTGTAGACACCCAAAAACGATCCCTGGCTTCAGTCTCGTCTGACAGCTGAATGAGCTATGCCAAACGAGGCTGAATTCCTATCTGTGTTGTTGGGAGACTTTGCAGGATGAAATTTTTAATTTTTTGGATGTCAATGTGTGCAGGGCACTTTACACTGACCTAATCAAAATCCTAACGAAAGAGTTCTTGGCCCTTATAATCGTCAACCATTTACCCAACGTAACCTGTGGAGTAGACACGGAGGTCTTGTGGGGCTTGCCCCCCCCTCCCCCCCCCCCCCCAGATTGTCGCTGCCCCTAACATGGTGCCCTATGGTTATACAAATTTGCAAAAAGTCTAATGGAAAATATACGTTTTAATACCCGACTTGATTGATTAAAGAGAAACCATTTCTTTTAGACAGGGTGGAAGATAATTTCATAGCTTTGGTCCGGCAACGGCAAATACCCAATTGCCAACATAACTTAATTTAGATGTGGGCAGATCCAAATTGGATTTGTATCATTATCGAATAAGCCTGTACCACATGTGACTGATAAGAAAATGAGACAAGTAGAGTGGTGCATATCCTTTTATGCATTTAAATATAAGAAGACAAAAAAATGAATCGAACTTTCTGCTGAATCGGAAGCCAATAGAAATCAAAAAGGACCGGTGTAATATTAGTTATCCTTGTGTTTCCCAGGGTGTATAGGAATTTACACCGGTTTGGGAACTCGAACATCCTGAGGCGAAACCGAGGGTGTATGAGTTCCCAAACCGGTGTAAACTCCCATACACCCTGGAAAACACAGGAATAATGGATTTATTTTTAGGAATTTTGATGTACTTAACTGGTGGAGTGCTACGTGATGTACTTAACTGGTGGAGTGCTACGTTATTTTTGGCCATCAAAATTTGTTCATGTGTCTTTGCCTTGTTACAATTTATGGGAGAGTGCCAAGAGGCACTCTCCCATAAATTCCAGCAAGGCAAACCCATATAGACAAAGTAATTTCACTTCTAAGGTAATATGAAGCGCATTCACAGAATATGACACATTTAGGCTGGGTACCTGCTCTTCATATTAAACCCATGATAGTGGCTTCTAGCACTCTAACAGTTAATACTGTAACCTAAATTGTGGAAAAAAACTGACAGAAAATTTGTGAAGTGTAAGTTTCTTAATAAAACCAGACAAATATGGATGTCATTGGAACTGGCTCAATGAGCTAGTTCCAATGTCATCCATATCTGTAATATTTTATTGCACATAAATATTAAATTTCCTGTGTTTTTATTTTTGTTTTTACATAACCGAGCAGAAGGTATGAATTAATAATTAAAAATGGGAACTTTTTTTAGCTAGTTAATGTGTATTTTTGTTTTTACACTGTGTAAAAAAGCTGCTGTGGATTGCAAGTTACACCGTACCTCTCAGCCAATCAAAACGCAATATTTTGTTTCATTTGGAAATAATGTGGAGATATTTTGAGACCGGGTGATGATGACAAACCAGCCAGGAGCATGGTCTGTGATACCTGCTCTTTGTTCCAGTCCTTCAGTTTGAATGGTGTCGAACGTCGCTCATTTGTCCAATAGAACATCCATGGATAAGAAAAAGCCATTTTTCCCACTTATAGGCGCCGTTTCGGGGCTGCAATTCGACCTGTGTGCAGACTGGAAGACTTCGGATAAGCCAATGGCTGAGAGCCGCTCAATAATCTTAGATACGAACGCGACATTAGAGACAAGTCAGTAGTTTTTCAAAATATCTCGGCCCAGCGATGATTTTTTTAGTCGGAGCATGACAAAAAACACGCTTTATGTTCGTAGGAAAGACGCCTGACTGTATAGTGAAGCAATGACTTGTTTTATAATTCCGAAAGACATACTTTTAACAACCATGTCGGAATGACATCTAACGCACTTGTTCAGATGGTGCCTTGGATATGAGCTTATGGGTATCTTCGAGTGCTGAAGGTTTGAAATAGGTAGGTTGGTTTGTATAGGTGTGGGACTACATTACAGTCGCCGTGGACTGGCCCCAATCAACGCGTGGGCAGTAATGTCCACGCATGCGTTTACCAGGTAATAAAAATCATCAGCAGCGAAATTTTAATTAAGGAAGCACCGGGTTGTACCCGGTGCTTCATTAATTAAATTTCTGATGATTATTCCTATAATTAGTGTTTGGAATCTATTATTAATACGTCCGTGGAAATATTGCTCACCAGTAGAAAGTGACCAGTCCACGGCGGCAGTACTGTAAGGTCGTATCATTATGGTCTTAGTGGGAATAATGGACAGCGGAGTAGAAAAACGCTTCTCGTTTCTAAGTTTCTAATTCAAGGATATCGTAAAGCTTTTCAATTTTTTTTTATCAGTTTTAAACGTTCTTAGACCACATTTACAACAAAACCTCAATAGACGAATTATAACAATCCTCAAACACAATGCATTGCGAAGAAACGGCATCAAAATTGAAACAAGATAGCTGCCGTTAACCGTAATTCCGTTTCCAGTCCGTTTTTTGGTGATGTCTCTTAACCAAAACATTGAAAATTGCACGTGTTTCGATTTTCACTCGTTAGAAATTTTAAGTGTAATTATTGAGTTTGAGAGAACTTTATGCGTGTTTCTATCCGCAAATGCCTTAATATTGTTCACAAGATCGTTAACTCCTCTGCATCAACATAAACTTCTTAAAATTTGCTTTAAAAAGCGAACGTTGTAGATCGCCCTCCTATAAACAATTCTGAGCTGTTTTTCATAGTTCGTCCCCTGAGTTCCAATGTGTTCTGCACTGCAAAAAAATATAGGTTCTCCTTAGAACCAAAACTGGTTCTAATCTTGTCCCTGAGATGGAACCAGTTCTGTTTAAACAGTATTTATTTCAAATCAAATAAATTTACTAAGATTAGCATAGAAGTAGATTCAGCAGTAAACTTGGAGCTTATTCAGCGCAGTCGCCAAACATTTTGAAACAAAGGAGATATGAACAGTTTAATAATGATTTGAGACAACCTCGTATAAGCTCTAAACTTACGACTGAAAACCCCTCAATTTATGTTTAATTCTGTTAATATTTAATGTTAATCTTTATAAATTTATTTGATTTGAAATAAATACTGTTTAAAAAGAACTGGTTCCATCTCAGGGACAAGATTAGAACCAGTTTTGGTTCTAAAGAGAACCTATATTTTTTGCAGTGAATGTGCCTACTGGCACATAGAACACATCGGAACTCAGTGGACGAACTGTTGTCGATAATCGATCACCAAGAGAAATCGAAAGCAAGGTATGCAGAATGACGGTATCGCGAGCGCGGTGGCTTAGTGATTATGGCAGTGAACTTCAAATTTATGAATGTCAGTGGTTGTCACTTTGAGAAGTTACATATCGTTTGAATAGTGTATTCAAAAATGTTCAATACAAGAGGTGCGCTGCTTTCTTCATGCACTCTCTATTGAAAATCAGAAACGTCATCGCACCAGGGCTAAAAAAGCGGTGTCGCGTCGCTTTTTTCTATGCAAAACTTTCAAAAAGCTACACAATGTTCAACTATCTATAGCATTTTGCGATACAAGATAATCAACTGCAGCCTAGTAGGCTGCAGTTGATTATCTTGTATCGCAAAATGAAAATTAAAATTTGCAAACAAATTCGAAAACTAGTTCACTGATGCTTTACTTCTGATTGTGAAACATTCCAGGCATAACTCAGATTAACTCTCCATCAAGCATTATTAGCAACTTCATATGTAAGATGAATTCTATTGGTTTAAATTCTTCCTGTTTTTACAACATTTTGCATAAAATGTCCATTAAAAATAACTTCAAGCCCATCAAATTAAAAATCCCAACTTCCATTTTGAGAACTTTGTTAAACAACCACGACGTCATTTGAAAATATCCAAGTCCATGCAACCCTTAAAGGCAGTTCAGTTAAAAAAAAACATAGTAAATGTTTCGTGTGTTGCAGACCATTTGGAAATGCCCAGAAATGGATGGAAACTATTCTATCAACTTAGAAGAATTCAATACAAAACAGCATAACATAACTCAGGTATACAAAAATAGCTGTGCAATTTTTACAAAATGCTATTCATTTTTTGGAGGGAGCGCGGTGGCTCAGTAGGTAGAGGTGCAGGCTGCAAGCCGAGAGGTCCTCGGTTCGAATCCCACCTGCGGCAACCGCGTTGTGTCCTTGGGCAAGACACTTCATCTCCATTGCCCGCGTGGGGGCACGATGACGCCGTGTACTAAGGCGTACTGCACGTCGATGGTACGCATGTCTTCAACCAATCTAACCCTGCCTGTGCTGCAGTGCGGAGTTACGATGTTGGGGAGCTGGCAGCTGCTCGTCGTTGCTCGGTGGTTCTCTCCAGGTACTCCGGCTTCCTCCACCCGTAAAACTGTCACGGTCATAATTAGCCATTGTGCATAAATATGTGACCTTAAACATCAATAAATAAATAAATAAATTCATTTTTTGGAAATGTGTAGCATTTTGCCACGCATAGAAAAAAATGTTATTTTGAGCTCTGCATCGCACTGAGCTCAGAATTCGTAAAAATTGACGCAAACAAGCGCAAAATTCATAAGAATTGACTAATTAAGGCCAATAACTCTGTAACGAAAAATTGGGCCAGGCCAAGTTTCGAAGTTGCTTGAGATATTATTGCAAAAGACCTGTGTAACAAATAATATTAGTCAAATCGGAGAACGTTTGTTCACGTTATTGCGCTAACAGTGTGAGGATGTCCGGACGACAGCCCGTCAACACACGCTCGCACGCAGGCCGACCGTCGCCAAACCATAGGTCTCGGTTGTTAACACAACTCTACCAAAAAGGAGGCCTGAAAAAAAGCAGACTATCATTTGCAGAATGAGGTCCCCAGAGAGTGAATTTGATGATGCTATCCCATACAGTAGGCCAATTTATCCGTTGGGTACCTCTTTCTGTTTAGTTTTGAGACTCCGATTCAGATCGAGGTTCACAGAGGGTAAATGTAGTGATGCTACCCTGCTGTGCAGGGTAGAGTCACTAAATTCACCCTCTGGGGACCTCATTTTGCAGATGATAGTATGCTTATTTTCTGGCTTGCCAAGAAGGAAGCTGCTGGAAAAGAATACATTCAGTACAAAGTATTTGATAGTTGTATTTGCATGCCGTGAGAGATCATGTGTATCATGATACCTATCGTATCAAGCAGATTGAATTGTGTGATACATATCGTATCGTTAGGGAAGCATGTCGTTGCTGCTCAACTGGTTAGGATCCAACCGTCGGCCTTTCGGTTTGAAGTCCAATGCTCTAATCACTGGGCCACCGGGCGCCCTTCTGTAAACCCTGAAACTCTTGACCACAATGCATAATTAACTCCTTACCTTACACGAACGGCAGACGGCACATGCAAACAAAATCTTGAATAACCCTTTTGTTTCATTTCTTGCGTCAAATACATAGTTTATGACCCCACATTGGAACGAGCTCATTCTTAGGATGTCAGGTTTACGTTTGCCGTTCTAGACGTCTTACGGGCGAAGTTTGCAGTAATGGTCTATTTAACCGTTTACCTAACACGAAAAGCAGACGACACTTCCAAACAAAAATCTTGAATGACTAAATGTTTTTTTCAGTTTTTGCGTCAGAAACATAGCTTATGACGAGTTCGTTCGTTCGAATGAGGGATCATCAACTATGCTTTTGAGACAAAAAATGAAAAATAATGAAAATGTATTGTACTTTTTGTGGTCGGTTTTGTCTGTTACGTTGGGTAAAGGGGGGTTAACGCGTACAAACAATGGGGCGCTGTCATTCAGTGGTTACGACATTGGACTTCAAACCGAATGGTCCACGGTTCCATCCCCGCCAGGGGTAACTGCACTTAATCCCGATTGCCCACGATGGTGCATGGTGACGTTGTGTACTTACGCGTACTGTACGTCGATAGTGCAGCTGTCTTCAACAAATCGTCGCCTGAGTGCTAGAATGTTCTATGTCCCATAGCACTCAGGCGACGAAATGGTAACCCTGCTTGTATGGAATTAGTACGTTGAGGAGTCTGAGAATTGCTCTCCTCTGCTCGGTGATTCTCTCCGGTGCTTCGGCTTCCCCCACCCGTAAAACTGTCCGCCACGAGCTGACCATGACTGTTGAAAGTGTCGTTAAACCCCAATAAATAAATAAACTGAACAAATATTAAACTGAGGAAGACTTATGGCGTAGATATTGTTTCTAGACAATTGTCGTCTGCCTTTGCCTTTTCAGCCAGACGACACGTGACAAGCAAGAACTTCTCGAGTTCTCCGTCTTTTGCTGCTCACTATAATTGAAAGCATCTGTGGCAAAGCATTTACCCATACAACATAGGAAACTGGTGGACTCGACCCATTGTTCTCTATATGACTGGATTGCTGATATGTCCAACGGTCGTCGTATATAGAAAGTGTCACCACCGTCGCTATCCTGGGACCGGATGTTGCTATAAATAAACAATTGCCAACAAAAACAAAATTCTTAAAGGTTTTCATTTCTCCGACACCTCGCAGTCGCTGATTGGTTTTTAAAGAAAAAACTCTGATGTCTGTGATAAATGAATATGACGACGGTGTTTAGGTTTTCCGCGGCAATACAAACTGTATGTTATTATTGACAAAAAAAAAACGATTAAAACTACCAAGAATGGAACGTTGTTATTTGTCTTGGTAGTTTTCGTGCTATATAAACACCATGACGTTTGATGACGTGAAAGCTGTTACGCTGTGACGATGGTCGCAGCGTAACAGCTATTGCGTAATCAAACGTCATAAGTCGGGAGGAATTATCGCGTTGATTGACCTGACGCCATCACGAATGTGGAGGAGGGTGTAGGTTTTCGTGCTATATAAACACCATGACATTTGATGACGTGAAAGATGTTACGCTGTGACGATGGTCACAGCATAACAGCTTTCACGTAATCAAACGTCATATGTTGGGAGAAATTATCGCGTTGATTGACCTGACACCATCACGAAGGTGGGGAGGGGGTAGGTTTTCGCGCTATGTAAACACCATGACGTTTGATGACGTGAAAGCTGTTACACTGTGACGATGGTCACAGCGTAACAGATTTCACGTAATCAAACGTCATAAGTTGGGAGGAATTATCGCGTTGATTGACCTGACGTCATCGTGAATGTGGGGGAGGGGATAGGTTTTCGTGCTATGTAAACACTATGACTTTTGATGGCGTGAAAGCTGTTACGCTGTGACGATGGTCACAGCGTAACAGCTTTTCGCGTAATCAGACGTCATAAGTAGGGGGAAATTATCGCATTGATTGACCTGACGACATTGTGAAGGTGGGGGTGGGGATAGATAGGACGTTTTTTTCAATTCAGTTGTGTAGAGACCAGACACTCGACATCAGGCTACTTGGTGTTAAGAAATTCCTAATTCAGGTCTTCGCAATGCAAATTTTGCTAATGGAAAGAGTCTTGGACCACTTCCGAAATGGATGGATAGAACCGTGCAAACGAATGTAAGTTTTGTATTTCTTGCGAACAGAAATTGATTGAGAATTTGTGTGTGAGTGTGTGTGTGTGTGTGTGTTGCAACTTATTGCGATTGGTACTGTATGATCCTACCGTCCATTGTTGTAATTAATAAATCAAATATTCCGTGCAGTGGTCTATGAAATAAATTTGCATTGGCCACCACACATTGATATCCACAGGGGTATAGTTACATAAAAAGAATATTCATGAGATGGGAATGTAATGGATTGCCTCCAGCATTTTGACCTTGGAAATATTTTTTTCTTGTCTGTTTCAGTAATTACGGATTCGGAGTAAATTGTGTTATCCTGGTATTTTATCCCAAATAAATTGTCATAAATTGTATTCAATAGGCCTAGATTCTGGGGTTCTGGCAAGAGAGTACGCCAGGAACCATATACGTCATATGGATAAACTGTAACATTTGCGAAATCTCCAGTTTCACTGTGTGGAAAACAGGATCGTGACGCGACAAACACTTCAGAAGCATCCTGATGGGTTGGCATAAATGGGGTTTAGTTCCACTGTCCGAAAATGTTGGCATGTGTGAAGATCGCCATATAAGCAAAAACTGTCAAGGTGGGTAAGTGCCTAGTCTAGTTAGAGACTAATGGGATTGGAATTAGCATGGGGTGGCATGGTCAGATACTATTTATGTTAATATAGATGAAATTACACGTTGTCGTTATTTTCAGCATTATTTACGTAAAATTCCATCGGAACTATACGTTTTGTGAGATGACGACAATATCAAGCTATATTCGCTTGTAAAGATTCGAAAGGAAACGAATCGGGCAGTTAATTTATCTTCTATCCATCGCTTTGTGGTATACAGAATATCGTAAGGGTCCTGCAACAATTTGTTTTCTCCATTTGTATAGAATAGTTTTTCAGTGTCTAGAAATATATTTTTCCAACCAAGTGAATGTTTTAGATAATGAGTACTGGTGGGTGGGTTCAATAATTCTACGAGTGGTATTAAAATTTATTATACGCTTGTTCCACGAAATCCCCATTTACAGCGGGGGGGGGGGGGGGGTCGCAAAAAATGCCAGCATACAAGGTCCGGGTTGGTAGGTCCGAGCCCCAAAGTGCAGTTTTTGCCGGTGTCATCCAATTTTTTGCCAAATATCATGTTACAGACAAGTAATTACAACCAAGGTGAATTCAAGTGCTTAGATTCAAAACTTAGAACAGAATAGACCATTGATAATGTGTTTTGGGCTCCATGTTAGAATTTTTTCCCCGTGTTTTACACTTCATTGGTGGTTGGGTCCTGTTCTGGGTCTGGCACTGGAGTCGAGATGGCTTGGAAATTCCAAGTTCTTCATTTAAATTTGTTTGGCCGGGATATTTAAACAATCAGATTCGAGTCAAAAATTTACAAAATAAAAATAACTTTCTGACTGCTTGTTCAAACAATTTCAACAAAACCATATCATGTGATATGGTTTTGTTGAAATTTTTTGAAAAATTTGAAAAAATGGTATTTAAAATAATACATTTTGATATCGTCTGCGTTGGGTAAAGGGGAAATGGAGCAATTGAGGGGGAAGTTAGATAAGGCGGGATTTTCAGTGGTTGCCCCGATGAAGGAAGTATATGATGATGGACAGAAAGCATCTTCTAGCTTGAAGAGAAGGGCAGTGGGTTGTAAAAAGAGGACCTGTGATGTGGAGGGTGAGAGTGTAGTTAACAGAAAGGTACCTATAAAGGAGAGACGGGGGAACCTAGAAGTCTTAGAGAGGATAAAGGAAGGAAGTCTAAACGGTGTTTACAGTGGGGGTCTGGGGATGAAGAGGATGATGATGATAGGGTGTGGCAAGACGAAAGGCGAGGAGGGTGGGTGCCGGGAAACAAGAAGGCAATGTGGTCAGTGGTGGGTGTGTTTTGAAAAATAGGTTCAGTGTGTTGGGGTGGCAGGTAGCTGGGGGTGGTGTTGAAAAGGTGGTCGGCGATGGGGAGAAAATGTTATCGGGTGGAGGTGGTGATGTAAGTCAATGCAGGAAAGGTGCAATGGTTGATAGTAGAAGGGGGTCTAAGCGAAGCCAGATGTCAACGTGACGTCGAAAGCTTAAGAGTGAGTTAGTTTGGAAATTACAAATGAATTTATCTACTCTCAAAATTCATTAACTGTTTACCACATACGAATAGCAGATTTCTCGTTGTCTGTATTGTATCCGGAAGCGTTGAAGGAACACGGAAATCCTAGTACAAATACACAGAACCGCACATATACATTTGAATGGGTTAATAATTATCGCACTCGATTGCTTTGGCCCAGGATATCACGAGAGCTGAAGCAATCGAGTGCGGTAATTCTTAACCCATTCAAACGTACGTGCGGTTCTGTATTTATCATACACCTCCCATGTAACAACCGGTCTACACGAAAATTGAACTAAAAGCACTTTTCAACTGGATACCAGACATCACTGTTAGTTGGCCGGACACCAACCCTAATTTGCGTTTTAATTTTTACGGCATTCAATTGGTCGAAACCAATGGACGCCGATCAGTGTCACGGTCACGATGATCGAGCTTCAAATATTGGCTGAACTGCAAGGAATAACACAACAAAAACGTTTTAAGGAGCTAAAAATTTTATAGATAGCTAATAAGTTTAGCACACTCCATCATTATACAGTAAGTGGAGAGTGTATTATCACTAAATCACCCGCAGAGTGGAGATTCCACGCAAGCAGTAATTGCAAATTTGTTGCAAATCATAACAAGTACAAGCAAAGTTTCAGCCAATGGACCTCCGGGTTAAACCCGGAGGTCCATTGGCTGAAATATTGCTTGTGTTTTTAGTCAATATATACAAAATTTGAAAGTTATAGTTCGGGTGATAACCCCACTCCGCGGGTGATTTAGTTACAATCCACTCTCCACGTACTGTATGACCAGTTGTAGAAAGTGTTTGTCAAGGAACAAGCAGTCAGAATGTTATTTTTATTTTGTAAATTTTTGACTCGAATCTGATTGTTTAAATATCCTGGCCAAACAAATCTAAATGAAGAACATCTCGACTCCGGTGCGTTCGACCAATGATGACGTATGTCAGGGCAAAGCCAGCCTAAATATAGGGGCAAGGGGCCTCATATTTAAAGATATTGTAAGTTCAAAATATATTCCGCATCAAGGCGAAAAACCCACGTGAATTTCACTTCTCTGTAAAGCTGGACATAGAAAAAAACACACGTGGTGTATATCCAGCTTTAGCGCAGGGACCCAGGGGAGAAACGGTATGTTAGATAAGGTCTAATCTCATTTATCGTCACGGTCAATCAAGATACGAGATTTTAAAACGATAGAAATGTCTGTCGTATCGTCACCCGATCATTAGTTATAGCAATGCGTGGCAGGAACAAATCACCGTTAAAGTCACGCGTGAGATAACTTGTATTGATTCTGCCTCGATACACGTCATCTCCCACCGTTTTGACAGGTGGACAGATGAGCGTCGGTCCACCTGACAGTTTAGGGTAAAAAGTATATATACCTGGAAGAGCAGAGCATTAGACACACACTTGGGGTCACACACACGTTGGTGAAGTCCAGGACAGGCGGACTCTGTTTCCTGGCATAAGGGTACCTTCGATCACAGGACCCTGAAACGGCTGGAATCGCCAGAGAGGGCATTCCATGATTGATTTAGCTTAACGTTGATAGGCGGCTACGGGGCCGAATTCGTGAGAAGGAACATCCCAGGTGGAACGTTAAAGTTTAGATTGTCGAGTAGCAGGTATCGTCCTGCAATAGTCAGAAGTGTAGGTTAATTGTATTGTGCGTATTAACCCTTTGAAGCGTCAGCCTGATTGCGTTCTGAGTAGTTTATTTTGCTGTCGGAACATCGTAATACCGACTGGAGATCGGTGTGAGTGACAATTTCGCCCTAGCACAAAAAGGGGCATCTGTGAATCGTGAATTCAACCAGGAACGGTGGATATTTCAATAGGACTTTCACGGAGGACTTTCAAAAGGCACATAAGGTATGAGTAGACAATATCTGACCCAAATCAGAAGTACGGTGGTTTATAGATGACGAACATTGCTGGTCGGAACCCTCCGACAGCCAGAGGTACAGTTACGCGCAGACGTTGACATTTGAGCCTAAGCGGGTGAAGCTCTTATGGCGAGCTCACAGTAATAACATTTCAGATTTGTGAAGCTCTTATGGCGAGCTCACGGTAGTAACATTTCCAGTGTGTAGACTATAGTGCCAGTACAGGGCTATAGAATGACTATATGATTGTTTAGAATTATTTAACCGTAGTGACCCATTTTCTGTGAAAAGAATTGAATTGTTGATTGTTGAAATATTGAAACGGATTTATTTTTATGTGTAAATAAAAGAATCGTTGTTACTTTGAATCATTCTTTCCATTATACAGCCTAAAGTGATTAGGAATCACACCTAACGGAAATCGAACCCATTTCAGGCCAATTTGGCAGAGAAGGAATCACGGCGTCGGTCTAACTCAGCTCTCTGCGCCGAGTTCGCGACACTTGGATTCCGACCCTCCACGTTGGTCTAATTTTCCCGCAACTTCATCAGCGGGACTAAATAACCCCACGTCAGCCCAGGCCTTACGGGGCCTTAGGTGTCCCCTGACATTGATTGGCGAGCGCTACCAGGATATTTCTAAAAGGTAAAAAATGGCTATATGGAAATTTTGTTTTATTTTAATGGCGGTTCTGTTTAGGTTTTGACGAGTTCGGTCAGTTGATGCCGTTCAAGGGTTTAATATCGCAATACAGTAGTCCCCAAAAGGATACTTAATAGCCACTATAACTGCGGTAGGTTTCAGAATATTTGGTGCGTTTAATTACGTTAAATTACAGAGGTAAATTAAGATTAATTGCCATATTTTTTTTTTTTTTTCCTTCTTCGTTCTTTCTGACGAGTGTTGAAGATAGAAAGAAAAAATCAAAATGGATGTTGTGACACCCCTCGCCCAACTGGTATCATTAGGCAAGGAAATGGGCCTTGAGGGGGCAGAACTTCATAAGTTCGTTAAAGATGAGCAGAAACGTGAGGCCAAGGAGATTGCCTTACGTAATGACGCAAGAGAGAGAGAAGCCCAATTAGAACGAGAGCGTGAGAAAGACGCAAGAGAGGCGAGGGAGAGAGAAGCCCAATTAGAACGAGAGCGCGAGAAAGACGCAAGAGAGGCGAGGGAGAGAGAAGCCCAATTAGAACGAGAGCGTGAGAAAGACGCAAGAGAGGCGAAAGAGAGAGAGATTCAATTAGCAAATGAGGCGAGAGAGAGGGAAGCCCAATTAGCAAGGGAGGCAAGGGAGGCAGAGCGAGAGCTCGAACAACAGAGGCACGAGAGAGAATTAGAGCTCCTCAGAGCAAGGGCCGATGTGGAGAATGAAAGTCGGCGCTCAGGGGATGGGAGTGCAGGGGTAGCAATTCATGCCCCACGCCCCCATCTCGCTCATTTCAATGAAAACACAGATGACTTGGACTCGTACTTGGAGAGGTTCGAGCGTTTTGCCTCCAGTCAAATGTGGCCAGAAGACACATGGGCTATGTGCTTGAGCCCTTTGTTGTCAGGTAAAGCCCTCGAGGCTTATACCAGTATGCCTCCTGCACTTCTTAACGACTACAGTGAGCTGAAGAATGCCATCCTTCGGAGATACCAGCTCACTGAAGAAGGATTCCGGACCAAGTTCCGAGAAATTAAGCAGGAGAAGGGAGAAACAGTACCTCAGTATTTTACCCGAGCTAGGCGGTACTTTGACCGCTGGACTGATCTCGCAGAAGTGAATGAGTCATATGGAGCCCTGCGAGATCTATTTCTCCGGGAGCAGTTTTTAACTACATGCTCCAAGGAGTTGGGCCTGTTCATCAAGGAAAGGGGTCCGCCCACCTATGATGAGATGGCAACTGTGGCAGAACGCTACATCGAGGCCCACGGTGGGAGTGTAAACGCACCCAAATTGGCTAGGGGTGGGGCAAACGGGTTGGCAATGGCACCCGTAAGGCAACACCACCCCGACCCTCCTGCGTCGCAGGCCAGCCGGAAGAGGAGCGCTCCCAAGGACACCACTTGTTTTATCTGCAACAAGCGGGGTCATGTTGCCAGGGATTGCTGGCAGAAGCAGGTAAGGACCACTGGGAACATTAGAACACCTCAGCAGGGGGCCGGGAACGCCGCGCCAAGGGGTTGGAAGCAAGGTGACCGCGTAGATCCAGGGCCCAGTAGACAGACGGCAGCGTTCTGTCAAACTATCGGTCCAGAACACAGTCCCCTCCGGGAATGTATACAAGAGGGAGAATTGAGGCTGGAAGGCGGGAAGGTCGTCCCGATAATAAGTGGCATGTGTGAGAGGCTCACAACTTCGCAGGAGAAGGTTGATATGCCAGTGTACCCAGGGTATGTGGGACAAAGGGAGATCCGTCTGCTCCGGGATTCTGGGTGCTCCTCTGCAGCGGTTAGAAGGCAACTGGTTGACGACAAGCAATTGTTGGGGCGTGACCATTTGTGTATTTTGATAGATGGGACCGTTAGAAGGTTCCCCATCGCGAGGATAACTGTGGATACCCCATTTTATTGTGGCGAATTGGAAGCCATGTGCATTGAATCACCTGTGTATGACCTGGTCATAGGTAATATCCCAGGGGTGAGGGCAAGCCCTGATGAGTTATGGTCCGGGGGTAGGGGGCCAAGTGATGGCCCAACGAGGGCAAAGGAAGTTCAAGTCGGTGGGCAAGGACCCCCGGCGGTTGCACTCGGTAACGTACCGAGTAAGGAAGGGAAGGTTCCCAGGGGGAACCAGTCCGATGGTCCTGGGGATGGCCCCTACACGACGAAATGTCGCAAAGTTTCAAGAGGGACGACTCCTGTCCAATTAGGGAGAAGGGGCCGCAGGCGGTCCAGGCGAAACGCCAAACAGCGAGGGAACCCAAGGGGATCATTGGGGAAAGACCCTCAAGCAAATTTATGTGGGGGAGTTGAGCGCCCCAAGAAGTCGGTGTCACCCGTGTGGAGAGGGGAGGCCAGACCCACGCAAATGGCTGGGCAAACTTCCCCAGAATTGAGAGGGCACGGGTCAACACAAGTTGAGTATGTTAAAGTGGATGGGACCGCTAAGGTGGGCGTCCAGGGGACCGAGAAAAGGGTCCACAAATCAAAGGAGAAGCATCCTAGGTGGCGGAGACCACGTAGAGAGTGCCGGGGGCGCACAGCGCCCAATGGGCGCAAGAAGTCGTCGCAATGGACCGGGGGGTCGACGGCACAAGGGCCAAGGACGGCCAGTGTCGTTCGAACGACGGTAATCGCCGGGACGAGTGAGCCTGGGGGATATAGCGCCAAGGGAAGCTCTTGGGAATGCGACAACGACAGGGTATGGGGACCCTGGTGGAATACCCGTAGAAATGGCGGGGCGAGAAGTAGGGGTGTGTCAAGGGTTACCCAAGGGGATACTGGGAACCGGGCCCCTACCAATGGTCGGTGGTTATAAAGAAGCAATAGTTGGGTGGCTGTGGGCCTGGTGTCTGGGACGGGGGCTCCAGTCGCAAATATTTTTGTGGGTGAGGTGATGAGTTTCGTAAACCCGGTGTTAAGGCCCGGAAGAAATTTTCTTATTTTTAGTATTATTATTGCTCTGACTGCCGACTAGAGTTGTTTGTGAGTGCGAATGTGAGATACTCTGCCCTGTCTGTCGCGTGTGCGTGGACGGGGAGCCTGTGTGTCGAGTTTTGTAAGTGTGGGGCACAATAACTCCGTCTGTCGCAAAGGCGCGGTCGGGAAATCCGTGTGTTGAATGTGTGAGTGTGTGAGGAACAAATTTTAATCCCCTGGTTGAGCTTGGCGAGGGTGAGGCTCGACATGATGCAGGGGTCGTTTGCCCCTTCACAAGTCATAGGGGAATGAGAGGCGAGGTTACACTCCGTTGGAATTAACCCATCTGACGCAAAGGCGCGGACGGTGTTACTCGTCGGAGTGAGTGCCAAGTGAACTGTTTGCAAAATGGGCGAACGTGTATAAAAATGTGTATGTTTGGGTGTAAATATATAGTATTACAGAGAGAGAGAGTGCTGCAAATCTAAGAATAAGGCTACTCTCCATATGTAAACCCGCAAGACGGGAACATGTGGTAGCGAGTGTGTCGTGGGAATCGACATGGCCGACGCATGAGCCCGGTCATGACCCCCCACGACCACTAGGGTACAGTTTTGTAGTCTTGAACATGATGGTAGATCGTAAAAAGGTGTGAGAGGCGAGCGTGCGTGGCTTTGCCCCTTGCGTTTTAAGAGATACACAGGGTGTTTCTCTCGGGAAGGGAGTTGTCAGGGCAAAGCCAGCCTAAATATAGGGGCAAGGGGCCTCATATTTAAAGATATTGTAAGTTCAAAATATATTCCGCATCAAGGCGAAAAACCCACGTGAATTTCACTTCTCTGTAAAGCTGGACATAGAAAAAAACACACGTGGTGTATATCCAGCTTTAGCGCAGGGACCCAGGGGAGAAACGGTATGTTAGATAAGGTCTAATCTCATTTATCGTCACGGTCAATCAAGATACGAGATTTTAAAACGATAGAAATGTCTGTCGTATCGTCACCCGATCATTAGTTATAGCAATGCGTGGCAGGAACAAATCACCGTTAAAGTCACGCGTGAGATAACTTGTATTGATTCTGCCTCGATACACGTCATCTCCCACCGTTTTGACAGGTGGACAGATGAGCGTCGGTCCACCTGACAGTTTAGGGTAAAAAGTATATATACCTGGAAGAGCAGAGCATTAGACACACACTTGGGGTCACACACACGTTGGTGAAGTCCAGGACAGGCGGACTCTGTTTCCTGGCATAAGGGTACCTTCGATCACAGGACCCTGAAACGGCTGGAATCGCCAGAGAGGGCATTCCATGATTGATTTAGCTTAACGTTGATAGGCGGCTACGGGGCCGAATTCGTGAGAAGGAACATCCCAGGTGGAACGTTAAAGTTTAGATTGTCGAGTAGCAGGTATCGTCCTGCAATAGTCAGAAGTGTAGGTTAATTGTATTGTGCGTATTAACCCTTTGAAGCGTCAGCCTGATTGCGTTCTGAGTAGTTTATTTTGCTGTCGGAACATCGTAATACCGACTGGAGATCGGTGTGAGTGACAATTTCGCCCTAGCACAAAAAGGGGCATCTGTGAATCGTGAATTCAACCAGGAACGGTGGATATTTCAATAGGACTTTCACGGAGGACTTTCAAAAGGCACATAAGGTATGAGTAGACAATATCTGACCCAAATCAGAAGTACGGTGGTTTATAGATGACGAACATTGCTGGTCGGAACCCTCCGACAGCCAGAGGTACAGTTACGCGCAGACGTTGACATTTGAGCCTAAGCGGGTGAAGCTCTTATGGCGAGCTCACAGTAATAACATTTCAGATTTGTGAAGCTCTTATGGCGAGCTCACGGTAGTAACATTTCCAGTGTGTAGACTATAGTGCCAGTACAGGGCTATAGAATGACTATATGATTGTTTAGAATTATTTAACCGTAGTGACCCATTTTCTGTGAAAAGAATTGAATTGTTGATTGTTGAAATATTGAAACGGATTTATTTTTATGTGTAAATAAAAGAATCGTTGTTACTTTGAATCATTCTTTCCATTATACAGCCTAAAGTGATTAGGAATCACACCTAACGGAAATCGAACCCATTTCAGGCCAATTTGGCAGAGAAGGAATCACGGCGTCGGTCTAACTCAGCTCTCTGCGCCGAGTTCGCGACACTTGGATTCCGACCCTCCACGTTGGTCTAATTTTCCCGCAACTTCATCAGCGGGACTAAATAACCCCACGTCAGCCCAGGCCTTACGGGGCCTTAGGTGTCCCCTGACAACGTATTTTATTTAGACGGGTTCCTTCTCTTTTTACGTTGGAAACGAAATCGGACGTATTTTGTATCACCACATGTGCGATACAACTTTATTTTCATCGTACAGGTAGAACAGAAGAAACCCCGTGTTTTATATTCATAGGTGTGTGATAAAAGGACATCAAATTACATCAACGGTAAACTGAGCGCATACCCCACAAAAAGTGGGTAAACAAATAGACCATAACAGAATCGAATTCTCCCAACAGAATGAAGTGAAAAGTACCTTGATGGCACCTTTGGGGGGTGGGGGGGGGGGAGCACTGTTGTTCAAACTGAGGTCGCGGTCGCTGGGGCTAAGGGGGAAAACTAGGAAAGACGATGAAAAGGAGTGCCAAATGTGTAATTTAGGCGTAGTGGAGACCCTGGAACACTTTCTACTGGGATGTCCAAAATACCAGTCTAACAGATTAAGATTCACTGGAAGTATGAGGGACATGTGGTTAGTGGGTGACACAAAGGAGAAGGTGAGTTTGATTATCGGAGAGATTGGCAAGAAAGGGGTACGGGAGGCCATCAAGCAGTTCATCTCAGAGTGTTGGGAGGAGAGAAGAGACGTGGGAATAGAGGGGCAGATGGGAGCACGACATTAACCAAGGCCTTCTTACCTGATAAATGAACCAAATCAGCGGCCTGCCAAAGTGTTATTATTATTGGTGGCCTTAGAGCTTGGGTGATTATGTTATAAATTTACTTTAGTTATCCCATAACAACATTTACATGAATAAATTAACCTTTTTAGCCTTGACGATCTGAATGGTATCGTCCTATGCACTACTGTATTCAGTAAAATGGGTGAGTGTTGGGGCTCGGTGGCTCAGTAGGTAGAGGTGCAGGCTGCAAGCCGAGAGGTGCACGGTTCGAGTCCCACCTGCGGCTACCGCGTTGTGTCCTTAGGCAAGACACTTCACTCCCATTGCCCACGTGGGGGCACGGTGACGTTGTGTACTAAGGTGTACTGCACGTCGATGGTGCACTTCTCTTCAACCAATGCTAACCCTGCATGTGTGGAGGAGTTAAAATGTTGGGGAGCCTGTCAGTTGTTCGCCGTTACTCGGTGGTTCTCTCCGGGTACTTGAATCCCAATAAATAAATGGCCGAGTGTGTTTCGTAGTTGTGGGAGGTTCAGTAATATTTTATTCCTACAGCCCAGTAGGGCTGTAGGATTATATTATTACTGATCCTCATGCCCAGATAGGCGTCTATTGTGCGGTCTACGAGGGTGCGCGGTGGCTCAGTGGTTACGGCAATGGACTTCAAGTCGAAAGGTCCACGGTTCGATCCGCGCAAGGAGAAACTGCGTTGAGTACTTGGGCAAGACACTTTATCCCGATTAATCACTTGGAGGGGCGGGGAGGGGGGGACGCACGGTGGCGCTGTGTCCTAAGGCATACTGCACGTCGATGGTGCGCTTGTCTTCAACCAATGCTAACCCTGCTTGTGTGGAGTTCGTACGTTGGCGAGTCTGAAAGTTGCTGTCCGCTGCTCGGTGATTCTCTGCGGGTTCTCTGGCTTCCTTCACCCGTAAAACTGTGCGGCACGAGGTAACCCTAGCTGTCGAAAGTGTCGTTAAACCCCAATAAATATATAAATAAATACTCAAGGACGGTCGACTTTTGCTTTCAAAACAACGATGGATACCGTGTTGAAAGGGTAAAGATAAAAGACTTGAATATTCAAATTTATCCGTTGAACCTAATGGAAGCGTTACGTCGTGACTCCATTATGAAATGTAATAATGTTTGTGACATAACAGCTGGGCGGGGGCGCGGTGGCGTCGCGGTAATCGGTTGTCGTCAGATCACCGAAGTTGAGCAACGTCGAGCGCGATTAGTAGTTGGATGGGTGACCATTTCAGCGACTGATTCGCGCTCCCCGCGTTGTGTCCTTGGGCAAGGCACTTAACCCCTATTGTCTACATGGGGGCACAATGACACTGTGTACTAAGGTGTACTGCACGTCGACGGTGCGCATGTCTTCAACCAATCTAACCCTGCCTGTGTCGCGGTGCAGAGTTCAGAGTTACGATGTTGGAGAACTGACAGCTGCTCGTCGTTGCTTGGTGGTTCTCTCCGGGTGCTCCGGCTTCATCCACCCGTAAAACTATCACCGACATGATATGACCCTGGCTGTTAATGTGTCGTTAAACCCTGATAAATAATAAATAATAATAATAAATAACAGCTGGGGTGACGGTACAGACTTTTGCAGTGTTAAACTGGTGCGGAAAAGTTACCCTTGTAGGTAATAAATATCTCAGGCTTGTTATTGTAATAATAGACTGTTATTTTTGTGATACCCGTTCTGTGATACCCGTTCTCTGAACAAAACAAGATTCAATGGTTACACGTCGACTTCATATGGTGCTCTTGACAACACAAGTTTGAATCAAAATGTCTGTCGTTTTATTTTTTTTATTGAAGTGACATGTCTTAGAATAGAATATATCTGCATGTCTTTGCCTTTGATGATTAAAATGTTTGTGTATTAAGCTTTTACTTTCTTGTTATCTTTGGGTGTTATTTTTGCTTCGTAATGTATGATTCTATCTGGATATTTTACGCGACACGTGGTACTGTCGTTACAAAAGAGAATACAGAAGTTCGACCGGTCGAAATTCTCTGCCCGCTTTTCGTCCCACAACATTGCAGACTAACATTTATGGAAAAATAAATACGAAAATATCTCTTATGATATTTTCAATTGTATTTCTGGATTTACAAATAATTTAGTTTTCTTCGATCATATTTATCACATAATCACGATTAACCCTTTACCCACAATAACGGACAAAACCAGCCAGCGCTATTCCCCAAAATTACCATTCATTTCCATTATATTTTTCATTTTTTTTTTGTCTAAAAAATAGTTGATGACCTCTCATTGGAACGAGCTCGTCGAGCTCGTTCCAATGAGGGGTCATAAGCTATGTTTTTGACGCAAAAACTTAATAAAATTAGTCATTCAAGATTCTAGTTTGCAAGTTTCACTGCTGTTCGTGTTAGGTGATGGGTTAAATAGACCATTACTGAAAACTTCGCCCGTAAGACGTCTAATATGTCAAATGTCAACGTGACGTCGTGATATTTTGACTGAGTTGCTTTCTTTCATTTCTTTGATTTTTTGTTGTTTTTTTTTTTGTTTCTGAAGTCATTCATTTTATTAACTGGTTTTACCTTACACGACTGGTAGGCGACACTTGGAAACATACCTACTGAATAACTGCAAAATTTAATTCGAGCTCACTCCATTGAAGAAACCGAGACTCGGATCGGTTTTAGTGAACTCAGTTCAGAAATTTCACATGGAATCAGTGGCGGCGCTACGAGGGGGGGGGGGGGGCAGTGGGGGGGCATGGGGGGGGGGGGGGGGGGGGGGGGGGGGGGAGGGGGGTGGGGGGGATTTGCCCCCCCCCCCAAAAAAAAAAAACGAAGGCTTTGCCCCCCCCCCACCAGTTTCCCCCCCCCCCCCCCCCCCCCCCAACCATCTCGCATGCATTTCCATCCACCCTCACACACAAACACATTCAGTCACTCTCTCTCACACACACACAACACGCCCCTCTCTTTTTTTATTCCCATAATTTCCCATACATACTTAGCCCAAAGCCTCAGGCTAGCTGATGAACACATCCAGGCAGTAGAGATTTAAAGACTCGGATGCAGATACTTATAAGTTATAATTAAGTTAGAGCCAACAAAGGCATGTCTATCCATATCCTTGTCTAAAAAAATTCATGGATTTCGCATTATGACAGACGGGCATTATGAGTCTCTCTCTCTCTCTCTCTCTCTCTCTCTCTCTCTCTCTCGCACAGACCCACCAGACGCAGATCCAGGATTTTTTGAAAGGAGGACCGCTAATTACCATTACATTTAGTCGAAACTTGGACCCAAAATCCGTAATATAATTTTTTGGTTTGGTACGTCCACAGGACGTACCAAACCAAAAAAGTATATTACGGGACTTTGGGTCTAAGTTTCGACTACCTCATAACAAAGTAATGATATGATCCTTTACGTATTTGCCCCACCTTCATGGGAGTCTGCCCCTCTAGTTGCCCCCCCCCCCCCCCCCCCCCCCCCACAAAAAAAATTCTGGCGCCGCCACTATATCTGTATTTGTAAGTGAAGACGAAATCCACAGCAAAACTATTTTGTCTGACCTTGACACATATGACACTGCCTACATCCGCCATTGTGGAATATTTACTAGTTCGTAGTGGGTTTTGCTGTAATTTGTTGCAAGAATCCGATTTAAAAGTCAAATTTTTTGCTGAAAGCTATACATTTAATGCAATATTTTTCAGCAAATATATTCAAAATGTTACTCTGATCTCATCACGCTAGAATAAGTTAATTGCAATTACTTTTTTCCCTTTAATATAGGCCTTTCTTTTTTAAATAGATTTGGGGTAACACAGTCATATATAATGAAGTCTGAAGGGCTCACGTACTTTAGAACGTATTAATATGTTTTGTAACATAGTGCTGCTGAATAAAAATATATATCTATCAATCTATTTGGAAAGATGACACCACATGTGCAGGTCTGAAAACAAAGAGCTCATCTTGTAACCCTTTCGTAGATTACACTATAACACAAGGTGATTACCTGCAGGAAAAACTGTTTAGATGCTTTTCCGCCTTCCTGTCAGCCATGCTGTTTACATCTCAACAGAATGTTCGCACAAATAAATAGCAACAAACTAACGCGTGATCTCACTTTGTGAGATCGCGCGTTAGTTTGCTGCTGTTTATTTTGCGGAAACTCTGTGAGTTTGTAAACAGCGTGCTACTCTTTTCATATGTGAAGGCAATGTGCAGCCTTGTGTCGAGTTGGTCCCGATAGATTGTCCACTCTGACTGGCAAAACATGCGGGATTTAATTTTTTGTTGTGTTATTTTGCCGGAACCTGCAGTTCGTTCGCGTTTATTGGAGTAACTAACACCCAAGTAACCTAAAAAGATCGTTCGCGGAGTATTTTTCCTACGCCTGCATGTGACTACACAGAGTGACAGACTGGCCAACATGTCAATCACGACGACATATTAAGTGTACCTATAACCAGAAGCGATGTGCTATCAGGTATTATTATATGACAGAAAAAATCTGGTTATTTAATGGCAAAAACACTCGTCAGAGGTTTTGATATACGCCAGTATCGCTGATCTAATTCTGAAATTGCCCACGTGGGGCACGGTGGAATTGTCAAATCAAAATCGAGTTGATATTTCACCGCTCGCCGGGGCGCGGTGACGTTGCGGTAACAGGTTCTCGTCAGATCACCGAAGTTAAGCAACGTCGAGCCCGGTTAGTCCTCGGATGGATGACCGTCTGAGCGATCGATTCAGACTCCCGCGTTGTGTCCTTGGGCAAGGCACTTAACCCTGATTGTCCCACATGGGGGCACGATGACGACGTGTACTAAGGCGCACTGCACGTCGATGGTGCGCTGTCTTCAACCAATCTAACACTGCCTGTGCTGCAGTGCAGAGTTACGATGTTGGGGAGCTGGCAGCTGCTCATCGTTGCTCGGTGGTTCGCTCCGGGTATTCCGGCTTCGTCCACCCGTAAAACTGTCACGGTCATGATTAGCCATTGTGCATAAGTATGTGACCTTAAACACCAATAAATAAATAAATTTCACCGCTCAGTCATTGTTGTCTATCAATAGCGCAAGTAGGTTGATATAATTATTCCAATTACATGTTTCGATAAAAATAGAAATAGTAGTTCCAAGTTGCTCCTTCCTTTAATTTCCCTGTTCCAATGTTTAAAAACTGTTCAATTTATTTATTTATTTACTAGGGTTTAACGATACTTTCGGCAGCCAGGGGTCACCTCGCGTCGGACAGTATTACGGGTGGAGGAATCCTGATTACCCGGAGAGAATCACCGAGCAACGGCGAGCAACTGTTAGACTCTCCAACGTATTTATTCCACACAAGTAGGGTTAGCATTGGATGAATACACGTGCACCATCATCAACATGCACCACGCCTTAGTACACAATGCCACCGTGCGCCCACGTGGGCATTTGTTATTAAATGTCTTGCCCAAGGACACAATGCGGTTGCCGCAGGTGGGATTCGAAACGAGGACCACTAGGCGGAAGCCTGCATCTCTACCTACTGAGCCACCGCGCTCCCAGGTTCAAATATAACACTTAACTACAACATGAACACATACGTTAAGATGCTTTGCTTCTTATATATGTGTATGCATAAATTTATTTTGTTGCATATGATATGAAGTTTGAACGTGATCGATTAAGGTAAAACAAGGTTGTGAATCTGACTTGCCCCGAATGTGATCCCGACTAATAAAATATTCCAACTATATCACCAAGGCATGCCTTCGTCGAAGGCATGCCTTGGTGATGTAGTTGGAATACGATTTTTGCGGAAAACCGAAACGCAAGACCCAGAAGAAACCGGCCACACGCTTTTACCGTGTTTGTGCATAAACTGACCAAACTACCTTAACAGGGGGCGTGTTGGCTTAGTAGGTAGAGGTGCAGGCTGCAAGCCAAGAGGTCCTCGGTTCGAATCCCTCCTGCGGCAACCGCATTGTATCCTTGGGCAAGACACTTTATCCCCATTGTCCACAGTGGAGACACGGTAGCGTTGTGTACTAAGGCCTTACTGCACGTCGATGGTGCACATCTCTTCAACGAATGCTAACCCTGCATGTGTGGAGTTAGTATGTGGGGAGCCTGACAGTTGTTCGCCGTTACTCGGAGGTTCACATCCGTGTACTCCGGCTTCCTCCACCCGTAAAACTGTTGTGGTCATGATTAGCCATATTGCAGAAATATGTGACCTTAAACACCAATAAATAAATAAATTAATAATAAATAGCTACCTTAATGGAAAGAAACTGGGCTAGTGGCCCCTCTGGACTAACGTCATTTTTTCTGTCCGCAATGGTGCTAATACATCTTGTTCTCATTGCCACGTTTTCTCCTTTATTGACTCATCCATCAGACAAGTCAAATTGAGCAGAAAATGTGACAATGAGAAACACAGCATCGGCTAGACAAACTTCATACAATCGTTTCCCTAATTTATGTGTTTTTTCTGTCTCAATTAGCTCTGCAACTAACCCTCTGGAACCCCTGAGGATGATCAAGGGAAATTAGGGAGATATTTACAGTCAAGGGCTTTTTTGTGTTTGGTGGTGGTGGTGCCGTACAAACCATTCCGGAGGTTTTTCCACGTTAATGATTCCGAGCGTTGTTTACTATACTACATGGAGAGAGGATTGTAACTAAATCACCAGTGGATGGAGTTATCACCCAAACTATAACTTTCAAATTTATACACAGGACAGAAAACACAGGCAATGTTTCAGTCAATCGACCTTCGGGTTTAACCCGGAGGTCCATTGGTTGAAACTGTGCCTGTGCTTGTTATGCTTTGCAACAAATTTGCAATTATTGCTTGGATGGATCTCTCTTCTGCGGGTGATTTAGTGATAATACACTCTCCACGTACAGTATATACTACTCAAAAGTTTGCTAAGCACCAAGTATATCAGAACTACCTGTTTTACGTTTCAGTTGAAATATTGTTAAGAAAAGTGTATATATTTTTATTTAATTATATCTTTAATGATTTAAGCACAGAAATTAAGATTTCGTTTGTGTTTGACATTATTTTTTAGCTTTTGGATACAACAATCATGGAAAATGGATATTATTGGTAAAAGAGGAAATATTTCAAATTGCCAAAAAGTTGACGGAGCGACTGATATGGTTCAATATCGAGTATGAGACCCATTATTGTTAATTACAGCTTGACAACGCCTTCTCATGCTCCCAATCAGGTTCCAGATGGTCCTTTGTGGGAAGTTGTTCCATTCTTGGACCAGCATTGCAACAAGCTCCTGGACACTTCTTGGTTGGAATGGACGGACTGAAATTGCAAGCTGCAAACTCATTCCAGACATGTTCGATTGGGACTGGGTCAGGGAATCTTGCTCGCCAGTCCATACGCCCAATCCCCTCCCTCTGTCGGTACTCCCAGACAGCATAGGCAACATGAGGACGGGCATTATCTTCTATCAGAATGAATCTATCACCCACTGTACGGTCAAGGACACAGAGTTCTGTACGTCCATCCCACCTGATGCCGCCCCAGACCCATTATTGACCCATCCACCATAGCGGTCATCCTCAGCAATGTTGGCTGAATGGAATCGCTCTCCTGGTCTTCTTCATACCCTAGAAAGCCTATCTGTGTGGTCTGGGCAGTACCTTGACTCATCTGTAACAAGGACAGGCCGCCAATCTTCGCTGGTCCATCCAACGTGATCCATGGCCCATTCATATCGTGCCTGGGACAGCTGAATGCGAATACATGGTCTTCTCGAACGGAGACCACCTTCGTGCAACCTTGCCCGGATACGTGCCATAGA